>CM040439.1:63307005-63788009 GCA_022702705.1 Papilionanthe hookeriana x Papilionanthe teres | reverse complement strand
GAAGTAGGAGAAATTTCTCCTATTCCCAACCTTTTAAAAGTTGATAAAGGCATAAGATTAATACTAGCTCCCAGATCACATAAGGAACTTCTGAAAAATTTTTCACCTATAGCACATGGGATAGTGAAACTACCAGGATCTTTAAGTTTTTCTGAAAGCTTCTTCTGAATAATTGCACTACACTCTCCACTAAGTGCAACTTTTTCATGATCTGTGAAATTTCTTTTCTTTTTAAGAATATCCTTCATAAACTTAGCATAGTCAGGCATCTGTTCTAATGCTTCAACAAAAGAAATATTTATCATTAATTTCTTAAGGATCTCTAAAAAATTTCCAAATCTGTTATCCCTATTTTGTTTCTTCAATCTTTGATAAAATGGAGGCGGTGCTTTTTCAACAGTAATCTTAATTAGTTCAAGAGGATATTCCAAGTATGGAGAAATCTTGTTTGAACCTTTTTCAATATCCACCTTCTCCTTTTCTATTTCAACTTCTTTTTGTACTCTTGTTTCCAATTCCTTTCCACTCCTTAATTGAATAGCCTTAAGTTGTTCCTTGTTTTGATCTTTTGGATTAATTTCAACATTGCTTGGAAGTGTTCCGGAAGTTCATTATTAAGTGCGGTGAAAATATGCCTCAATTGATTTTCAATATTTTTCATCGCAACAGCTTGAGCTTGTAATTGATTTCCCATATTCAAAATCATTTCTTCAGTAGAAAACTTCTTATCCTTAAATTGTGGGTTTTTATTGAATCCAGGAAGATAAGAGGATCTAAAATTAATATTTCCTTGATTGTTCAAATTTCCAACTGGATTTACATTGGAATTGCTATTATTTCAGTTGAAATTTGGGTGATTCTTCCAACCAGGATTATAATAATTTGAATAAGAATTATTAGGTCTATTAAAACATTCAAGGTCTCATAAGGTGTTTGAGTTCTGTTATCTGTCCAAATGAATTTTCCTTTAACACTTGGGGTGGTTGAGAATAATTCATTTCATATTGATCTATTTTCTTAGAAAGGGCTGAAATTTGAGAAACTATCATAGTCATCATATCTGAATCATGAACAGTAGTTACTCTTTTAGGATTTACCCGTTCAGAGGGCCATTGAAAATTATTAGTAGCCATTTCTTCTATTAATGCGTATGCTTCATCAAAAGGTTTTGACATTAACGATCCACCAGCAACAACATTTATAATCAATCTCAATGATCGTACTAATCCATTGTAAAATGTTTGAATTATTAACCAATCTGGTAATGCATGATATGGGCACTTCCAAAGAAGATCTTTAAATCTTTCCCAAACTTCATATATTGATTCCCCTTCAAACTGACCAAAAGATGTGATATCATTTCTTAGCTTAGCAGTCTTTGATGGAGGGAAATATATTGATAGAAACTTTTGAGAAAATTCTACATAAGTTTTAATAAATCCAGGTGCTAATGAATTTAACCTCACCTTAGCTTTATCCCTTAACGAAAAAGGAAAAAGTCTAAGTCTGACAGCATCATTCGACACTCCGTCATATTTAAAAGTAGCACACAGTTCTAGAAAACTAGCGAGATGTAAATTTGGATCCTCATTAAATGTTCCTCCAAAGTGATTATTTTGTACAATTTGGATAATAACAAGTTTAAGTTCAAATGAATTTGCAGCAACATCAGGATTTTGAATAGTCACATGAATTTCATCTGCTGTTGGGTTAGAATAATCTTTTAAAGGTCTTGGCAGATTTTCAATATCATTTCTCTTATTATCTTGATTATTCACCATTTCACAAGGATTTTTAATTTGTTTTTGTTGTTTTCTAATTTTTCTAATAGTAGGCTCTAACTCCGAATCGTAAGGTACTAAACCTATAGATCCACTACTACGCATATAAAATCACACAAATACTATAAAAAGTAAACAAACACACAATTACACACTACAAAGTAAAGGTTTTCAATTACCATATTATCAATAGATACCGTTTATACTTCCCCGGAAATGACGCCAAAAACTTGATTAGGGGGGACTTTATATATTGCAAGAACTTATGAACTGAAATTTATATATTTAATAATGATTTTATAAAGTCCAAACATTCAACGCAAGTATACGTATCGTATAAAGTAATACAAGGCTCTAATGGAGTCCTGGTTATCGATTCCACAGGGAAGACACGATTCTTACAATAGATAAAGTAATACTGAAATCCAATACTCAAATCACAATTAAATTTTATATTTACTTCTACTAACAAGATGCAGAAAATAGTAACAGTTAAGTAAACTACAATTACTTCTAATATCTTTAAAACATAATTAACTAACACACACACACTAAGCTTGTTATTTGAAAGGTTTTGATATATATGACAAGTATCTTTCCTCTTGCAACGAGTATATGATGTGTGAATGATATGAAATGATTATTTATTGTATTGTTCCAAATAGGAGCATAAATGTTTCTTTACCCTCAAAATAGTTCCCCCTCTTCCAAGCATGAAAATAACATCGACATATCCTAAGTTTAGTCACAAAATCTAAGGCTAGGCTGCGAGGATACCGACTGTCACTACGGAGCTCCCATTCACCTTTCACTTGAAGGCCAACCTTCGAGTTTAGTTACTAATCTTAGGACCAAATTGGGGATCTCAGCCTGTCACCCTGAAACCTCCAATTTAAAGTCCATCAAAACACATTTCCCTATTTATTTGCACTCAATTCCCATGAACTACTTAATTCATCCATGGATATTGAATGGATTCTTAATTATTGTTGTAGGACACTAAATCCTTTCAGAGTTAATGTTTAACAACATATTTTAACAATTCAATTGGCTAAATCGAAAAGTAAATTAAGTTCGAATGAAAAACCATCACAATTTCTTCATTACTTTAAATGCACTTCAAATCCACATCATCACATCATCACATCTCTATGCAAGAAGAAAGACAAAGGAGACTACTCAGAATTCATGGAGAAGACACAATAAAACATGAATGTTATATATAAAAGTAAAGTCATAAAAACCAGAAAAGCAAATACAACTTATCTCTTTCTCTTCCCCAATGCAAATCCCTTGAAGTTCCTTTGAATCCTTTTACTCTTCTTTACAACACTCAATTCCCTCTTTAGAATGGAAAGGAAGAAGCAATCCCTCACTTTACTCCTTCTCCATCACTCCTTAGAGAAGAATCCCTCTCAAATTCTCACTTCTACACTCACTCTTCTAAACCCTAACACTCAACACACACACTCCCTCTCCAGAACCAAACTAGAACTCCAGAACACACACTATTTTTCGTCTAAAAATAGTTACTTATAAGTTAGAAATGAAATCCTAAGAGTTTCCTTAAGCATCCCTTCAAAAAGTTGCCAAAACTCTTCAAATTTGAATTGCACCGACATTGGGCGCCGGCGGCGCTCTATCGTCTGAATATTTTTTGGGTTCTCGGGAAAATGACGTCGGCGGCGCCAAAAACTGTTTTCCTCTATTTTGTTCCTTTTCACTCCGAATTTGTTCCTTTTCACTTCTTTTTGCTCAAATCACCTAAATTCATCATACCTGCAACAAATCATGAAAAATACCTTTCTTTAAAGTACAATATCACCAAAAATGAGTAATATTATATAACAAAAACAGTATATATTTTTGGTGCATCAAACCTAAAGATTTTTTATTCAAGTTTTGAAAGTTTAGATTTGATTTCATTTGAATTTATATTTTAGGAATTTAGATTCATTGTTGATTAAATCTAAAAATCCATTTTTATTAGATTTAAGAAATCATTTTAAATATCTGATTAGATCGAGAAATTTAGATCCAATGTTTTTTGAATTTAAAGATTTAGATCTAATGTCATTAAGACATTTGGAAACTAGATTCAATGTCATTTGAATCTAATGATTTTGATTAAAACTTAGATAAAATCCAAATTAGACTTAGATAGAATCTAACATAAGTTAGACTTTAAATATTTAGATTCGATGCCTTTTTAATCTAAAAGAAATGTTAACTCAAATTTGTTAGACTCGGATAAATCTAACATAAGTTAGATTTTAGAGTTCTAGATTCAATGTCATTTGAATCTAGCATAATTTAGATTTTAGAAGTTTAGATTTAATGTCATTTAAGTCTAATATATAAATTAGATTTTAAAATTTTAGATTCGATGTCATTTTAATCTAAAAGATGTCAAGTCTATGTTGACCTCATTTTTGATGAGATCTTCTCTTCCCTCTTTAGTGCTTAAGATCTAGCCTTAGGCTTTTCCTTTGACTATCTTAGAGGACTAGAATTGGGACCCATCCTTTAGAAATTTAAACCGCTTCTTGTCTCCCTGCAAACCCTACAAGCTTGATTGTAGACCCCTAATCACCTAGAGGCTTGAGATCGAAAGTGGAGGTTTAAAGGATGAGTTCCTATGGGACTCTTTGGCCTTAGGACTACCACAGGTGGCTTGGTCTGGTGAGGGTTGACTTACACACTCACTATACTCACACTCTACACTCTCACACACACAATCCAAATCCTAAAACAACATCCATACCTAACTTGACTCTTTGACTCATGTAGGTAATTCATATGGATGGACCTTAACCCTAAGCCCACAGGTAAGAGGGTTAGGAACAACATGGTGAATGCCTCAAATGAGTCCTCTCATGGTTCATATAGGCTTAACATGGCTTCATGGCTCAATCAAAGTGATTTCATTTCACTCATATTTGATCAATCTTCATTCTTCCAAAATTTCAGTTTTTGACCCGGGGACCCTACACTATCAAACTACAAAAGCACTTAAACTACCCAAAATTTGCAAAATCACCTAAATTACCTAAAATTCCCCAAAACCATTCCTAAATATTTTCCTCCACTCAAATTGATCATCCATAGCCAAAAATACCAAAAATTCCAAAAGTACCCCCAATACCCTCCAAATACCCAAAATACCCCTCTTGACCCGAAAATCCAAAAATTCAGAAAATTCCCAAAACATTCCAGAAAATCCCAAACATTCCCAATTTCATTTTGTCCAACTACACCATGGGCCAATTTTGTCAATTTACCCCACTTTTACCAAAACCCCAATTTGGCTCATTCTTAACCCGAGTGAACCCGATGTCGAACCAAACTTACCCGATTGACCCCGATTTTGGTCCAATTCAATTCTAAACTTCAATTAAATATCCAAAATATCAATCTAGACCAAATCCAAGTCAATTTGATTTACATTTGGGTCCGATTTCACTTTTGAGCTTAAGGCCCGATTTGGACCCATGACCCGAACTTAGCCCAAACCAAACCAATTCAACTCCAATTAACCCCAAACCTTTTCTAAACCTTCCCTAACATCCCCATAAATAAAATACTAACATGATTTTCCAAAAATTTGGGCCCAAACCCTACTCAAATTCAACCCAAAACCAAAAAGCCCAATTTTGACCTAAATCCAAACCTAACCCAAATAAGCCCAAATCCCAAAACCAAAACCCAAAAAAAGTTGAAACCTCTTTTAAACACTCTCATAAATATTTCACAACATTAATTTTACATCAATTTCAACCCTAGCCCAACATTGGCCCAAATTAGCCCAATTTGACCTACATTGGCCCATTTACCAAATCAACCCAAATTCAACCCAATTCAAACCCAAACCACCTCGAATTCATTTCGAATCACTCATGACATATCCACTAAACCAAACCCAACAATTATTTGGCCCAAACTTCTATAAAATTCCCATCCATGAATTCATTTTTAAACCTAAAGGCTCATCCTCTTAAGCCTTCCTAAAAGCCCATCAAAAATGATTTCAAAAGGCCCAAAATTCATCTCAAAGCCCACATGACAATCCTCTATCATCATCCATTTGATAAAACCATCTCCTAAATTCTAAATCCATCATTAAACCATTGCAAATCAAGCTTCATGAAAATTCTCCACCAAAATACCAAAACTCCTAAATTCTACTTCCATGAAATTGACCAAGCTTTATCCTAAGCCATAGGCAAACCATGAAGCCATTCTTAAGCCACATGCAAGCCATGTGAGTTGTTTACATGTGACCTTACCACATTGGGCAAAAGGAGGAGGTCCTTTAAGCACATCCTAAAAGCCATTAACCTTACTTATGATTCCCTTAACCGAAATATAATCCAAATATTCTTGGATGGAGACTTTTCCACTTAAGACCGAGTCGACCCAGTGATTCACCCGGCCCAAAACCAGGTCATGGGGAGGTGAACCAAACCCAAAATCATGGGTTGACCAATTTGAGCCAAAATACACCCTTACCCCATTCCACTTTGATTCAAACCCTTTATACATGGCAGCCACCAATTGCCTGCACAAATCTCCAGCCCTGACCCACCTGGACCTGAGGGTGACCCATGCCTGCCGCCCAGCCACCTGGATTACCAGAAAACACCATGGCCGAGACCTTGGGAGGAGCCAAACTTTTCAATTTTGCCTTGCTGAGTTGTCCCAGCCCAATTGAACACCATGGTTGTTCTTCTCTTGCATAGAGCGGTCGATCCGAAGCCACTAACTCCCCAGGAGGCCCTCCGCCCTCTCTATTTAAACACCACCTCCTATCGGCCATGAGAGGTGCTTTGAAACAAACCTTAAGGAAACTACGCCAAAATCATTCCGGACCACTCTCCACACATAGAGCATTTGATTCCCACTTGGATTCCGGCCCCGATTCCCTCCGAGTGAGCTCGATTTTGAGTTCGAATTTCAGCATAAAAACCAGGACACTTCTTCACGGTGAGCCAATCCCCAAATTGATTGGTCCTACACCTTCACCGGACCAAGAAGAGGTTTCCCCCTAAAAGCCCCCTCACCGAGGCCGGCCATTGCTTCCGGCCTCCAAGCTTTGTGATCGGGCTTGGTCGAAATCATACCTAGACGATTCACCGAGCCGAGGACTTCATGCGGAGCTTTCTTGGACCCTATCGAACTTGACACAACTCTCGGATCGAAGCTTCACTTCTGCGAGCAAAGGTATGGACTCACTCTTCCTCCAGAGCTTCCGAGAGATTCTCGATTTAGTTTGGGTCGATTTCGATACATCTTTATCGTATGGATGTGTTCGTCTCTTCAAGACGAATCCATAGAGCATAAGAACTTGAAAATCCATTGAGAATTGAGTGAGAAATTAGGGTTAGAAGGTTGACGGTCACGGGTTCACACCAGTCGTAGACGATGACTGGGAACCGTTGGATCGCGCGTGTATCGAGTGGACGGCCAGGATCGCGCTGGACAGAGTAATGGGACATGAACCTCGGGCCCCTAGAGCGGTAAGTCGGATGGCGGCGCCGAATCAAAACACGCCGCATGGCCTTTCGGAGACGCCGAGGTTGAGTCAGTGTCGCGTGGATAAGTAGGAAATTAGGATTTTTCTTATTTATTTAATTACCAGAACTTTGAAAATTCATAACTTTGTGTAGAAAAATCCTAAAAATAAAATAAAAATATCCTCTTGCTCAGTGAATAGAGGAGAATAATGTGGAAAAGAAATCAAGTAACTTCATTAAGTATTTTATTTTTAATAATTTATTTACTCTCTGCACTATTTCAATTCTCCATGCATATAGGAAATTCACCATGGCATGAGACCATAGGGCTTTTGAAGCCTACTGAACTTGGGAACATTTCCTGAATTTTCCAAGTCAGATTCCATCCCTATGAGAAGTTATTGATTTTTCGAGTTCATATTACTTGTTTTGAGTATTTTAATTCCAATAATTAGCATGTTGAGAAATAAATTCTAGGAAAATTTGGTGATGTTTCTTATGACCCAGAGGGACCTAGAAAAAATAATTTTTTGAGCTAATTCACTTTGAACAATCCTAATTGGCCTAAATACCCAAAATTGAACATTAATTAATTAGGGTTAACCACACATCAAATTAACTTCAAAAAAATTCTCCACTGTCCTTTAGGGATAGGAGAACACTACATAAAAATTTGAAACCAATTAGACTTGATTAACCCCACCAAATGGGTTGATTAAGCCTCTTAAGTAATAATGGGTAAAATCAAACTTTAAAAATTTATAACTCACAAAATACTTTTCAAAAATTCACAAAATTGGTTTTTGAGCTTCTCTGATATTAGAGGAACTTAGAAAAATTAAAATTATAATTTTCTAAAAAAAGTTGATTTTTATCGATATTTTAATAATTTCAATAATTAAAAAATAATAAAAATCACAAAAATATTAAAAATCACCAAAATGTCATATTTTGAATTCTAAACACTTAGGAACAAACTAAATATTTTTCTTAAGTCCCTAGGATAAGATATTGAATTTTGAAGGCTTAATGTAATTTTTAATATTAAAAATGTATTTTTCTTAACCTTTTCACTAAAATAATTCTAATAAATCAAAGAAAAATCAGAAAATTATAAAAATTGGTTTTTGGTTTCTCTGATGTCAGAAAGATTTTTGAAAAATATAAAATTCATTTTCAACCTTTATTTTATTTTTAAATTAATTAATAATCCAAAACTAAAAATAATTATAATAAACAAAATAAAATTCAAAAAATCACCAAAATTAGTCCAAATGGTCCTCTGGTCATTAGGAGTGCCCCATAATTTTCTTAAGGATAGAAAATTTTCCTTGGTCATCTTATTAATTTTTCCTTGAAAATCCCTATTTTCCACAAAAAATAATTATATAAATAAATTAAATATAGAAAAATCACATTTTTTTCCTCTAATATCTTAATTGACATGTGAGTGAAGCCACATAAAAATTTCAAATTCATTTAAGCTCAACTTAGTGAGTTATGGAATTATTAAGCTTGAAGGGCAAAATGGTAATTAAAACTTTCAACCTCTAATTAAAATTTTAGGCTTAATAAAATGAAAGAGTAAAATAGTTGATCTTAATCGATTTGGATGATTGAAATTTAAATAATTAAAGAGTAGAAACCCATCGATCAATTTTAAGAATAAACTTTAATTAATCGATTAATTGAATTTGGAAGATTAATAAAAAATGAAATTATTAAAATAGGAATATTATTTAAGAAGATATTTATTCTTCAATTTAAAAATCCCTAAAATAATCACTTGATAATATTTAATTCCTAATGATAATCTAAATTTAAGACTTAAAATACTAAAAGACTTAGTCATTAAATTAAATTAAAAATTAAAATATTCAAACTAAATTAAATCGAAATTTCAATTAAATTAATACTTTTATAATTAAATTAAATCATCTTTAAAACATATAAAAAAATAAATAAAATAAAATATTAAATTAAAATTAAAATAAAATTAAACTAAAATTAAAATTAAAGTAAATTAAATTAAATTAAATTAAATTAAATTAAAACATATTAAATTAAATTAAATTAAATCAAAAATTAAATTAAAATAAAAATCAAAACTAAATTAAAAATAAAATTAAATTAAAATTAAATCAAACCAAATTAATTTAAATTAAATTAAATTAAATTAAATTAAATTAAATAGAATTAAATATAACATCACTTAAGACATAAAGAATTCGAAACGGATCTAAAATAACTTGAACAACTTATTCGAACTTAAATCCATTAATCAAAAATTAAATTAAATTACAAATCACTAAAACATCATTTGCCCTTAAGAGCTCTTGTTATCATAACTCCTAGATGTAGCATTAGGTGAAGTGGCACTTCACTCATAGGATATTCGAACATCTACAGTTCAGTGAGCAAAAGAACAAAACTTAATTAAACCTCGGATGATTACTTCACTGATTAATTAAATCCATTTGGACTTAGAACAATCCTAGCAATATTGAAAAGATGTTTAAGACTCGTCGTAAGAACTTCCTCGATATGATAGGATGTTTATAAGAACAATTGAACTTAATTGTTCTTTGATGAAGAAAATCGTCCTTAAACCAAAATACGAGAACTTAGACGTCATAGGAGATGACTAGCTATAGAGCTAGGACTTTGATAGACAACGAAAACCTTTCCCTTAGCTTTACCTAGGTACTTGTTGAAATATTTAAATGACTTAACATGTGTTTTAAGTGTAGCTTGGGATGACGGGAAGACCCTCCAGAGTACGCTTTTATTTTATTGCAATTTACTTTATTACAAATGCACTTCTACTTTTCTTGTATGATAAACAACTTGTTGCATGAAAACCAAAACCTTTAGGATAGTCCACGAGCTGAAACTAAAACTAAATTAAAAATTCATCGCAAGATAAAATTCACCGCCACAACATTTTAAAATATAAAACAACTCGAAATTTAATCACGAAACGGAACAACGAAACTATAATTGCGACTAAATTAAAACGTCTCGTTGAATGATCGGGAATACCTCGGATGATGTAACCTACGTGTTGTTAACGATATTTCCCGCGATCTAAATGAAAGTGTGGAACTCATTCGAGTTGAGTTTAGCAAATTCATACGGACTAAAGTAAATTCGATGAAAATAACGGTGCTTGGGATGACGGAACAGTGGGATCTTAATCGGTTACGTTATAATCAACTTTAAGATTTGTTTTAATTAAAATATTAAAAACACTTGAATTTTAAGATTTTTAAACCAAAACACTTCTCTCATCTCATGATTTATGACTTCTAAAACTAAACCTCTGCAATGACAAGGAGGCTGGAGCATGGTGGGCAGCACGGCCATCGTCATCAACAAAACTCGGGTCTACTTCAGGAAAACCTTTCCTAGTTTTAAACAACAAAGCCATAAGATTTTAAGGTAGTTTGCCTAGTGCAACATAAATCCTCAACTCTTCGTTAGGCATTTTCATGATCATGTCATGTAAATTAAGCCCTAACCGGTCTTAGGACTCCGAGGTAGTCGTTTGGTACGACATAAACACTCGCATCTTTGAAATTTATTTGTATGATTTTATCATACAAATATAAGTCCAAATTAATTAAAATTGGTAAGATTGAAATATCGAATAATATTAGGATTTTCTTAAAACCAAGCCGAATAATAGGATAGTTTGGGAAGTTTCCGAGATTCTTCTTGGATCCTCGGCTTCTCTACTTCTCTTCCTTTGGATCCTCGAAAATAAATTGTTCCAAATTTTGAGTCATTCTCTTTTGAATTTCCAAAATCTAATCCTTTGAAAACCTCAAACTTTGAAATTCTTGAGAGCAAAACCACTGATCATTATCGAGAGTTTTCTTAAATGATTCCCGTCATTTAAGATGTAATTAACTATAGGGGCTTGCCCTTATAGGGAACTTTAAGAACCCGGGTAATATAAACCACCGCTAATTCATTTATATTAAGCGGGAAACTTGTCGGCTTATAAAATTGGTTCGCGGACCGAACGGATGTCACAAATCTTCTAGTTTATTTAATCGAGCCCCATTATCGAAGCGATGTATGTATTCTTCGGGATAGATACACGGTTTGTGATGCGGTGCTTGTTTATATAAACTATTTAGGATGTGAGATCGGTTTGATTTCATATCTTAAAACTTTTAAATTTAAAATTATTTTCAAAATCAAATACTACTTTCTAAACCATATATACATATTTAAATTAAATTTAAAATCTAAAATTCGCCGAGAATTTCTGTTAGGCGACCCCTTTTCAAAATGAAACACACAACCTAAAAATATGCCGACAGTCTAATATGGATTAGACTTAGATAAGTTTAACATGAGTTAAGCTATATATTTTTAGATTCAATGTCATCTGAATCTAAAAATATGTTAAGTCTAATATGTATTAGACTTAGATAAAATCTTTTGATAATTATATTCAATGTAGTTTGAATCTAATATCTTTAATTTGATCTTTAAAGTTGTTTGAACATAAATTAAGAAAATTTGGCTTAAATTAATTTTAAGTCAAAATTTTTATTTTAGTTCAATGTGGATTGAATTTATTATTTAAGTTAACCTGGGTTCAATTTAGGCCAAACCTAAGTTAGAAAGGTTGAGTTAATCTTGTGTTCATGTCTGTTTGAACTTAAGTTAGACGTGTTGAGTTAGAT
Source organism: Papilionanthe hookeriana x Papilionanthe teres (assembly GCA_022702705.1). Classification (NCBI taxonomy): domain Eukaryota; kingdom Viridiplantae; phylum Streptophyta; class Magnoliopsida; order Asparagales; family Orchidaceae; genus Papilionanthe; species Papilionanthe hookeriana x Papilionanthe teres. The sequence goes on along the minus strand of CM040439.1, from coordinate 63,776,015 downwards.
TCAATGTAAATTGAATCTAATGTTGATTTAACTTGAGTTCATGTCTGTTTGAACTTAAGTTATAAGTGTTGAGTTAGATTCAATGTAGATTGAATCTAATTTTGAGTTAACTTGGGTTGAATTATTGGGTCAATGGGTTGGTCATTAGGTAAAAAATTGACTATTTTGACCAAAATTGATTTTTTGGTCCAAGGTTAACCTATAGGGTCAATGGGTTGGTTATTGGGTCAAAATTGACCATTTTGACCAAAGTTGACTTTTGGGTCAAAAGTTGACCTATTGGGTTAATAGGTTGGTTATTAGGTCATAAATTGACCATTTTGACAAAAATTGACCTTTTTGTTAAAGGTTGGCCTATTAGGTCAATGGGATGGTCATTATGTCAGAAATTGACCATTTTGACCAAAGTTGACTTTTTGGTCAAAGGTTAACCTATTTGGTCAATAATTGATTAGATCAGCGTTTGTCATTACTAATTTAATCATTTTGGGTTAAAAAGTATTTATAGGGTTTTACCCTAGTCATTAGGGTTTAGTGACTATCAGTGAGATTTAGGAAGTCAATATTGGTATATTTCCTATCTCAGGTTGACTTTGAAATGATCCTCACAAAAGTAAAGTCAACACATGTGTTCGATTCCTACACTATGCGTAGCTAGAAGAAGAGAAACAAAATAATACATCACATAATAAGAAAGTAAAAGGACGTTATTTTATTCATATAAGACTTACGGACATTGAAGCGGGATGAAGATAATTAGTTTCAATGACACACACACATATTAGATTGTAGAAGAGAAGAAAGAAATGAAGAATTAGTTCTTGTTGAAGGTTCCCTTTTCCTCTCTTGGAGGTCCTCTTATATCGATATCTTCAATAGGCTTCCTTTGAATAACTTGAGCTAGAAAGCTTCAATAATTGTCCTTGGAGAATAATTTGAGTTGTTATTAACATTAATTTTACATCAAATCCAACATTAGCCCAACCATAGCCCAAGCTAGCCCAATTTGACCCACTTTGGCCCCTTTGCATAAAGCCCAAATTCAACCCACCCCGCTCCAAATCACACCAAGTTGATTCCAAACCATTCATGAAACATCCCTAAACCAATTGCAACATTTATTTGACATGGTCCTTCACAAAACTTTCATCCAAAAGCCCATCCCAATCCAGCCCACTTCCCTAAATCACTTCAAAAGCCCACCCAAGACCATTTCAAAGCTTCCAAGTTTTCAATCCAAAGTCACCATGACATTTCGTATACCTCATCCATTTAATCAAATCACCTCAAGTTTCAGAATCATCATTAAACCATTACAAATCAAGCTTCATGAAAATTTTCCACCAAAATACCAAAATTCCTAAATTCTACTTCCATGAAATCGACTCAAGCCTTACCCTAAGCCACATGGAGCCATCGAGCCATGTATAAGCCACATGCAAGCCATGGGAGCCACTTTCCACCCCACCAAGCCATTAATGGCAAGAAGAGGGGTCTTTCTTAAGCCTTCATTAAACATTTTTAACCATACTCATGTCACACTCTAAACCATGCTTAGCCACCTCACCATTGATGGAGACCACACCCATTTTCTGGCCGACCCAAGTAATCCTTTTCAGCCCAAAACCAGGCCTTGGGTGGTGAACCTAGCCCAAACCATGGGTTGGACCCATTTGGAACCCAAAATAACCTTCTCCCCCTTCCACTTTAATCCAACTCCTCTACACAAGTCCAAACCCACTATAAGTACCCAAACCTGCCCCGACCCCCCCGACCCTGAGAGTGACCCATGCCTGGCCGGCTGCCCACCACAATGGAAAACGCCATGGCCATAAGCTCCATGTGAGCTAAACTTTCCACCCTCTCGCCGACTTGTCTCAACCCAAATGGACAAAGATAGCTTTTCTTCTCCTCGAGTGTACTGATCCCAACCTTCAAAACCTCCCCCGAGTCTTCACCATGGCTATTTAAACACCACCACCTCTCTTCGGCTAAAAGAGGAGATGAACTCGCACCTTAAGGAAACTCGCCAAAATTGTCTCCAGACCTTCTCCTAACCTGCAGCGCTGATCCCTGTTCTTCGCCCTAATCCCCATTAACATAGCTCATTTTTTTAGTCAAAATCTACCCAAAAACAGGACACTTCACCACGTTGAGTCAATCTCCAAATCTTCGATCGGGTCTCCCACACCTTCACTCGCACCAAGAAGAGAAGTTCCCCGTGTGTCCCCTCACCAAAGAAGGCCATTGCTTCTAGCCTCCAAGCTGGTGACTGGGCTTGGTCACTTTCATATCCAGACACCCCGCAGCCGAGACTTCATCTGGAAGCCGTCGCACTCAATCGACAGACACACCTCGGACGAAGTCACTTTCGAGCAAAGGTATGAACTCACTCTTCCTCCCGAGCTTCCAATTCTCCATTTTCGTTTAAGTTAATTTCATAGCTTATAAACCATATGGATGTGTTTGTCTCTTCAAGACGAATCCATAGAGCATAAGAACACAAAAATCTGTTACCGAGAATCGATGAGATCTGTGGTTTGGCAGACGTCACGGTGCAATACCCGGGCCGTGTAGACGATGACCCTCGGAGCCGTCGATCGCGCGCGAGGGAGCCGGATGGTTCAGATTGCACCGGATCAGGGAATGTTACGTGAACCGCGAGCTTCGGAGCGCCGAGTCGATGGCGGCGTCGATCAGAATGCGCTGCGCGGCTCGGAGCCGCTCGATGTTGTCGGCGCCAGTCGGGATAAGCAGATAAATAGGGTATTTTTTGAATTCATTTAAACAAGTTTAGAACTTCAAAAATCCATATCTTTACAGAAAATCACAAAAATAAAATAAAAATACCTCGCTTAAGAATGAGAGAATAATGTGAAAAGAAATCAGGTTACTGACGAGTATTTTATTTTTAATAATTTATTTACTATTTTCGCATTTTGATATTCCATTTGCATAGATAATTCACCATGGCATGAGACCATGTGGCTTTGAAGCCTCAGATTCGGGAACATTCCCCGAATTTTTTAAGGTCGAGGCTATCTCTACAAGAGTATCATTATTCAAGTCTGAGGTTGAATGCTTATATTTTAATTCCAATAATTAGTATGTTGTAAAATAAATTTCAGAAAATTTTGTGATGTTTTGGTGACCGCAGGACCTATGAAAAATATATTTTTGAAGTTAATTCATTCGAGAAGTAACCTTAATTTGTCAAACCCCCAAAATTCGAATTTGAATTAATTAGGTTAACCACACATTAAATTGACTTGAAAACAATTCTCCACTGATCTTTATGATCAGAGAGGCCTCTACATAAAAATTTGAAATCAATTGGACTCGATTAACCCACCAAATGGCCGATTAAGCCTTGCCAGAAAGGAACTTAAAAATTCATAACTCCAAAAATACTTTTCAAAAATTCACAAAATGATTTTGGAGCTTCTTCCGATATCAAGTAGAGTTCATGGGTACTAAAATCGAATTTTCTAAAAAAGTTGATTTTTCACAATATTTTAATATTTTAATAATTAAAAAAATAATAAAAATCACAAAAATATTAAAAATCATAAAAATGTCACATTTGCATTCTTAATCACTTTGCAGTGGAATAAACCAAATATTTTTCCTAAGTCCCTAGGATAAGATATTGAATTTTAAAGGCTTAATGTAATTTTTAATATTAAAAATGAATTTTCAACCTTTTTCACTAAAATAATTTAATAAATCAAAGAAAAATCAAAAAATTATAAAATTTGTTTCTATAGACTCCTTTGAGGTTAGAGGAATTTAAGAAAAATATAAAATCTATTTTTCAATTTTTATTTTATTTTAAAATTAATTAATATTCCAAAATTCAAAAATATTTATAATAAATAAAATATAATTCAAAATCACAAAAATTAACCAAGTGGTCCTCTAGCCATTAGGAAATATCCCATAATTTTCTTAAGGACAGAAACCTTTCGTTGGTCATGTTATTGAATTTCCTTTGAAATCCCCTTCTATTTTCTACTAAAATAATTATATAAATAAATTAAATTCGTAAAAATCACATTTTCTCCGTTAATGTCTTAATTGACATGTGAGTGAGGTGATATAAAAATTTCAAATCTATTCGAGCTCAATTTAGTGAGTTATGAAATAAATAAGCTTAAAAGGGCATAAAGGTAATTTTCTAAAAAATTTTAACCCTTAATTAAAACTTTAGGTTTAATCAAAATGGGAGGGGGGTCAAATATTTTAATTTTTTTCTTGGATGATTGAAACTTTGGGAAATTAAAAGGGGTAGAAACTCATTAAACACTTTGAAAATATCAAAATGAAACTTTAATTAATTAAATAATTCTAACTTTTGGAAAGAGTACATTTAAAATTTGGATTATTAAAATATGGATATTATTAAGAGGATATTTATTCTTTAATTTAAAAATCCCCAAATAAGTCACTTTAACAATATTTAATTCTTAATTAAAATAATAACCAAATGAACAATTAAAATTAAAATTGAATTTAAATTAAACAAAAAATTTAAATTAAAGATTAAAATTAAAACTCTAAAATTAAAATAAAATAAATTAAATTTAAATTAAAATTAAATTGAAATTAAAATTAAAACTAAAATTAAATTAAATTAAAATTAAATTAAATTAAATTAAAATTAAATTAAATTAAATTAAACTAAATTAAAATTAAAATTAAATTAAGTAATATTAAAATTAAATTAAATTAAATTAAATCAAATTAAATTAAATTAAATTAAATTAAAATCATTTAAAAACAAACTTAAATGAAATCATTAAGAATTAAATCTAAAAATAATTTGAACACTATTCCAAGCTTAAAATTATTAATTAAACCCCATAATTGGGTTAAAACATCATGAATCATTAACTCAAATTTTAAATGATTAAAATCCTCGATAAAACCAATTGGCCTAAAGGTTTTGAATATTATAACTCTTAAATAGAGTATTAAGTGAGATGTCACTTCATTCATCGGGTAACCAAATACCCGAGTTCATCGAGCAAGAGACAAAGTTTAACTAAAACCGGATGATCAATTCACCAAAGGTAACGAAACATCTGATCAAATAATCCCAAATAATAAAAGATGCTTTAGGATTCGTCCTAAGTACTTCCTCAATACGATGGATGTTTTAGAAGAACAACTGAATTTTAATTGTTCCTCGATGAAGAAAACAACTTTAAACCAAACTAACGACCTGTACGTCATGTGGAATGACTAGTTATAGGATTTCAGATTTTGGTACAACCAAAACCCTTCTCAACCTTTACCAGTATATGTTGAAATATTTAAATGCCTTAACATGTGTTTTAAGTGCAACAAGGATGACGTGGAAGACCTCCGTGTACGCTTTTATTTTATTGTAATTATTTTACCGCAATTTACTTATATGCACCGTACTTTACTTTTCTCGTATGTTAAATAAGACCGTTGCATGAAAACCAAAACCCTAGATAAGCCCCTAAACTGAAAACCAAAACTAAATTAAAAGTCATCGCAAGATAAAATTCACCGCCACGACATTCAAAATATAAAAACAACTCAAAATTTAATCACAAATGTAACAACAAAACTACAATTGCAACTAAATTAAATGCCTCGTTGAATCATCTAGAATACCTCTGATGATGTCACCAACGTGTTGCTAACGAGATTTCCCACGGTCTAAATGAAAGTGTGGAACTCATTCGCCGAGTTTAGCAAATTCATCTGGACTATGAATTCGATGAAAATAACGGTGTCGGGATGACGGAACCGTGATCTTTTAATCGGTTCTCCGTTTAAACAACTTTAAGATTTGTTTTAATTAAAACACTAAAAGACATTTCAACTTTAAGATTAAACCGTAACACTCCTCTCTATCTTCATTGTCACTTTTAAAACTAAACCACCGCAACAACAAGGAGCTCGGAGCATGGTGGGCAAGACGGCCCTCTTCACAAGAAACAACTCTACATCAACAAACATTCCTAGAATTAAACAACCAAGCCATATAGGATTTCGAGGTAGCTCAGCTTGTGCAATATGTCCTCAACCCTTTTGTTGCATCTGTGATAATCATGTTATGTAAATTAAGCTCTAACTGCCCAGATTCGAGGCAGTCATTCGTACAACATAACCTCACATTCGGTATATTCTTCAGATGACTGCGTCATACTAATATAAGTCCTAATTAATTAAAATTGGCAGGATCGAAATAAATAAATTCCCAAATCGTCAAAACAGTCAGATAGTTCGGAAGTCAAGCAAGATTCTTCGGATCTCACTTCTCCTACTTTTCTTCCTTTCAACTCCCGAAATGAACTCGTTCCAAATTTGATCCATTCCCTATTGAAATTTCCAAAACTCAATCCTTGAAAACCCTAAACTTGAAATTCTTGAGAGCAAAACCATCGATCATTATCGAGATTTTTCTTAAATGAGTCCCGTCATTTAAGATGTAATTAACTATGTGGGCTTCGTCTTTATAGGGAACTTTAAGAACTCGTGAATATAAACCCCCGCTAATTTCTTTATATTAAGCAGGGGAGCTTGTCGGCTTATAAAATTGGTTAGCACACCAAACGGATGTCACAATCTTCTAGTTTATTTAATCGAGCCCTACCGTCAAGCAAATGTGTCTATTCTTCGGGATATATACACGGTTTGTGATGCGGTGCTCGTTTATATAAACTATTCGGGATGTGAGATTGGTTTAATTTCATATCTTAAAATTTTCAAACTTAAAATTATTTTCAAAATCAAATACTACGTTCTAAAACTATATATATATTTAAATTAAATTTAAAATTCACCGACAATTTCGTAGGCAACCCCTTTTTCTAAAAATACAACAACACAACCTAAAAATATGCCGACAACTTTCCGGCGACTACGGGACTAGTTCCTCTCTCGATTTTGATTAGGCGGTTTTGCATTACAAATTGATAGTGAGTCCATATCCCTAGTGGACCAAAACTATCATTCTTCCGTTGGATTACGCTGTTCATTTCTATCTTGAACGAGTATAGCCAACCTCTTCGGATTTAGGAGCCACTATTTAGACACTTCTAAACGAAGAGGTTCCGAGATCCTTTTACCTCTTTCCGAGGTGGACCCCCAATAGGTGTTAGTTTAGGAGCGGTCTCGCCGAGTCGAGAAGTCTTGCATAAGACTTTCTCTTCCTTTCCAATTTCGAATCCAGACTTTACCTTTTCTATACCTTTCGAACATTCCGTTCCTAATAAACAAATCCTCTAATAATAACCACTCTTTTAATAAATAAATCCTTTTTTAAAATCATAAATATGAAACGAAAATGTGTTCGGACTCTTTTTCTTTCCTAAATTTCACAACGAAAAGAAGCATAATTCCGGACCGACATTCGGAATCTGCCCCGTAGAAAATGACTGCCCTAAAGTTAATCTTCTTCTTCACCAATGGAATGGACTTCGCCGTTTACAAGGATGAGCTGCCCGACAATGGAATCATCCGTTTTGACAAGGATTCGGCAACACAGCATATCAAGTTTGCTGATGTCACTCTCTTCACACTAATGGACAAAGTGTCGAAAACTCGAAGAGCCCGCACAGTTCAACCTAAAGTCGGCTCACGAATTCCCTCCCCCGGGAAAGGGTTCTAGCTGAAAGAAGTACTACCGTCTTGGCTAGGAAGACTGTTGTCTCTACCCCACCTAGCCTAGTCATCTCCGCACCTACCCCGACTTAAACCGAAGGGGGAAGGAAGCTTCAAGTCTGTGATGAGCCTCGTCACCGCAGGCACGATTTTGCTACAATACCATCTGCCAGATTGGGTCCAAGCTTCAAGAGTTGCACCCCTAACTCGACTCAAAGGAGAAATAGAAGCGAAAGATCGCCAAGAAAGCCGTAGCCGTCGGTTGCTTTTCTAGAAGAAATTTCTCGAGGAAAGAGAAGAACCGCTCGAGTATATACCTCTATTGGGAGGAAGCAGGTTTCACCTCTCTCCGCCGCACGATGAAGAGGATGTCCGTAGATCGTCGCCGCATTACCCCGACCGCGCACTACAACAATTATAAAGAAAAAGGATAAGACTACGCCATTTGCTGCAGCCGTTATAGAAAGATTGGCAAAGAAAGAAAGATGCCATGTATCGAAATCTTAAGAAGGATAGACGGGTGCCAGCTAAATCCGGCCTTGACCGGCGAATAAGGAACTTGTTGCCGCCACAGCAGAAACCAAAGAAGAAGGTAAAAGCTAGTTCACCCGTTGTTGTATCGGCTCTACCAGGAGGATACCACCTTCCAAAGATATAGCCGAGATGATCATCCGGTCCTGTGCTTCCGGCCGCAAGAAGGATGGTATGGCGACCTACCACCGGCGAGCTAAGACCAAAACAATGTCGTGAGAAGAAAAGTCTCATCGGAGACCGGAATAAGAAGAAAGTGCTACTGCAATAAAGGACTCCCGGAAGGAAGTTCAACAACCGTCACGAGACAACTGCGAGACCGTCCGAAAGGGCTATCAGAGGATGCCACACAAACAAGGACCGATATCCGACGGTTAGCAAAAGAAAGAGAAGAGGAACTAGGAGATGAAGTCGACTCATCGCAGTTCATGGATCGTGAGTATGCCGAGATCAACATGGCCGAGACACGGCATCGTCAGCTTCGCAAGGTGCTCTAGCAACCGCGGAGAGATGAACCGAAAGTAATGAGGGCGCAGCTTCGGGAAAGAGATGACACAATTTCCCGCATGGCAAAAGAGGATGGAAGAGATGGCTGCCGCCTTAGCCACTTCCAGAAGCCGTACAACCTCGTAAAGAGACACCTGCGTAAATTATCCATACTACAGATGGAGGAAAAGAGATCACATCCGTCAACGGAAATGAACAACCAAAGAAAGATTCTACACAAAGTATGATTCCAAAAGGACATTAAAAACATGGTAGAACAAGTAGGGTGCGAGAAGCCTCAGCACAAACCAAGAGTGGAGCATCTATTCGGTAATGGGTAGACCTTACCCCGAAGAGTTCGATGCGGTCCAATACCCAAAAGGCTTCGTACCACCTTCCGTTTAAGCACTTTTGATGGAACGGGAAACCTCCTCGGACAAGATGTCGCACATTTTCGTGCTGGTTGTTGCAATGCCGTGGGAGTGACGCCTACTCTTCCGCCGCCCCGTCGCCAGCTTTGTCGTGGATTGCCTTCGATCGGTACTCGGGACCGTCGAACGGTCTCGCAAAGACCTTTTCGTAACCGGAGAACCTCTTCGTTAAGCGGTTTGTCGTGCTCGGCACCACATCACTATCGGTGATCTAGTGGTGGAGCAACAAGCCGAACGAGACTTTAGTGGATTACATATTGGATGGAGAAATTTAAGCATGAAATGTGAACCACAACTTCAAGAACAACATGCACTTCGCATCCCGCTTAAAAGTATCCATGGCCCGATAAAGACTTTAAAGGATTACAATTAAGACTTTCGAGAAGTTGCTTAGCAAGGCCGGAGCTTGCAAGAAGAGGCAAAGCAAAGCGAAGTTTCGTGGACAAGAATGATAAGGAAGCTCCGTGAAAACATTTGAAAAGAAATCCAGACCGTCGCGACAAGAGATAAGGGCAAATGGCTCGTATACAAAATAAGCGATCAGTAGCCTCGTTACCAACCACCGCAACGGACATACCAACAACCACCGCAGATCTACTGCAACCCGCCAGGCTATCAAGAACCTCGTCCGAGCCATCGGGCCGTCTCAACATTATGAACAATGCGCGCGTTCATCGCGTACCTTAAGAGAACTTCTAAATAAAGAATATCCATTCAAAATCGAAGCAGAGTGAAGATGTTCCGCAATTAATGAAGACACCAGACATTTTCAGCCGCGTAACCTGCAGTTTGAGGAAGTCAATAAGAAAGATCTTTCCGAATCATTGCTCCTACCACTCGCATGCTCGGACACAAGATAGAGGATTGCATCACTTTCAAGAGTTGGCTTCCGATGACAATCTCCAAAGAGAGAACATAACGATCCCAAAGGAATACATGAAGGAACCCGTAAAGGAGGTTCTCACAATGTTATTTCAATGATCCTATTGTGCCGATAAACCCGTACACGACTGATGATGGATGGAGTGCTGTCCGGACAAGATCATTGAAGAAAATTTTGGATCACATCCAGACGCGCTTCGATACGTCGCCGCTTCAACTCGAGTTTGAAACCTTCGAGCCGTACTATCACTTGCGACGAAGAACCGCCTGTATGAGTGAAAAGATCGTGGAAGAAAAGAAGACCGAGGCTTCGAAGGGTATACTAGGCTGCTTATCCTAGGATGGTTGTTTCTAACTAGGAAGAAATCCTCGAACTCCCGACTCGTATGATTATCCGTCGCCCCGGCGGGATCTTATAATGATAAGGGTTGCGGCGTTTACTACGTTTGACCGTTTCTAATGATTATGTAACTAGCGACAACCAGCTTAATCCGGATCTCGATTCCAATACAAATAACGATTCTCAAATCATACACAACCTCACGACCACGACGAAGAAGATGTTCACAAGGGAGGCTACGAAAGCTCGACAAGCAACTAGTCCATTTATGAATTCCGAGAAGCTCCGATCACGATAAAATTAGAACCATCGACACCGAAGCAACTTCATAAGAGCCAGTTGTTCCAATTCAAGAGGATACACCGCAAATTCAACACCGAATTCGTAAGAGATAACCGAAGTAAATTTAAGAAGTGGAAAAATTTTTATTCCGAGAATGGGGTCCAAAGGATAATGAGTGTGTCGTCAGAAGAGCCAAACCCAGCGAAGAATTCCCCATTCGAGAAAAACTCGAGGAACATGGTAATAAAGTGGACTACAACGTGCTAGCCCATCTTCCTAGAAGCTACCAGCCAAACTAAGCATATACGACGCTTCCGATCCTATCAAAGGAGATGAGGGAAGCCTGATCAAGGCTTTACTCGATCCGCAGATTTGTTTAGCTCAAATGGTCGGTGATTCCTTCGATGAGGTTTGCTCGTTAAAAGAACAAGCCGAGGTGTTACCTTCACGGACAATGATCTATTACTTGGAACGCCAGATCACAACCGACAACAGACATTTCTATCACTATCGGAAAGTTTACGCTTCCGCAGTGTTGGTTGATCCGGGAGCATCAATCAACATTATGAATCTTCGACGCTAGCATATTTAGAAATTGATGCTCGGGAGCTGAAGCTAACAAGATGCTATTAAGAGGCTTCAATCAAAAAGGAGAAAGAGCTCTTGGATCGATAACACCATTAATGAAGACCGGTGATTTAGCAAAGATAACCGCAAAATTCCCACATAATCACCGAGACATCATTCAACGCTCTACCGGGTCGTCATGGATCCATGAAAACCGGATGGTACAAGCCAGGCTCACACCAGTGGCATAAAGTATTACAATGGAGGAGAATGCGTTGCATCGTAGGTGACTTGCAACCATTCTCCGTGCATGAAATTGGAATTCCCGAAGATGCGGTTTACTACGCACCCCCAAAGAAAACAATCTTTTCTAGAAATACTATACCAAATGAAGCAAAAAAGAAATTCGAGACGATGAAGAACTCCGAAGTTCTAGTCCAACAGTTATCACCACTTACGACGAGATGGTGAAGATTTTTCCTAACCTGCACCCGAGGTCGAGGCCGGGGACGAGGACGGGAAGGAAATGTTGGAACAATGTGGACAGTAATAAAACCTGTCATCGATGTCGATTGGGAGAATAGTTCGAAGAAGAAGAAATTGAGAAAGAAGCAGCGACAATAAGTCAAAAGAAACTCCTTGTTCAAGATCTCTCTCGAAGATGAAAAAGAATGAAGAATATAAATCAATGTACGAGAAGATTAACCATCATGTACATACTATGACCCTGACCCCGATCCATTCTAATAAGATCGAGGGTATGGTGGTCAAGGAGGTGCATGGCAGGTACTAAGCCAATCAAATTTTACCGTGGTGCTTCTTCTTCCAAAACTGAAAGTGATGTACACTAAGATGTTACTTTTCCGAATTAATGGAACTACCTTTGAGTGGTAATTTCCCGTGTTCAAAACACTCACGTGTGTCTTACCTCGACAATGGACAAAAGGCCGATCACAACACTTTGAAAAATTATGGAATAATGCCGGTCGTCTCCCAATTCAAAACATGGTCTCGGATTCGGCACAAGAGGGACCGCTGATGATACAGATTTTGCTTGGTTGTCACTGTGAACCTAATAAAGACTGCTTGTGCTTCGAAGATCTTCGAGGATCTACCAATCGGCGACGCTCCACCATAATTCGAAGAAGAAATCAAATTCATACGACGAGTTAATGGAAGTTAACTTAAAGTACTAGCCGAAGAGCTTAGACTAACATTTGTTAGCTCCTTACTCGCAAAGAAGACTGAGGAAATAATCAAGCTACTAAATGGAATTCGTCAATCGTTTTTGCTTCGGAGTTACGACGAAATGCCGTGATACCTGTGAAGTCGTTAGCTCACAAGTTAGGAGCAGATCCCATCGGTCGCGCCGACAAGCTCCCGAAGAATGCCTAGAACAGAGCAACAAGTAATAGCCGAAGTTAAGAAGCTAATAGACGCTAAATTTGTCCGTGAAGAACAATACCCAACTTGGTTAGCCAACGTGGTACCGCCGAAAGAAGAATGGTCGACTTCGAATCTCATGTGGATTTCAGAGATTTGAACAAAGCATGTCCAAAGCCGACGAATTCCCTCTACCACCCCCAACTGATGATTGACATTGCTTCAACACATGAAATATTTTCATTCATGGATGGATCATCGGATACAACCAGATAAAGATGACACCGTAAGATGAAAAGATCACGAAGCATTCGTAACGCCGATCGGGAGGTGTATTGCTACACAAGAATGCCATTCGGACTAAAGAACGTTGTGAGCAACATACCAAAGAGCGATGACGAAGATGTTTGATGATCTCATTCACAAATCAAGTCGAGGTGATACGTAGATGATGTGGCTGTCAAAAGTAAACCGAAGGAAGATCAATTGCATGATTCGCGAATTATTTCGAGCGACTAAGACGATACAACCTTAAGATGAATCCTTAAACAGCTTCTTCAAGGCCACTCTCCGGGAAATTCTTAGGATTTATCGTCCGACATCGCGGGATTGAAATTGATCTCGGAAAAGATTAAAGCTATCTTTAGAAATGCCACCTTCCCAAACCTTGAAACAACCTACGCATCCTTTCAAGGAAAGTCAGCATATCTTCGACGCTTTATATCGAATTTGTCAGGAAGGTGTTCACTTTTTCTCGCTTTGGTTAAGAAGGATACCAAGTTTACTTGGACTCCAAATGTCAACATGCCTTTAATATACAAAACAATACTTAATGACATCTCCTCGTTCTTAGTGTACTCTCAGCTTCCGTACTGTCGATACTTTATACTGCTTTAGACGACTCCCTAGGAGCTCCGCTACCTCGTGTCAATGATGGAGGGAAAAGAAAATGCTCTCTACTATTTAAGCCGTCGGCTTAATTCCAACGGAAGTAAAGTATCCTCCTAATGGGTAGCCATCATTTCGGCTCGACTGCGCTCGCTCAAAAGCTCAGCATTTACGCTCACAAGGTCAACCTTATTTCGAGAGCTAATCCGTCGCAATATCGATGACCCGACCGACGCTTTTCGGCGTACTCTGCTAGGCATTAATGATACTATCAGTAATTTAACATAACTGCCCTTCGCGTCAGAAGGACAAGTCCTAGTCGACTTCTCGCAAAGACACTACCTCCAAGAATCGCCCGACGACGATTTGCCGTGGCTATGCATAATGAGCCTAGAAGACCCCGATGATCAACGTTGGAAACTATACTTTCGACGGCATCCTCCTCATGACAAGAACAAAGAATTGCAAACGAAAGTGTTCTGCATGCGTAACCTGACTAATCTTTATAACACCGGAGCGGTGGATGTTAAAATACCTCTACCACTTAACAACCGTGTACAACAACGGCGTAATATGAAGCCCTTATAACCGGACCGGAATTAACCATTCGATTGTGGGATACCGTACATCAACATCTACAGAGATTCTCGCTGATCATTCAACAAGCCGTGACAAGACAAAATTTAAAGCCAAGACTGAAATGTACTTTTAAGATGCCATGAAATTGTTGAACAAATTCCAAAATGTAACAATCTACAAGATTCCCGAGAAAGAAAATGCTCGCCGATGCTACCGCTCGCAAAGGAATCTCCGCTCGCTTGGCAGATGAGTCGTGGCCAGCTGGCTGCCTGCTGACGATGCGTCCTATCACGCCGACACTTGAGCACACATAACCGAAAGAGCGAAGAAACAATTGCGCAGTTGACAGAAAAATACAGAAGATTGCGGCAGCCATTAATAGAATACTTGGCAGACAGAAAACCTCATTCGACGATAAGTCGTTAGCCCACAAATCGAAGAAAACTCGTCTTACTCATTAATTAACAATACGTTATACAAAAGAGGTCTTTTGATCGATGTGGCTAAGATGCCCGAGCGGGTCCGAGGCTCGTGAAATCGTTAAAGAAGTACATTCAGGACTTTGTGGCACTCATCAATCGGGTCCGAAAATGAAAAATGAAAATCAAAAGACTGTGGTACTACCGTCTCAATGATGACCGTATGAAAGTTGCCAAAAGTTGTCACCAAAGGCTGCGTACGGAGTGGTTCTACACCTCGCCCTCCACATGTGCTACATCCGACAACTGCGTCGTGGCCATTTGAGTGTTGGGGCAATGTGACATAAGGTGTCCGATAGAACCGCCTTTCTTCTCAGTTATGACATCGCTTCATTCTTGTACTATTGCATCACTTTTCTGGGCTGCGTGCTTATACCACTCGTAGAAGTGAAGGCACACAATGTGCTGCCAGCTTTTCAAGAACCAAGTCGTCTACCATTTTTAGTACCGCGCAAGATCATTTCGTATAATGGATTCAGATTCAAAAGTACAAAGATCAACACTTAGAGCCAGAGACACGGGATTGATCGCTATACTCAACGATCTACTACCCAAGAGCAAACGGCCTTGCCGAGGCTTTTAATAAACTCTCGTTCAAATTTTAAAGAAAACTTTGAACGAAAAATAAGAGAATTGGTACGAGAAGTTGTTAGAAGCCTTATGGGCCCACAGATGACTTTCGAACGCCTACTCGCCTACGCCTTACGCTATGTACGGGTCCGAGGCTATCTTTGCCCTAAGTTCAAATTTTCCGTCACTCAATTGCAAGCGTGCGTAAAAGATCACTACGTAAGAAATGCCGACTACGACCGGAAGAATTGGAAAGCTTGGAAGGGAAAGACTTTATACGCAGAATTTGGAACCGTATCGTGCCAAGATGCATCTGTGCCCATGATAACCGGTCTCGCCTAAGAACTTTGGAAAGCTCATGACTCGGTTTTGTAGTTCTCGTAAGACCCACCGCACATCGCAAGATGTGGTACCTGAATCCAACATGAGAAGGGCCGTTCGGTGGCTCTAGAGCTGGCCATCGGAGGTTCCTACCACCGTGTGAATTAAGCGGGAGAACGACCCATGCTTCCAATCACTTGGACGGTATTTAAAGAAGACATTTAATGATGATGTTTCGAAGGGTGGCCTTTAAACTAGAATCTTATCCCTAGAAACATGGTGAGGAAATCACTTTGTGAATGGGTCCGAACCCAAAACAAAATAAGTTTATAATAAAAAATCTCATCAACAAAAATGTTAAAAAGAAAACATGAGAAATCATAATAATAAAATGTCAATCTTTCCTTTTTAAATCCGTTCATTCCCCGATTTTCCTTCCCCACATCCTTTAAATTTAAAAGAAGTGAATAAGAATTTTTAAGTGTTTTTCTTATTGTCTTTGTTCTTAGTACAGCCCCCCGATCCTTTCCTTTATTTTTTTTCAAGTAGGAAATGGCTGGACCTGGGCAAGTTGGTTCTAAACTTAGAAATGGTGCGAGTCTAGCACTCGATGAAAAGAGGGTGAGGATGGAGCAGCTGGAGCAGATCGACTGCATCACCACGGCTTACAATACGAAGAAATGATCGGATCCCACGATTGAGAAGAACTTCACACTGGGGACAAAGGATGAAAATGGGTGGTCTGAGCCACCAATCCAACAATGTAAGAAAAGAAAAGCTAAACGCCAAGCAAGATGCAACCTGGAGAAATAGAAAATAAAGTCCGTGGTTGCCACGCGAGGGCAGTTTGCCGCCGCCGCACCTGGCTGCAAATTCAAGGGGTAAGGAGAGCTACTCTCGACTGCTACCCAAAGAAAGAATAAGAATCGTCGCATTCGCAAAATGTCACCAAGTTAGCTAAGATCAACATGAACACACAAAGTGATACCGCTGCAATGCTCCAAGGAGACCGGTTCCTAACAGAACCGTAAAGAAGAAAGTCAATTCCAAGAAGGTCTCGAACAAATAAAAGAAATACCAAGAAAGCGCGTAAATAGAGTCGTTACCTCGACATCGAGCAGATGTACTGCATCCCCAAGAGCCCAGCAGAAGGACCCTGAGGATGTCCCCATGAGATTATCCCCGAGGAGCCGAGACATGCAAGAACATGCCTGGCCGAGCCATACATCCCGCAAGATGTTACTAGACACCGAGGACTTCGGATAATCCCGAATACGAGCTGGAGAAATGCAGTTAGTCGAGAAGAAAACCTTTGAATACTTTGAAAGAATTGAAACAAGAGAGCCAACATCTGAAGGTCTCGAGCTAAGCATACGTATGTTTTCTCGACTAAGGAAAGCAACAACAAATTGTGGATTCGCATCCTCAATTGCAAAAATGGGTCAGCCGGCTGCCCGAGAGAAAATACATATTCATAGAACCCTGAAGATGGATGCCAGGAAAGGGAAGAGTTAAGCAATCCAATGCGGATGTTGCTACAATTTTGCCACAAGATGTAAAAGGAATCTACTGTGATACTCCGTCGCTATGAGGTGGATCCAATGCCAAGAGTCATTAAGAGAATGGTGAAAAGGATGATAATATGGTGGCATCGCCTGCGCATTACATACCCAACAGCTGCATTATCAACATCTACGCGCGCGACCGCATACCCTCGCATGAAGACCATCAAGACTTTGTTGCACCATTCCGCATGCTGTCATTCCTCACCAAGATAACATCATGTTCGGATCCGACCTCCGGATCATAGCCCCAAAGGAGTTCCGAGGGCCGGTGGAGATACCCACTACCGGTAGGTTCCGTCCTCCTGGTGTTAAAAGGAAACGAGCAGACGCTGCGAAGTATCAGATTCCGTGAGTGCCCATGAGCTGATCTCGCCATTTTTAGAAGAAATTACTATATTCGAAAAAATGCTCACCACTTTCAACCGCATCCAATCGGAGAGTCTCTCGCCCGTTTAGAGTTGTAAGAGTTACATGGGAAATAGCACACCTCCAATGCACATCTATGAGGCATTCCTGCCAAGGATGGCTTGGAAGGT
This sequence comes from Papilionanthe hookeriana x Papilionanthe teres, assembly GCA_022702705.1. Lineage (NCBI taxonomy): Eukaryota > Viridiplantae > Streptophyta > Magnoliopsida > Asparagales > Orchidaceae > Papilionanthe > Papilionanthe hookeriana x Papilionanthe teres. Next base: position 63,758,534 of record CM040439.1, on the reverse strand, counting down.
GATGTTATTACCCATGTTTCTTACTATTCCGCACATGGATTTTCGACGACGATTTCGACGGATCAACAAGAAGTTTACATAGTCTGCTTTGGATTCACATGGATCAGATGAGACATTAAATTTTTGAGAAAAATGTCATCATGACTAAATCAAGTTCGTATGGATGTACTTTTCGCCAGTTAGGAACAATGACTACGGCCACATTTTTGCCTTCACCTCTTTTTTTGTGCAAATTGACCGGGAAACGCCATTGGGGAGTTAAATGAACTTTCAACGAAGAACAAAAGAAAAGAAAATAAATGAGAATTTTTCCTAAAAATCTAATATTAAAATGAACTTCAAATTCACATGAACATTAAATAAACAACAAAAAAAAATGGGATGGTTAAAGAACAAACAAAAATGAATCTAAATCTCAAATCGAATTCGAATCTTTCTACTTCTTCAATCGAAATACATGTTCTCAAAACTCTTTGAAATTCCGAATATTTTCCTCGACCTATTGTTAAGTCAAGTCTTTCGCCTTGCAATTCTTACCAGCCTTTTCAAGCTTGTCTTTCTTCCGTCTCGTAGGATCGACTAATTTATCGACACGGAGCCACAAAATTTGTTCGATTCGTTCCGATGACATGAGACCGGGTCCTCTTCATACGTATAAATCTTCGAGATCGGGAACCAGCTTCATTTCACAACTTCCGAGATCGGTACCTAAATTCCAGTTTCTCCTTTCGAGATCGACACTGTACTCGATTCTCTTCGAGGTCGTATACCTAGCCTCAATCCCTCTAAATTCCGAGACCGTACCTAAATTCCAGCTTCTCTCCTTTCGAGATACCTAAATTTCGATTCTCTCTTTCGAGGCCGATACCTAAATTTCAATCCTCTAAATTCTGAAACTGGTACCTAAATTCCAAGCTTCTTTCCTTCGAGGTCGGTACCTAAATTCGACTCTCATTCGAGATCAATACCTAAATTTCGATTCTCTTTCGAGGCTGATACCTGCCTCAATCCTCTAAATTTTAAGATCGGTACTAAATTCCGCCTCTCATTTCGAGGTCTGTACTCTACCTCGACTCTCCTTCGAGATCGATACCTAAATTTCGATTCTCGAGGCCGATACCCAAATTTCAATCCTCTAAATTCCGAGATCGGTACCTAACGGCTTCTTCCGAGGTCGGTACCTAAATTCGACTCTCATTCGAGATCGTTCCAAATTTCGATTCTCTTTCGAGGTCGATACTCAATTTCAACTTTGAATTCCGAGACCGGTACTAAATTCCGCCCGCCCGGCCGGTACCTAAATTCGACTCTCCTTTCGAGATCGATACCCAATTTCAATTCTCTTTTCGAGGCTGATACCCAAATTTCAACTTCTAAATTCCGAGATCGGCATTTGAATTCCAAAATTTCTCTCATTTCGAGGTCGGTACTCTACCCCGACTTTATTCGAGATCGATACCTAAATTTCTGATTCTCTTTCGAATCGATACTAAATTTCAATTCTAACTTCCGAGACCGGTACTCAAATTCCAGCTCACTTCGGCCGAGACGACCCGACTCTTCGAGATCGATACCTAAATTTTCGATTTTCTTCGAATCGGATACCTAAATTTCAATTTAAACTTCCCGAGATCGGTACCTAAATTCCAGCTTCCTTTCGGGAGGCCTGCACGAAATTCTCACTTTTTCGAGATTGATACCTAAATTTCAATTCTAAACTTTCGAGACTAGTACCTAAATTTACCGATCTGTAGATCGCGTACCTAAATTCCCGATTCTCATCCTTTTCGAGGTCGATACCTAAATTTCGACTTCTTCCGAGAGATTGATAGCTAAATTAATTCTCATATTCGAGACTGTACCTAAATTTGGCTTCATTCGCAGAGATCGGGCAAGACCAAATTCGTATTCTCATCTCAGGTCGATACCTACCCCGACTCTCTTTCGAGATTGATATCACCTCACCTCATCCTTTGATCAAGATTTCCAAATTCTGATTCTCATTCTTTTTTCCATCAATACTCAAAAATCCGATTCTCACTCCGGGTGGGCCGGTACCTACCCCGCCTTGCAATCTCGAGTTGAAACCCAAAGTTTCACCCCGCTTCAAATAAAATTTCAAATTCAAAATTTCCTTTAAATCGAATTCAAATCAAACTTCAAATCAAAACCCAAACTCACACATTGAAACTTGAAATTTAAAAAGTAAACTAAAATCTAAATCGGAATTCCTCAGATCTTGAGATTTGGAGTTCACTCCTCTCCATTCCCCGAGAGTTCAGAATCTCCCGCCTTTGGAAATATACCGATACCTCAATGAAATTCTTACTGGCCCCAAGTTTGTCACTTTGGACATTCGTGTTGGTTTTGCTGGATCTCTCGTCAACGCTGACACGCGGGGTGTGCTTGGTTAGCACACCACACCTATTGGGGTCTGATTTGTCGAATTCTATTTTGACGAGGTCTCTTCTCTTCTCTCAGTACTCTCAGATCTAGCCCAAGCTTTTCTCACCACCTTAGGAACACTAGAAGTGGAACCTACCCCAGAAATTCAAACACCTTCGATCTCTGCAAACCCTACAAGCTTGATTGTAGACCCCTAATCACCTAGAGGGTCAAATCAAATGAGTGTTTAAAGGATGAGTTCCTCATAGACTTGGCCTTAGGAATACCCCGCGTCCGTCCGGTGAGGGTCAATTTTGCACATACACTACACTCTCACACATATTCCTGTTCTAAACCACACTCCACCCAACTTCTGACTTCCCTGACTTGAGAAATCCACAGTATGGGATGGTCCCTAACCCCAAGCCCCGGCTAAGAGGGTTAGAACAACACATATGAATGTCTCAAATGAGTCCTCTCATGGCTCGTGCGCTTATTGCTTCACCGCTCACAACCAAAGTGATTCCATTCTACTCAAATTTGATCAATCTTCATTTTCCCAAAATTTCAATTTTGACCCCGAGGCCATACACCCACTAAACCTACCAAATTGAACTACCCAAAATTTCAGAAATCACCTAAATTACTCAAAATTTAAAATCAATCCAAACAATTCTAACACTAAATTGATCATCCATAATAAAAATACCAAAATCCCAAAAGTACCCCCAATATCCTCCAATACCCAAAATGCCCTTCTTGGCCTAAAATTCCAAAAATCCTAAAATTCTAAAAATTTCAAAAATCCTAAAACACTTAATTTATTTATTCAACTACACCATAAATAATTTGCCAATTTAATTTACCTTTACTAAAACCCCAATTTGACCCATTTTTAACCCAAGTGAACCCAATGTCAAACCAAACCTCCTCTAATCGATCTCAATTTTGGTCCAATTCAATTTAAATTTCAATTAAACATCTTAAATCAATTTACCAAATCCAAGTCCAATTGATTTAAATTCAGCCCAATTTTACTAATATACAATTTTTGTCTCCATGACTCAAACTCTTAGTTTAAATCGCATCCATCTAACCTAATTGACCCCAAATCTTTTCTAAAGCCTTCCTAACATCCCTATAAACAAATACTAACTTGATTCGGCTAAAATCTGAATCACCTAAACTCCACCCAAACCTAACCCAAAACCAAAATTCTTAAGTTGACCTAAGCCCAAACCTAACCTAAATGGGCCCAAATCCTAAAATTAGAGCACAACCAAAGTTGAAAAATCTTTGTGACATTCCCATGAACATTCTAACATTAATTTTACATCAAACCCAACATTAGCCCAACCTTAGCTCAAGCTAGCTCTAATTTGACCCACTTTAGCCCCTTTATCTAAAAAGCCCAAATTCAACCTGTAATTTATACCTTCTAACTACACCAAATTGATTCAAAACCATTCATGAAACATCCCTAAACCAATTGCAACATTTATTTGACATGGTCCTTCACAAAAACTTTCATCCAAAGCCCATCCTAAAATCTAAAAGCCCACTTCCCCTAAATCACTTCAAAGCCCACCCAAGACCATTTCAAAAGCTCAAGTTTTCAATCCAAAGCCCACATGATATTTCTGTACATCATCCATTTAATCAAAATCACCCTAAGTTTCCAAATCATCATTAAACCATTCCAAATCAAGCTCATGAAAATTTTCCACCAAAATACCAAAATTCCTAAATCTCTACTTCCACGAAATCACCAAGCCTCTCATTTTCACATGGAGCCATCGAGCCATGCATACTACATGCAAGCCATGGGAGCCACTTTCCACCACCAAGCCATTAATGGCAAGAAGAGGGGGGTCTTTCTAAGCCTTCATTAAACATTTTTAACCATCTCATGTCACACTCTAAACCATAAGCTTAGCCACATCACCATGGATTTCAAGACCACACCATTTTCTCTTTCGATCCATGATCATGCCTCTGTCATTCTCTTCATCGTTGGTTGGGAACGTACGTGTTGGGTCTAAAGGTTTCCAGGGTAGCAGTACTTTCTCCCAAATCTCGTACAATACTTGAAAAAAACTGTATATTGAGAAAATTGGTGAAAGATGTCCAAGCCCTTGAGATGATCCTTGAACAATCAGGCCAAACACAGACTTCACAATAATTGATCCAATATCAATGGGCCATCCCATTTGAATGCAGTAGTTCAATATAACACTCTCTTTCATAACTTTGCCGATTTTCATGTCAGCAATAAGTTCGCAGATATGAAAAGGTGCCAATTTTTTGAAATGGGTTTAAAAGTGTTGTAGAAAAACTAACGTATCCATTTTCTCTAACTTCCCAGTCATCAGTTTCGTCCGTCAAAAATTTGTATATTTCATTCTTGTCTCTCCTCAGCACGAAATTCAAATAATGGCAAACAGGAACATTCTCAAGCATGTATGACTCATTAATCCTTCCAGAATTAAATGTTATCCACCTACCTCGCACATAAACGCTTCCTTGATTGTTTCCATGTAAATTGGCGTAGAATTTCTTAACCACAGAAATGACTACTGCGGCAATAGTATAAAAAAACACTTCCCATCTTCACCGCATAATCATTTCTTCAATTGGTGACGAAGAATTGCTTAATCCTCGATTGACAAATCCTCTTTCCTTTATTAGCCTTCTCTTGGACATCACCTTGTTGAAAAGTCGCTGCGCCTCGGCACTGGCGAACTTTCTCCCATTGTAAACTTGAAATCTAGGGTAATCTACTGAAGTGGAAGCCATTAGAGAGGAATTAAAAGTAGTTTCCATTCATTTTAGGGAGTTGGAGTGTTTAGGAACTGTCCATGGGGGTTTATAAGGGATGAATTTGCAAAAAACCGCCAAAAACTGACATTTCAAACTTGAAAAACTGCCCACTCTCCGATCCCGCTGTCGGCAACCTCGATGGCGCCATCAGCAAGCCATGTGTAATTAAATTCCAAGGCTCTCTGGAAAAACCCGCCGTCGGTGGCGTTGAGCACGCTGTCGGCGCCCTAGTCAAAAATTTGTACATTTATGTTGTGGTCAAATACGTTCCAAATTTTTTCTATGGATCCAAATTCTTGATAATTAAAGGGCAAATAAAAGTAGTAGATTTCAATATTACTACAAACTAAAGATAATGTCAAATAATCACTCAAACAAATAAAGACAACTATGGGTTGCCTCCCATAAAGCGCTTGGTTAACATCGTCAGCCCGACCTATTCAGATGTTATTCAGGTTGACTGAGCATTAAAACCTCTTTAAATTTGGTCTTTTACCCTCAAAATAAGGTTTTAATCAATGTCCATTTACTTTAAATCTTTTTCCAGTCTTCTGATCTTCAATTTCAACAGCTCCATAAGTGTAAACTCGAGTCACAGTAAAGGGTCATAACCAATGAGACTTCAATTTCCCAGGAAATAATTTCAACCTTGTATTGTAAAGCAAAACTTCTTGTCTAGTTTCAAAGTTTTTCTGGTTAATCTTCCGATCATGCATTAACTTTAGTTTTTCCTTATAAATTTCGTCGTTATCATACAATTCATTTCTTAATTCTTCTAATTCATTCATTTGCAACAATCTCTTCTCACCAACATTTTTCAAATTATAGTTAAATTCTTTAATCGCCCAATATGCTTTATGCTCCAATTCTACTGGAAAGTGACAAGTTTTTCCATAAATAAGTCTATAAGGAGTCATACCAATAGGAGTTTTATAAGCAGACCTGTATGCCTATAATGCACTATCTAGTCTCGTAGACCAATCTACCTTACTATAATTTACAGTCTTTTTTAAAATTTGTTTAATCTCACGATTAGAAACTTCAGCTAAACCACAGTTTTGAGGATGATAGGCAGTAGAAAATCTATGAACAATGTTAAACTTTTCTACCAATCTTTGAATATATTTATTCCTAAAATGGGATCCTCCGTCGGTGATAATCACTCTCGGCATACCGTATCTTGTGAAAATATTTTTCAATAAAAACCTTGAAACACTTTTAGCATCACAACGAGGTAAATCTGGTGCTTCAATCCACTTTGATACATAATCAAGTGCAATTAAAATATATAAATTTCCAAATGCAGGAATAAATGGTCCCATGAAATCTAATCCCCAAACATCTAAAATCTCAACTCCTACTCGTTGGCATTGATCACAAGTTTTGATATATCTGTAAACATCTCTAAAAAGAGTAGGCCAATAAAATCTAGCTTGCAAAATTTTACGCGCAGTTTTGTCAATCCCAAAATATCCTCCAAATTCAGAATCGTAACATTTTTGAATAATTTGTTCAGTTTCTTCATAAGGCACACATCTCCTAATAATAAGATCATTACATTGCATATATATATATGGTTCATCCCAAAAATATGCTTTTGCATCATGAATGAATTTTTTCTGTTGTTGCTCAGTTAGCATAGGTGGCAAAACATCACTTACTATATAGTTAACAATATCAACATATCAAGATATTTTCCACTCATTAATATTATAAAGTTGTTCATCAGGGAAACTGTCTGTTATTTCATTGTCGATATTAGATGATTCATGATATTCCAGTCTCGACAAATGATCAGCAATTTGATTGTCAGTTCATTTTATATCAATCACCACAAATTTGAATTCTTGCATTAAAAGTACTCATATAATTAATCTTGGTTTAGTATCATTTTTTTGCATCAGATATTTAATAGCAGAATGATCAGTATGCACAATACATTTAGTTCCAATTAAATATGATCTGAATTTTTCAAAAGCATACACAATAGCCAGTAAATCTTTTTTAGTAGCTGTGTAGTTAATTTGAACATCATTAAGAGTTCTACTAGCATAGTATATAACTTTAAAAATTTTATCATGTCTTTGATCAAGAAAAACTCTAATAGCATAATCACTAGCATCACACATTAATTCAAATGGTTTCTCCCAATCAGGTGAAACTATTACAGTTGCTGTGATTAGTTTTTCCTTTAATAACTCAAAGACATTTAAGCAGTTTTCGGTAAATTTAAATTTCTTGTCTTTTCTTAAAAGTTGGCATAGAGGGTTGGTAATTTTTGAAAAATCTTTAATATAGCGTCTGTAGAAACCAGCAAGTCCAAGAAAACTTCTTACCCCTCTCACAGTAGTAGGTGGCAATTTAGCTATAACTTGAATTTCTGCAGGGTCTACTTCCATGTCATTTTCTGAAATTTTATGCCCTAAAACAATTCCTCCTGTAACCATAAATTAACATTTCTCATAATTTAGAACTAAATTAGTTCTTTCGCATAGCTCCAAAACTTTTTCAAGATGATTTAAGCATGCGTCAAATGATGTTCCAAACACAGATAAATCATGCATAAATACTTCGATTCCATTATTAATTAACTTACTAAAGATGGACATCATACATATTTGGAATGTTTCAGGTGCATTACATAGTCCGAAAGGCATTCTTCAAAAAGTAAAAGTTTCATTAGGACTAGCAAAAGTTGTTTTCTCTTGATCCTCAAGAGCAATAAGTATTTGATGGTAACCGGTATATCCATCCAGAAAGCAGTAATACTTGTGTCCAGCAAGTCTATCCATCATTTGGTTTAGAAAAGGAAGAGGAACGTGATCTTTTCGGGTGTCAGCATTTAATTTTCTATAATCAATACAAATATGCCAACCAGAAACTTGTCTAATAGGTATTAATTCATTATTTTCATTTGTTTCAACAGTTACTCCTCCTTTCCTCGGAACACAATGAATTGGACTTACCCAAGTACTATCAGAAATATGATATATAATTAGAGCATCTAACCATTTTAAAATCTCTTTTTTAACTACTTCTTTCATAATAGGGTTCAGTCTCCTTTGTGGATCAATTCTTAGTTTATGTTCTTCATTTAATAAAATTTTGTGCATACAAATCGAAGGACTAATTCCTTTAATATCAGCTAGAGTCCATCCAAAAGCTTTTTTGTATTTTTTTAATGTATCCATTAATTTATGTTCTTGAATTTCATTTAAGTCTGAAGATACAATTACTGTTAATCTTTGAAATTCTCCTAAAAATACATACTTCAAATGAATTGGAAGATTTTTAATTCAAGTTTAGGGGGTTTTTCAACAAATGGTATTAATGCTTCGTTTTCTGATGCTGTTGAATTGAGCGTTTCAAATTTCTCCTGAGTATAATCAGCTTCTTTGCTATCAATTTCATCATAATTATCTTTTTTGATATCTTCCTTTTCTTCAAAATTTTCTTTTTTAAGATAATAACTTATATACTTTCTGAAACATTCATCATCTTTTTTTATTGAAGAATATTTCATTGACTTTGAGATGTTAAAGCTTACTTCGTGATCATTTACTCTCATAGTCAACTCTCCTTTTTGAACATCTATCATGGCTCTTCCTGTAGCTAGAAATGGTCTTCCTAAAATGATTGGAATTTCCTTATCTTCTTCCATATCTAAAATGATAAAGTCCATATGAAAGATAAATTTATCAACCTTGACCAGAACATCTTCTGCAACTCCTTTAGGTTGTGTAATAGATCAATTAACTAACTGTAGAGTTACAGAAGTTGGTGCAATCTCTCCAATTCCTAATTTTTTAAAAGTTGATAAAGGCATCAAATTTATGCTAGCTCCCAAATCACATAATGCTTGCCCACAAAATTTTTCTCCAATAGCACACGAGATAGTGAAACTACCAGGTTCTTTAAGTTTTTCAGGAAGCTTTCTTTGAATTATAGCACTACACTCTTCACTGACTGTAACAGTCTCATGATCTAGTAACTTCCTCTTTTTGTTGAGTATATCCTTCATAAATTTACCATAATCAGACATTTGTTCCAAAGCTTCAACAAAAGGAATACTAATTAACCATTTTTTTCAAAATGTCTAAGAATTTAGCAAATATTTTTCCTTTATCTCGTTGCTTTAGTCTTTGAGGAAATGGTGGTGGTGGTATTTCAACAGTAATTTTCATAGGTTTTAGAGGAAAATCAGGATATAAACTTTTGTTTTCTCCTTCAGTTTCTTCCTTTTCCTTCTCAACTACAGTTTCTTTTTGAAATCTTGTTTCCAACTCTTTTCCTCTTCTCAATTGAATAGCCTTAATCTGTTCTTTTCCTTGATCTTTATGATTTACTTCAACATTGCTAGGTAAAGTTCCAACAGGTCTATTGCTTAGTGCGGTAGCAATTTGCCCTAATTGGTTTTCTATGTTTTTAATAGCAGCTCCTTGACTTTGTAATTGATTACCCATATTCAAAACTAATTATTCCATAGATAACTTCTTCTCCTTAAATTGTGAATTATTATAAAAACCTGGTGGATTAGAAGATCTATAATTATAATTCCCTTGGTTGTTTATATTTCCTAATGGGTTTACAGGATTGTTCCCCCACTGAGGATTAATAGGATTATTATTACCTTGGTTATTCCAATTAAAGTTTAGATGATTTTTCCAACCTGGATTATAATAGTTTGAATAAGGATTATTTTGTCCATTATTTATAAAATTTATAGTTTCATGTGAAGATTGAACATCTACAATTTGTCCTAATGAATGTTCTTCTAACACTATAGGTGTTTGAGAACGATTCATTCCGTATTGACTATTTTCTTTGAAAGAGCAGCAATTTGAGAAACTATCATAGTTAAAGCATCAGAATCATGAATACTGGCTACTCTCTTAGGATTTACCCTTTCAGCAGGCCATTGAAAATTTTTGGTAGCCATTTCTTCTATTAACGCATAGGCTTCTTCAAAAGGTTTAGACATTAGCAATCCACCAGCAACAGCATCAATAATAGATCTAAGAGATCCTAGTAATCCATTATAAAATGGTTTGAATAATTAACCAATCTGGTAAAGCATGATGTGGACATTTCCTAAGAAGTTCTTTAAATCTTTCCCATGATTCATATATCGATTCTCCCTCATACTGACTGAAAGATGTAATATTGTTTCTAAGCTTAGCAGTCTTAAATGGTGGAAAATATTTCGATAAGAATTTTTGTGAAAGTTCTCCCCAAGTTCTAATAAATCTAGGTGCTAACGAATTTAACCAAGCCTTAGTATTGTCCCTTAGTGAAAAAGGAAAAAATCTAAGTCTGACAGAATCATCAGACACTCTGTCGTACTTAAAAGTAGCACAAAGTTCTAAGAAACTCGTAAGATGTAAATTAGGATCTCTGTTAGGATTTCTGCCAAATTGATTGTTTTGTACCATTTGGATAATTGTAGGTTTAAGCTCAAATGAATTAGCAGCTACATCTGGATTTTGGATGGTTAAGTGAATTTTATTAAATGAAGGGTTAGCGTAATCTCTTAGTGACCTGGATTGATGTTCATTTTCTATTCTTTTGTTGTTTACGTTGTTTTCCATTGTATTAAGATTATCAAGATTTCTAGATTCTTTTCTCAGTTTTCTAATTCTTCTAACAGTGTATTCTAATTCTGATTGTAGGGTATAAGATTTTCAGATCCAAATTTATGCATATAATCGAAATCAGTGCACCGAAAAATAGTTAACTAATAATAAGTTGTAAATTCTTTTAAAAAGTTTTCTAATTGTCCTAAATTGTGTGTTACTCTAGTTATGTTATAGAAGTTTTTATCTACTCTATCTAACTAACTAACGCTCTGACTATCCCCCGCAACGGCGCCAAAAACATGAACCACTCTGCGCACTTTGTGTAAACTTAATATTGCTTGTATTTAATATAGATGAGTATAGATATTCAATAATCACAGAGTTATCTTTCAACGCAAGTATACGTATCACTCCAGTAATACATGGCTCTAATAGATGGATATCAATCCTACAGAGATACTTCAGAGGCAACAGACTAGGATTATAGAAACCAATTTAGAATCACAACTTTGTAAATCAAATTGCTTATCTGTCACTAATATGCAATCGTAAATAAGATGAAGTTTTAAATAAACTAATTTTACTAACAGTTAACTATTCTACTAATAAAGTGAAGTTCAAATATATAAGCAAGAATCCTTCTCCTTGTTAAGAAATTTAAGTGAATAGATAATTAAAATTAGTTTAAAAACTGTGTTGTGTCAGATAGGCATAAAGAATATTGACTAATCCTATGCTTGGTTACTGAATCTGCAGCTAGGCTGGGAGGATACCGGCTCTCACTTCGGAGCTCCCATGTTCCCCTCACCTGAGGGCTAAAATCTACACTTCAGCACCCAAACGATAGGGCCGAATTGAGGATTTAGTATGTCACTCTAAAATTTCCAATTCTACGCCCAATAAATATTATTTCCCTATTTATTTGCACCCTACTTTCAAGAACATTGAACTCTCTGAATCTCGGATGTAACCTTCACTATAGTTGTTAAACTCAACATATTTTAACTAATCAATTGGCCAGATTGAAATTATATTAAGATTTAAGTGAAAATATTATCACAACTTCCTTAAAATTTTCTTGGCACACTAATTTAAATTACCATTTCACTAAAATATCAAAAAAAGGAGAAAGACAGAAAAAATACTCAGATTTCATGGAGAAGATACAACAAAACTTGGATATCTTATATAAAATCAATGTTTTACAAACTAGAACAAGTAAATACAACTTATCTCAAATTCCTCCCCAAGCAAACTCCTTGAAGTTCTTCTGAATCTCTTCCTTTCTTTACACCACGCAAAAATTGTTATTCGAAATGGCAAGGAGGGAGAAATCTCTCACTTCCCTTCCACTCTTACAATATCTCGAAGAATCCCTCAGAAATATCACTAATTGAACTCACTATCTAAAACTATAATGAAAACAAGACACTAACTAACACTCTAGTGGACACACTATGGACTCGATGAACACACGGACAACAATCGACCACCCTCTTTTCAGCCCAAAATTGTTTCTTTTAAAGTAGTTGAAGAGTTTCCAAGAGTTTCCCAAACATCCCTTCAAAAATCATCCACATTCCATGTACCTTGTGAGAGAACCGACTTTCTCACAGTCGGCGGCCTCCAGCGCGCCATCGGTGGCCTTCTAGAACACTTAGCCTTTGACTCTCTTCCATAAGGCTCGCTGTTAGCGGGATTCCTTGTAATATTTTTTTGAACACTTGGGAAAATTCTGCTGTTAGTGCCGTCGAGCTCGCCGTCGATGCCCTAGATTAAATTTTCATATTTTTTATCCTTTTTTCTCCAAATCATCAAAAAATATTATTCTTTAATGTGTACTATCATCAAAATCAATATAAAATAGGCATGAAAATCTTAACTTATTTTTAGTAGGTCAGAGTTCAGAGTGTTTATAGTTTGATTGCTGGAGTTGGAGTCTTGTAAAATTCAGTCAGAGTCAGAGAAACTTCAAAGGATTGCTTGGATATCATTCTAGATAAGTATTTTTAATTTGGTTGTTAAGTTTTGTACTTTGAATTTGAATTATATAAATATGGTTTATGGTGTGAATTCTATGATTTCTGAGTAGTCTTCTTCTCATTCTCCCTATGAATATGAAATGATTTAGATAAGGATTTATTTTAGTTTTGAGAACTTATTTTTCTTCATCAATAATTTTTATGACACTTTACCTAATTTTCATTTACACTACAACTTGATCACTTGTAATGTTAAAATTTGTGGAGATTTCTTAAGACCTCACCGTTGGGTGATGCGACTTTTTTTATATGCAAGAATTTATGACCCCAGATTTATATATTTATAATGATTTTTATAAAGTTACAATTTCAAACGCAAGTGTACGTATCGTATCATGTAATACAGGGCTCTAATGGAGTCCCGTTTATCGATCCTACAGAGAAGCGAGGTAAGAGGTTCTTAGTCAAATTCTAGTCTACTACTAACAACCTTAGTTTCGAAGGGTGATATAAGTGGTTTTTCTAACAACTACTCCTAAATGCAGATGATTATATGTAAGGATAATAATTACTCCTAAATGCAAATAATTCTTCTAAAGATAACCCGTTTTGGGGAAATTGGTTTGGTGAATTTTGAGATAATGAAATCTACTATGCTTATGTAATGAATTGGATAAAGTTTAGGAATGTGATGTATTAAATATTGTATGTTCCAAATAGGAGCAATTCTATTCTTTATCCTCAAAAAAGTACCCCCTCTTTCAAGCATGTAAAGAACATTGACATATCATAAGTTCAGTCACTAAAGCTAAGGCTAGGCTGGGAGGATACCGGCTGTCACTACGGAGCTCCCACTCACCCTTCACCTGAAGGCTAACCTTCGAGTTTAGTTAATAATCTTAGGACCAAATTGGGGATCTCAGCCTGTCACCCTGAAACCTCCAATTTGACGCCCATCAAAACCATATTTCCCTATTTATTTGCACTCAATCCCCATGAACTACGCAATTCATTCATGGACATTGAATGTGGTTCCACTTTATTGAGAAGTACACTGCCCTTTCAGGACAATGCAATTACAACGAATTTTAACAATACAACGGGCCCTTATTGTAATGTAAATGAAGTGCAAGTAAAAACCATCACATTTATAATTAAAACTTCTTTTAGCAAGCATCCCAATATCCTAAACATGAGTCCTACTCATTGTAAAAGAAAAGTAGAATAAAAATAATGACATAATCTTCACATGCCACTATTTTCATAGAAGAAGAAAGAGTAAGAGAAAGACATCGCAAAGCACGAAGAAAACATAATGAAAAACTTCATTTCAAAGCAAATCCACAAAATAAGTGTTTACAAAATTATAAGATAATGAAGAATACAATACTTAGCTTTTTCCCCTTGAAAGAAAGATGAAAATCTCTCTCACAAATTCTCCCATCGATCCATGCAATGCTAGAACAATCCCTTACATATTCTCTCAAAATGCCCTCTCCAAGCTCTCCAAAAGGGTATAAATCTACATTTCTACTCTCTAATCATTCTCTATGATTTCCCTAACATCTCTTCTTCTTTTTTGGCTTCAAATTCAGTTTAAAATAGAGTAGGGATGAATTTCCCAAGAGGTGGCGTCCAGATTCAATGTATTTGGCCAAAAACTGCCTAATATCGTGTCTAAGCAGTCTCGGGCGCCGCCTGTGCTGAATAGGGCACTGCCGGTGCCCTATTTTTTGTGGTATCAGGCTTCTGGCGCTGCTAGCGCCAGTTTGGGTGCCCCTGGCGCTCATCCTGCGCAGCTCCACCATTTTGCTCCTTTTGGCTCCGTTACAGCTCTGATTCGTCTCGTTTCAGTTGCATTGCATTCCTAACAGATATCCCTACAAAATAAACATAAAAAAACTTTTCTTTAAAGTGTAATCTCATTCAAAAATATGCAAGAAGTATAAAAGATATTAAATATAGAAAGATTTATCAAAATGTGTCAAGCCAAATTTGTTTTCTTGCTCGTTTTTGCTCCAAATTGCACCGTTTTTGCTTCTTTTTGCTCCAATCAGCATTTTTATACTTAAAACCAAAAATATACAAAATAACTTCTTTTTAAAGTATAATATCACAAAAAATGAGTAAAATCATATAGTAAAAAGCGTATATATTTTTGGTGCATCAAAATCCCCCAAACTTAACTGTTACTTGTCCTAAAGTAACCCTTTTACTACATAAAAATATAACTCAAGGCAATGTACTTTTCACCTTTAAGAAACTAAAATTTTTCATTCAAAAGAATATATTGGTTAGACTTTTAGAAAGAAATTTAGTAACTCATGTTAACACTACAGGTATAAGAATGTTCAGCAATCAAGTCTAAGGGTTCTAGTCTTCTATTTATTTCAAGATAAACTATAATTTGTCACATTAAGAGTGCCTTGAAAGATTATGTGAAAAAAGAGTTTATGCAAACTTCATCAGAATGTAGCCCAATACTTTAAATATAAATTCAGAAATGAATTCATGTTCTCCCTTTAGGGTGACTCAAGTGAAGCCAATTTTTGATTTGGCATCTCCTCAAGCTTCTCCTCATAAATATTTTCTTTCTTTTTCTTTTTCTTTTTCTCTTTCTTTTAGGATTGTTTTTCTTTCTTTTTCTCCTCATAAATATTTTCTTTTTCTCTTCTTTTTTTTTCTTTTTCTCTTATTTTTTTAACGAGGATTACTATATCTGGATAGCCTGTAATGATTTTGAACTTCACTCTCCTCTTTCTAAAGTTCAAACTTGAAACACCTCCTTACTTTATAATTAGGTATGAGCTTTATTATTCATCATAAAGTCACAATCTCTTCTTAACACACAGTACTTTAAGTCACTTAACATTTCAAAAATAAAGTTTTCCTTACTTTAAATAGTTAACTATAATCAAATTCTTTCATACCAAATATCTTATCCTTATAAAATTAACTTTTATTACTAAAAAATTCCATCCAATCCTTCCATAATATTCACTAAAATAAAAGTTTTAGTTATCTTAAGTGAAGTTCAACTGCCAGAAGTTATGCTAATAATTTTTGAAAATATAACAATTGAAAACAAATAAGAGTTAATATTTTTCTTCCCCTCAAACTTAAATTTCAAAAATATTTTGCAATTAATTCCATAAAATATTGCAGAAAGATAAAGTAAAGGTTGAATCTACTTACTACTACAACATCCTATCAAATTCTTATACATGCATAATTAGGATAGAATGACTGTAGGAGAAAGTAAATCTAACCTAAAACATGCTTATAATAAAATTACACTAAAAAGAAGTATTTTCACATTAAAATTTTATTTTTCTTCCTACCCCCAAACTTGATTTTTAACATGTATAGCATTTAGTACAGAAAATATAAGCAGGAAGAAAACAGTTCAGAAATTTTCTCTACCACAAATGTCTATCAAAACCCTTTACAAGTATTCATTACGACAGAACAATATGCAGCATAAAGTAAATCTAAACTAATCATGCCAGAATGAAATTTACTAAATAAAAGTTTAACTAGCATAGCAGGTAACAACAAGGGAATATAAAAATATTCTTCAATTATTATATAAAATTGTAACACAAACATAAACACACATAAGATAAATGAGGTCAATTCATCCATTAACTCATCCAATCTCACTACCTTACCTCCAATTTCTAACGGAATCACTACCCTAGTAAATTAAGTACTTTTTTAAATAATTTTATAGATTATAATCCCAAAGATAAGATTATCCCTGATAAATTGGTTTCCAGATACCAATCTCATGCATCATCTAATCCTTATCATTAAGACAGTTACATATTGTAGTGTAAGATCATCCTAATGTTATTCATCAAATAGGTTCGCGACTCCTACCAAATGAAAACAAAGTTAGAGAAAGGATATAACAAAATTGAGATGAAGCTGTCATTCTTCAAATTCATGATAGCACTTGTAAAACTCAAGTTCGAGCAAGACCCGAGTCGTAGTGGACTCATCAATCCAACTAATACAAGAGAACATACAAGTCTAACCAAAATAAGAAGGTAAGGAATCACCTCCCTCATGACATAGAAAGATTAAATCCAACCACTAATAATCCAAATATCTACCAACAACAGTCATATTTATCAATCCATAATGACACATAAAGATCAAGTCAATCCACTAATCCAAACACCATACAACACTAACAATCATAACTCTCAAGCACACTAAATCAAAGCACACTGATAACTACGGGTTGCCGCCCACAAAGCACTTAGTTTAACATCATTAGCCCGACAAATGATTCCTCTTGGATCAAAATTACATTTAAGTAATCCTCAATCAATCGCCCAATCTTTTTCAGATCCATGGATTCCTACAAAATCCTCAAATTTTAATTTTTCATTCAGCTCTTCATTTTCAGTTGGATTTATATCATTGTTTCTCATATTTCTTTCTAGATCCAATATTCTTTTATTGATTTTCTCAATCCGCATATTAATATCATCCTTGAAATTTATAAGAAATGGATCTCTATAAGATAATTCAAGATCTCCCAAATTTTGGATCGGATTCTCTCTAGATAATTCAGATTCAGGATCAATATCTTCTATGTTACTCTTCTGTTTCAAGTTATTTTCCAATTCTTCCCCTTTATAATTATTAAATGATGGAGGATTTATCTTAGTTGAGGAAATAGGATTTTATAATTCCTTAGGAATTTCTTCCAATAGTCTTCCAATATCCTTATCCTCTTTTCTCAACTCAATGTTTTTCTGAAATATATCCTCAAATACTCCTCCAAGTCTTAGTTCAATAATTTTATCTTATTCATCATTCAATTCAGTTTTTTTTTGTGATTGAGTCGAATTTAAAGATATAAAGACTAGTTTTGTAGATGAATTTCTTAAATAGGCAGGTTTTAAAATTGTATGGCGTACATCCGTCTTAAGTTCATGAGATTTTTCAACAGATGGAATTAAAAGATTACTATTTTTGGTAGCGTCCATCATCTCACACATCTCCTGAACATACATACAGTTTTCTTTAAATAACGTTTTCGAATCATCATGAAAGTCTATTTTAATCTCATATGTTAACTTACTCTCAAAACTTTCTTGGAAATGATCTTTACTTAGATAATTAATTTCATTTATCCAAAAACAATCATCGTCTTCTCTCTCAGCTGGATATTTCATAGTCTTTAATACATCAAAAGTGACTTCATGGTCATTAATATTCATAGTCAACTCCCCTTTTTGCACATTTATCATAGCTTGTCCAGTAACAAGAAAAGGTCTCCCTAAAATAATTGGAATTTCTTTATCTTCCTCCATATCTAATACAATAAAGTCCAAAGGAAAGATAAATTTATCCACTTTAACAAGCATGTCTTCTATAATTCATTTTGGATAAATGATAGATCAATCAACTAACAGAAGGGTTACAGTAGTAGGAGAAATATCGATTAAACCTAACCTTTTAAATATAGATAGCGGCATCACTTTAATGTTCACTCCTAAATCACATAATGCTTTTCCACATAATCTTTTTCCAATTGCACAAGGAATTGTAAAGCTACAAGGATATTTAAGTTTCCAAGGAAAATTTTTCTGAAGTAAAGCACTGCACTCCTCACTTAGTGCAACTGTTTCGTAATCCCCAAATTTCCTTTTCTTGTGTAATATCTTCTTTATAAACTTTACATAACTTGGCATATGTTCCAAAGCTTCAGTGAAAGGATAATTTATCATTAACTTGTTAAGTACTTTCATGAACTTTAAAAATTTTATATTCAACTCATGCTGTATAAGTTTTTGAGGAAATGGAGGTGGTGGTCTTTCCAAACTGATTTTAGTTGGAGATATTAATTTTTTTAGATCCTTAGAAATATGTTCTTCAGGTCTTTTAGTTTTTTTTTGTTTCTCTCACAACATATTTCTCTTTTCTAACCACATCCTCTATCTCTCTTCCACTTTTTAATTGGACAACTTCTACTTGTTCATTAGTGTTCTCTTTAGAGTTGATCTCAATGTTGCTAGGAAGTGTTCCTTGGGGTCTATTGCTAAGTGAATTAGCAATCTATCCGAGTTGATTCTCTATGTTTCTAATCGCAGCATTTTGACTTTGCAACTGGTTTTTCATTTGCAATACCACTTCTTCCATAAACATCTTCTTATCCTTAAATTGTTGATCATTGTTAGAGTCCGGTGGATATGAAGATCTATAGTTTGTGTTCCCCTGATTATTCCAACTTCCATTAGGATTTATATGATTATTTTCCCATTTTTGGTTTCCACCATCAGTAATATGATTCCAGTTAAATTTAGGATGGTTCTCCCAACCTGGGTTGTAAAAGTTAGAATACAGGTTATTTATGGTATTTAAAGCATCATATGTTAAGTTAGAATCAATCATATGCCCTAACGAACTTTCCTCACTTACAAGAGTAAATTGAGGTTGGTTCATTCCAAATTGGTCCAACTTCCTTGATATTGCACTAACCTGAGATGCAAGAATTGTAATCACATCTGTATCATGAACACTAGCTACATTTTTATGATTTACCATAGCAGATGGCCATTGAAATTCATTTGTAGCCATTTTTTCAATTAACACATACGCTTCATCAAATGGTTTTGACATTATTGATCCACCAGCAGCAGCATCAATTATAGACCTAAGTGATCCTACTAACCCATTGTAAAAAGTTTGAATGATTAACCAATCAGGCAGAGCATGGTGTGGACACTTTCTTAGGAGTTTCTTAAATTTTTCCCAGGCTTAGTATATTGATTCCCCTTCATACTAACAAAATGAGATAATATCGTTTCTAAGTTTAGTAGTCCTTGAAGGTGGGAAATACTTAGCTAAGAATTTTTGAGTTAACTCCTCCCAATTTTTAATAGAACCAGGTGCTAATTAGTATAACCACATTTTAGCCTTATCCCTTAGAGAGAAAGGAAAAAGACTTAGTCTAACAGTATCATCTGACATACCGTTATAACGAAATATATCACAAAGTTCTAAAAAATTTGATAAGTGTAAATAGGGATCCTCCAAAAGAGTTCCCCCAAACTGATTGTTCTGCACCAGTTGGATAATTTCAAGATTTATTTCAAATGAGTCAGCTTCTACGACAGGGTTTTGTATACTTAAGTGAATTTTATCTATCGTAGGATTTATGTAATCCCTCAATGATTTATAATGATTTTCCAAGTTATTATCATGAAAGTTTTCCATTTCCATTTCTAGTTTTTCGAGTCCTTTCTGTATTATTATTTTTTTATTTTCTTCAAACTCGGGATCATAAGACACAAGCCCTGCAGATTCTTTGTTTCGCATACTTAACACAACAAACAATACATTAACAATTAAACAAATAATAGATGAAATATATTCAACACAACAAAACATTTTTACGAACACCTTGTTTTTCACACAAACATTTTTTTCACAACACTTTTTCATATTTAAAAAAAAAACACTTTTCACACAAAAATAATGTTTAAGATACTACAGTTTTCCAAGTTTAAGCCTAATTACTTCAACTAAAATTCTCCTAAAGTTCTTACCGAAGCATCCCCGACAACGGCGCCAAAAACTTGATGCGACTTTTTTTATATGCAAGAATTTATGACCCCAGAATCATATACTTATAATGATTTTTGTAAAGTCACAATTTCAAACGCAAGTATACGTATCATATCAAGTAATACAGGGCTCTAATGGAGTCCCGTTTATCGATCCCACAGAGAAGTGAGGTAAGATGTTCTTAGTCAAATTCTAGTATACTACTAACAACCTTAGTTTGGAAGGGTGATATAAGTGGTTTTTCTAACAACTACTCCTAAATGCAGATGATTATATGTAAGGATAATAACTACTCCTAAATGCAAATATTTCTTCTAAAGATATCCCTTTTTGGGTAAATTGGTTTGGTGAATTTTGAGATAGTGAAATCTACTATTCTTATGTAATGAATTGGATAAAGTTTAGGAATGTGATGCATTAAATATTGTATGTTCCAAATAGGAGAAATCCAATTCTTTACCCTCAAAAGAGTACCCCCCTCTTTCAAGCATGTAAAGAACATTGACATATCTAAAGTTCAGTCAGTAAAGCTAAGGCTAGGTTGGGAGGATACCGGCTATCACTACGGAGCTCCCAATCATCCTTCACCTGAAGGCTAACCTTCGAGTTTAGTTAATAATCTTAGGACCAAATTGGGGATCTCAGCCTGTCATCCTGAAACCTCCAATTCGACGCCCATCAAAACCATATTTCCCTATTTATTTGCACTCAATCCCCATGAACTACGCAATTCATTCATGGACATTGAATGTGGTTCCACTTTATTGAGAATTACACTGCCCTTTCAGGACAATTCAATTATAACGAATTTTAACAATACAGCGGACCCTTATTGTAACTTAAATGAAGTGCAAGTAAAAACCATCACATTTATAATTAAAACTTCTTTTAGTAAGCATCCCAATATCCTAAACATGAGTCCTACTCATTGCAAAAGAAAAGTAGAATGAAAACAATGGCATAACCTTCTCATGCCACTATTTTCATAAAAGAAGAAAGAGTAAGAGAAAGACATCACAAAACACGAAGAAAACACAACGGAAAACTTCATTTCAAAGCAAATCCACAAAATAAGTGTTTACAAAATCATAAGATAATGAAGAACACAATACTTAGCTTTTTCCCTTGAGAGAAAGATAAAAATCTCTCCCACAAAGTCTCCCGTCGATCCATGCAATGCTAGAACAATCCCTTACATATTCTCTCAAAATCCCCTCTCCAATCTCTCCAAAAGGGTAGAAATCTACATTTCTACTCATATTCTAAGATCTCTAATCATTCTCTACGTTTTCCCTAACATCTCTTCTTCTTTTTTGGCTTTAAATTCAGTTTAAAATAGAGTAGGGACGAATTTCCCAAGAGGTAGCGTCCAGATTCGATGTATTTGGCCAAAAATCGCCTAATATCGCGTCCAAGCCATCTCGGGCACCGCCGGTGCTGAATAGGGCGCTGTCGGCGCCCTATTTTTCGTCGTCTCAGGCTTCTGGTGCCACCGGCACCAGTTTGGGCGCCCCCGGCGCCCATCCTGCGCAGCTCCACTATTTTGCTCTGTTATAGCTCCAATTCGCCCCGTTTAAGTTGTGTTGCGTTCCTAACAGATAGCCCTACAAAATAGGCATAAAAACAACATTTATTTAAAGTGTAATCTCATTTAAAAATATACAAGAAGTGTAAAAAAGATTAAACATGGAAAGACTTATCGAAATGTGTCAAGCCAAAATTTATTATCTTGCTCGTTTTTGCTCCAAACTGCACCGTTTTTGCTTCTTTTTGCTCCAATCACCATTTTTGTACTTAAAATCAAAAAACATACAAAATACCTTCCTTTTAAACTGTAATATCACCAAAAATGAGTAAAATCATATAGTAAAAAGCGTATATATTTTTGGTGCATCATGGCTAAGAGTTCTTAACTTGTAAATTTCACATTTCCTTTGGAAAGGTAGATGGTAAATCCTTGAAAATGGAGCTGCGAATAGATAGGAGATAATCTTTGAAGGGCATAGAATTGAATATTTTTTTAGACTGACAGGCTAAATTCTATCAATTTGGTTTAAGCGGAGGTGATGGGTCACTAATAGGCCCGACCATAGGCACCCTTGGGGGGGGAGACTAGAAGTGAGAGCCTAGAAATTCGTCCCTTACTACTAATAATACATCCTGATCCAATCTTATAAAACTAGCCAATGTTCTTTATATGTTGGACCAAATTGTAAAGAATATATATGCTCCTATTTGTCACAATACCACATTCTCTAAGTTCTCAAACTAATTTAGATATTTACTAATCATGAAATATTTCGTATAGAGAAAATATCTTTGGTTGTTGTGATAAATCATTTAAATTACTATTTTATTTACAACTACTACTTTAATAACTTGCATATTAGTACTTGTTAATTGATTAATTTATAAACAGATTTTTCATCATTCTTTCTTAATTATTTGTACTTAACATTCCCCGTGGGATCGATATCTAGGGTTTAATTAGAAAGCTCTATATTACTTGAAACAATTCGTATACTTGCGTAGTAACCCTATTGTACAATTTATATTTATTTATAAAAACTTTTAATCTTTAAATATCGTACATTAGTCGCTTAATCTGATTTGGGGTCAAATTTGGCCATAATTTTATAAGCTATTTTACTTGCGTAATTGCGGTCAGGTCATCTAGTAGAAGAAGAGGCAACACCTGCATAAAATATGTTAGCTTTAATTATTATAGCTTCTCCATGATGGAGATGGCTCCCAACAATAAGACCACCATTTTATACTAGTACAAATGTCTCAATTATGATAAACACACAAAGCATCAAACAAAATACCCGGCTAGGCACAAACCATCAACAATAGCCAGAGAAGAAAAAATACTTACACCCTATCCTATTCTTACAAGCATCTAAAATAAGGTGTCTTGTCACAAACATCTAAGTGGGTGTAGAATGTGTGGTTTTGATGGGGTTGCTATCCCTAGCCCCATTCTAAGGATCCAAGACTTCTAATGTGAGCCACTAAATATCAGTGACTTGAAGCATATGGATGTTCTAATCAAGTTGAACAAGTTATTTCTTAGGTCTCATTTGCCAACAAGTTACCTTCCTATTGAGGAATTGAGGGATTAAATCTCTCCCTTTGGTTTTGTAAAGGTTTTAAAAGCAGCGGGATGTTCTTAATTAAGGTGATCGCATTCTCTTGATAAAACTATTTCACCGGTTATAATAAAATTGTATGAAAGATCTATATTATCAAGAGATTTTATGGGTATCCCTCGAAACGTAATAAGTAAAATGGATAATTTCTTTTGGGAGTGCTCATAAACCCGAAAATAAATATTAATTTTGGTTCTCTGGTTATATGGGTTACTTATGTGGGACTTTTTTGCATATATGTGCTTCAGGTTATTTTGATCAGTTCTTTTTTGAATGTATACTCTTGACCTATCGCATGAGAATGATCTTGCATAAGTTCTCTATGTTTTTTTTAATGCAATTTTCTTACCTGGTTTCACTTTATTTTCTCTTCTTTCAAATCTCTTCTTTCACCAAATCATCTCGATTGTTCAAGAGAGAGGGTAAGATAAAAAAAGAGAGTTCTAAGAAAATAATCAGACAAGATGGCGACTCTATATTTCAAAAATGAACCGAAGAACAACCACCTGCCTTTTCCAATTTCTCTAAGAATACAAATAAAATAATCCAAATAAAGGCAGAGATAATTAATATTAGAAGCAAGATGAGCAATAGAATTCGAAAGATCCTTTCTAACAGAAGCACTGTTGTTAGCAGACATTGGTAATAAAAAAATTAATAAAGGAAGAGAAAGTAACGTGTCCATGAATATTTTGAAATATAACTTCTAAAGAAATAAAAGAAAGAATGTCAGCATTCTATTTAATCCAAATACGACCATTACCAGTAACATCAATGTTATGAGCATTTCTCTCATTATTAAAAAGCTTATACTTATAAATTAAAATATTATCAGATAAAGAGAATAGAGTAAGCATTGTTTCGTTGAGGCCAATCACATGAGCACTATTATGATGAATGATATTTTTAAATCAGCAACATAAGTCTCATTACCATACCCATGAACATTCCAAGTGAAAATTCTGGGATAAAACATAGAACCAAAAAGAAGAAGAAAACAAGAACAAAAAAGAAAATTACCAGATAATGTTACAAATGCAGATTTACCTATATTTGCCCTAGAAGTAGAGAGCAATGTGGCTGAAACACTATTAGAGTAGCATTAAGCATGGTCAGAATCGTATTTCTTGTCATAACATTATTACTTCAAATAATAGAATTTTGAGCAGTGGAATTACTCACATCATAACTTTAACATAAAGTATTATTTTTATAGCATTATCAATGGTAATATATAAAACAAGAGAAAGAACAAAGACCTCATTAGCACAAGATAAAGCATTTTGTAAACTCAAATCCTCATTCTTCTCAATAGCTAGGTAAAATTGAACTTTCAGGATCAACAATAACAATAATAACCACATTATTTTTAATAGAATGATCATCCATATTATCTCCAGCATTATCCATACTACTGGTTGAAATATCAACAAGAATATTCAAATCAGGAGTCGAATACTAGTATTATCTATAGGAACCCGAGCTGGAAAAGGATGTCTACTATTGCTTGTTTGCCATCCATGATTATTATAATTTATGTTGTTATTTCTCCCTCTTTAAATAGGGGCCACAACATTAGGTTGAACATGCACGACCTTAGGTCAATATTGAAGATCTTGAGCAAAACTACAACATTTCCCGCAAAGTTATTCGACTTGTTATCAAACCCAAGTTCTCCATCTTAGGATTTGTTTGGGAGAACTACAACAGTTTGAAGAAGCAGTTGAGAAGTTGTTGCACAAGAAAGAGATTTTCAAATACCTGCAGTGGCTATTAAAAATTTATTTTATTTTCAAAAGGCAAACCACAACTTTTTGATGGTCACCACACTTTAAAAGCTCAAGTTAAGAAGACAATTCTACCACAAAAGTTCTAAAAAATGACAAGAAAGCAGTATGCCAAATAGAACTACAATGGTGGTCCGAAAAGCAAAACACACAGAAAGACATATAAAATAAGAGAAAATATTACTTCACAAGTCCGGACGCAGCACTGCGCCCGGGCTCAAATTAATTTATGCCACCGTTGCAGTCACAGACCTACTGAAAAAATAAGTAAAAAAGTTGATTTTGTGGTTGTATTGTGGTGAATTCGTGATTGAATTATGATGTTTTATGTTTGTATTGTAGTGATTTTGTGGTTTAAATACGACCATTACATTACAACCACAAAATCACCACAATAAACCTCAAAACCACCACAATATAAGCATAAATTCAACACAATACAATAAAAAATCAACACAATACCACAATAAAATCATCACAAAACTATAATACAACCACAAATTCATCATAATATTTTCAAAAAATCACCATAATACAATTATATAAAACCACCACAATACAACCGCCAATTTACAATACAACTACAAAATTAATATTTTAAATTATTATTTTTTCACTAAACCTGAGGCTCTATAGATGAAGTAAATTAATTTGAATAATATTTTTAATCTTCCAGCCACGTGCTCAATCCTTACCGTTGGTAAAACTTACGATTTCATAACGCAGCGTGGCGGCCTCGCCATGTGGGGTCCGCACACAGGGACCTACGCAGAGAACAGGTGACGTGGGACAACCCTTTTCGATCTCGACACAAACGAAATACCTTGCGAGCCACCTAAGGCGAGACCCACCAACAGAAGTAAGCCCCACGTTAACTGGCAGGAATTGTCAATGTTCGGTAAGTGTCCCCCCAGTGCAACTTTTTTCTAAATATATTTGATTATTATGACGCTTCGAAATTAATGCTGGTTTTTAATTTAATCGATTGGAATATTTTAAAAAGCACGTGATATTTTGTATTATTATTTTTTTTATTTTTGTATTATTGCAAAATAAGACCTAGTTCGTTCCGTGGTCAAGGGATTACCCCCATTTTCTTAATTCAAAAGAAATTAAATGTATAACATAATGACTAATTAAAAAAGATTACAATATCATGATGTCTAAAATAAATTATTAAAAGACATCAAATTCAAATTTTTACTTATATATGAGGGCAATTTAATATTTTGACTCTCCTAAAATATTACATTATTCTTTATTGTATAACTCTCTCCCACGTTGGGTCTAGGGAACAGTTTCCCCCACCAAAAAATAAATAGAGATTGGTTTCGTCCTGTAATCAGATTTATTAAATTCTGAGATGATTAAATCATCAAAATTATTTGCTATGTTAGCAAGTAAATTCTAATGAATATTGAGAAAGAATTTACAATTTAGAAAGATTTAACATGATTCGTTAAAGGGAGCATTTAACGATAAATATTAAATAAAAAAATACAAATGAATATTAAAAACCTCAAAGTACATAAAAGGTGGCATTTACATTAATTAATAATTAATATACAACTTAGTAATTTTTTTTTGTGAATGAATTTCTAATAAATAATAGTTTAATATTAATCAATTATAATTAATTCATTATTAAGTATATAAATTAAGTTTTACTTAAAATATTAATAAATAATTTAAATTTTTAAATATATTTTTATTCATTAATTAGCTATTAAATAATTGCATATAAGTTAAATAATTATAATTGAATGAATAATATATAAAGTAAATATTAATTTCTAATAAATTAAATTAATAAAATTAACAAATAAAAAAAAACTAAAATCTCTGACTAATCTCCCTCTTCCCCTTATGCCTACAACCCTCGTCTACATCCTCCCCCTCTCCTGCATTCCCCTCTTGTGTTCGAAACCCTCGCCTACAACCTCCCCTTCTTCAACTCTTGCCCAAACTCCAAATATTTGCCCAAAATCCTCATTCATGCCCCTCTACCACGCACTGTTTCACCCGAAACCATCGACTTCCCGAACCAACCTTCACGAGACAGTCGCAATCAACTTGGAAAGCAACGAAAAAAATCATGGCTTACAAAGCTAATGAAACTCCCATCCTTCTCTTTCGTCTGCTCTGCTCGTACCATAAACCATTAAGGAAGGCAAGCCTTTTCACGCCATTATTCCTCTTTGATTGTCCCGGATTTACTAAGGGTTTGTTTGTGCGATGGCTGGTGGCAGTGTAGTGTCGAACCATAGTTTTTCCTGTTTCGGAAACTGTGTTTAGTATGTGTTTTAAAAAAGATACAGCTGAAAGCTGCATTTTTTCACATGACCAAGCTACTTACATAACTGATAGAAAGTTGTGGTATGACCTTTTAAAAAAAATGTAATAGGCACCACTGCTTTTCGAACGCTGCTTTTTCAGTAGCATCACAGCTGCTTCTTCAAACAGTTGTAGCTGCCCCAAACAAACCTTAAATCTGCTGATTCATAAGATTTTGTAAATTTCTTTTTATCACGAATTGACATCATTTTGTGCTTTGTAGGAGCTTGGGATATAGGGAGACTTGCGTTTGACAAGATTTAACTTATATCATCCATAATTCTGCTTGAAATTGACTATGGGTCTCTGTTGAATAAATCATTTGGGTCAACCTTGGACCTAAATTGGACCTTAATTCTGCTTGACAAACCTTAATTCTGCTTGACAAGATTTAAATAAATCATCTGGGTCAACCTTGGACCTAAATTGATCAATCATGATCAACCTAGATCAATAATGATCAACCTCTGACATAAACAAGACAAAAATGGTCAACCTATGACCTAAACACCACTACATTAATCTCATAGCCTAAAATGACAAAATAGGTCAAAATGATCAAACCCTGACCTAAAGAATAATGCATTGACTTCATTAGTCAATTTTTGATTAAATAATTACAATTAAGCAAAATAATCCATACATAATATATAGACAAATACATTAACCCCATTGATTAATTCTTGACTTAAAATGGCTAAATTAGTCAAGAATGACTAACCCATGCCCCCTTGACCACAAAATTGACTTCAATGACAGACATTGACATAATCAACTTGACAATGATCAAAATGACCAAAAATTAAACCAAAAATCACTACATTGACCAATGGATTGACCTAAACCCTAAAATTGGCTAACCCTAGTCAATATTTATCAAATTTGGTCAAAATACCCAATTTTGAACAAAAAATGATAAATTTAATCAAATAATTAATTCCAAAATTATTTTTGATTGATTTATTGGCTAAATAGCAATTTCAAATATTCTTAATTAATGACATAATTAATTAAAATTGGAAATATAATTAAAAGCCATAAAATAAGATCATGCTTAATTTTGAACTAAAATAATATAAATTAATCAAATAATTAATTTTAAAATTATTTTGATTAATTTATTGGCTAATAATACAATTTCCAATATTTTTAATTAATGACATCATTAATTAAAAGATGGAAGCATAATTAAAAAGGCCATAACATGGAATTTAGACATATGACATAATAAATGGTTTTAAAATTTCTAAATTTCTTTATGACATTATGGATGGCCTCATATAGGTTAGACACAACCCATATGACCCATGAAAAATAAATTGGCCCATTAATGATTCATAATATAATATTTTAACCATGGTTAAAAGACATCATTACATGAAAAATGAAGTGGCAAAACCACCTCACTTCAATGCTCGACTCACCCTTCCTTTCAAGGTGATGTGGCTAACCATCTAAAGGGCAGCCTACCACACCTCATGAACATCCAATGGAAGAGGAGAAAAGCTCGAGATATTTTTATTGAAAAGTCGCTGCGCCTCGAAACTTACGAACTTTCTACGGTTGAACACTTGAAATCCTTGAATTTCCATCGAGTCGGAATCCATTTGGACAAGAATTTGGGTCTTCCTCTTTGTTCCAGCGTCTATGCGTGGTTTTTGGAAGTTCTAATGGAGGATATACCACCTAGAACCGCCAAAACTCAGATTTTAAAGATGAGAAATGATTTTCTGAACATCAGCGCTGTCCGACGCTGATATCAGCGTCGTTCGGCGCTAGTTCAAATTCGCCAAACTTCACCTCGTTCAAATTTTTTTCAATTTTCGATTTGATTCATTTCTTAAATATTATTAATGATAATTAAGGAAGAATAAGACTTAATTAAGCAACAAACAAACAAAAATAACACATCAAACAAAACAAACACTCAATAACTATGGGTTGTCTCCCACAAAGCGTTTGTTTTAACGTCGTCAGCCCGACATAACTTTCAGTTATTCGGGTTGATCCAATATTAAAAGCTCTTTAAAATTTGGTCTATTGCCTTCAAAATATGGTTTTAATCTTTGTCCATTAACTTTTAATACTCTTTCAAATTTAGGGTCTTCGATAATCACAGCTTCAAACTGATACACTTTTACGACAATGAAAGGTCCTGTCCATCTAGATTTCAGTTTCCCAGGAAATAATTTCAATTTTTTATTGTATAATAAAACTTTTTGTGCTGATTCAAATTCCTTTTTGACAATCTTCCGATCATGCCATATTTCTCTTCTTTCCTTTTATATTCTATCATTATCATATGATTCATTTCTGATTTCTTCCAATTCATTCAATTGCAACAGTCTCTTCTCACTTGCATCTTTCAAATTAAAATTCAATTTCTTTATCGCCCAATATGATTTATATTCTAATTCAACTGGCAAGTGATAGGTTTTTCCAAAGATTAATCTGCATGGGGACATTCATATAGGAGTTTTATAACCAATTCTGTATGCCCATAAAGTTGTATCTAATCTAGCAGACCAATCCAGGATTAATGGCTTTCTCCAGAATTCGTTTAATTTCATGATTAGTTACCTCTGCTAAACCATTAGTTTAGGGATGATAAGCTGTAGAGATTATATGCATAATATTATATTTTTTAACTAATCTCTGAATCAGGTTATTCTTAAAATGGGATCCTCCATCAGTGATGATTACTCTAGGCATTCAATATCTTGTGAAATTATTCTTCATTGAAAACCTCAAAACACTTTTAGCATCACACCTAGGTAAAGCTATTGCCTCAATCCATTTTGATACATAATCAACAGTAATCAGTCTATATATATTTCCAAATGAAGGGATAAATGGTCCCATAAAATCTAATCCCCATGCATCAAAAATTTTAACTTCCAGAGTAAAATTAAGAGACATTTCATTTCTTCTATATATATTGCCTATTCTCTAACATCGATCACAAGTTTTGATAAATTTATAAACATCTCTGAAAAGTGTAGGCCAATAAAATCTAGATTGCAAAATCTTATGTGCAGTTCTATCAATTTTGAAATGTCCTCCAAATTTAGAATCATGACATTCTTGAATAATTTTTTCAGTTTCTTCATAAGGTACACATCTCCTAATAATAAGATCTTTATATTGCTTGTACATATAAGGATCTTCCCAGAAATAAAATTTAGCATCATGCTTAAATTTTTTTTTGATGTTGCATTGTTAAATCAGGTGGTAAAATATTACTAACAATGTAGTTCACAATATCAGCAGACCACGATAAATTTCCTTCAATGACACTGTATAATTGCTCATCAGGAAAAGTTTCAGTAATTTCCTTTTCAAAATCATCCAAATTAGGTTGTTCAAGTCTAGATAAATAATCAACTATTTGATTATCGACCCCTTTTCTATTAACGATCTCAAAATCAAATTCTTGTATTAAAAGCATCCAATGAATCAGTCTTGGTTTTGCATCCTTCTTTTGCATTAAGTATTTAATAGAAGAATGATCAATATGCACTATGCATTTAGCTCTGATTAAGTAAGATCTAAATTTTTCAAAAGCATATATAATTGCTAATAACTCTCTCTCAGTAGTAGTGTAATTAATTTGAGTAACAGTAAGAGTTTTACTAGCACAGTATATAACTTTGAACATTTTATCATGTCTTTGCCCTAAAACAACTCCAATAGCGTAATCGCTAGCATCACATATTAGTTCAAATGGTTTCTCCCAATCAGGTGAAACTATTATAGGTGCAGCAATTAATTTTTCCTTCAATAGATCGAAAGCTTTTAAACATTCATTGTTAAAATCAAATTTTCTCTCTTTTTCCAAAAGTTGGCATAGAGGCTTAAAAATTTTTTAGAAGTCTTTGATATATCGCCTGTAGAATCCTATATGTCCCAAAAAAGCTTCTTACCCCTCTCCTAGTTATTGGAGGTAGTAATTTTTCTATAACATAAATTTTCGCAGGATCTACTTCCATGTCATATTCAGATATTTTATGCCCAAGCACAATTCCTCCTGAAATCATTAATTGACACTTTTTCTAGTTTAGGACTAAATTTGTTCTCTCGCATATCTCTAAAACTTTTTCTAAGTTGCATAGACATGCATCAAATGAATCTCCAAATATTGATAAATCATCAATAAACACTTCTATTCCATCATCAATTAATTTGCTAAATATGGATGTCATACATCTTTGAAATGTTGCAGGTGCATTACTTAATCCAAAGGGCATTCTTCTAAAAGCAAAAGTTCCATAAGAGCTAGTAAATGTAGTTTTCTCTAGATCCTCAAGAGTATTAGGCATTTGGTGATAACCGGTATATCCATCTAGAAACCAATAGTACTTGTGTCCAACAAGTCTATCTAGCATTTAATCTAAAAAGGGTAAAGGAAAGTGATCTTTTCTGGTGGCGGCATTTAATTTTCTATAATCAATACATATTCGCCAACCAGTGACTTGTCTTGTCGGTATAATTTCATCCCAATCATTTACATCAACAGTCACTCCTCCTTTCTGAGGAACACAATGAATTGGGCTCACCCAAATACTATCAGAAATATGATATATTATTCCAACATCTAACCACTTTAATATTTCTTTTTTAACCACTTCTTTCATTATTGGGTCCAGTCTCCTTTGTGGATCAACTCTTGGTTTGTGTTGTTCATACAATAAAATTTTGTGCATACAGATCGAAAGACTGATTCTTTAATATCAGTTATGGACCAACTGTATGACCTCGCAGCTAATACAATAATTCAACCTCTGGGGAGAGTAGGGTAATAATTAGAAGGATGTATATAATTGTTAAGCTTAATAAGTTGTAAATGTTTTTTAAAGTAAAATAGCAATTGTACTCCCTCCCCTTTAATCAACGCAAGTATATGTATAGCTCAAGTAATAAAGGGCTCTATTGGAGTCCTAGATATCGATCCCACAGGGAAATTAGAGATTTACAGACTAATTTTTAGTAAAGCAGATTACAAATCTAATTTATTATAGTATACGAAAAATGAAGAATGAAGAATGCTTAACTTAATACTTAAAAGACAGATTATATAAGTCAATTTAGAAAAGTATCTTTCTCCTTGTTAAGAGGATTAGGTGAATAAATAATTAAAAGAGTTTAGAATTATATTGTGCCAAATAGGAGCATTCCTATTCTTTATCCTTTGGTCCAGGTGCAAAGAACATTGACTAATCCTATGTTTGGTTACTAAATCTGTGGCTAAGCTGGGAGGATACTGGCTACCACTTCAGAGCTCCCATGTTCCCCTCGCCTGAGGGCTAACATCTACACTTCAGCTCCCAAACAATAGGACCGAATTGAAGATTTTAGTCTGTCACACTGAAATATTCAATTCTTCGTCCGATAATTAATATTTCCCTATTTATTTGCACCCTCATTCCAAGGCTTTTGAATTCCCTGAATCTTGGATGTAACATTTACTATAGTTGATAATTCAACATATGTTAACAATTCAATTGGCCAAATTGAAAGTAAATTACGATTTAAGTAAAAGATTATCACAATCTCTATTTAATATTATTAGGCACAACTCATTTTAATTCTTCATTTAACAAAATCTCAACAACAAGGAGAAAGACAAAGAAAACTACTCAGAATGCATGGGAATAATAACATAGATTTTGGATTTCATTTAAAGTTATAAAACAATAAACAAATATACTTATCTCAATTCTTCTCCTCAGGCAGATTCCTCAAGTTCCTTTGACTCTTCCTTCTTGTACAACACTCTTAGAACTCACCAAGACACTAAACACTAACTCTTACTACAAAAGTAAACACTAATTTGACACTAACTGACACACTTGATACATAAAATCATCTCTATTTATAGAAGGAGTCAAATTTACAATGGTTGCTTAAGCACCTCTTCAAAACGCGTCCAGATTCATCGTATTTGGCTTGAATAAACTGTCTCGCCATCATCGGGCTCGATCTAGCCGTCGGGGGGCTTCTAGAAGCAAGGCTAACCATTCAGGCTCGCTGTCGGCGGGCTCGATCTCGCCGTCGGCGGGCTCTATTATAATATATTAAAAACTCTCGGGAAAATCTCGCCGTCGGCGGCTTAAATCTCGCCGTCGGCGGGACAGTTCAATTTTCATCAATTTTTGTCCTTTTTTGCTCCAGATTCGCGCATTTTTGCTTTTTTTGCTCTCAGCACCTATAAATCTACATTCCTGCAATAAAACACTGAAAATACCTTTCTTTAAAGTGTAATTTCATATGAAATTGGTATGAATTTCTCAATATTTTTTCTTGTGGTCACCAACCAAAAGTTTTTTGTATCTTTTAAAAGTTTCCAATAATTTTGTTCTTGATATTCATTTAAATCCGAAGATACAATGACTGGTAAAGTAGATGATTCTCCTAAAAACATGCACTTTAAATGATTAGGAAGAATTTTTAGCTCAAGTTCAGGGGGTTTAATGATAGATGGAATCAAACTTTTATCTCCATTTTCTACAGTATCCAATCTTTCTAAATTTTCCTGAAAAAAGTCTAACTTTTTATTCTTCATATCATCCAAATCATCTTCATTTTCACTTTCATTTTCATCCTCACATTCCAGATTTTCTTCAAATACTTCTTTAAAATAATATTCTCTCAAATAATCACAGACTTCCATTCGATAGCACTCATCATCTTTTTCAGTTGAAGGGTACTTCATAGATTTCAGAATATTGAAGTTAACTCTTAGTCATTAACTCTCATAGTTAATTCTCCTTTCTGGACATCAATCATTGCTCTCCCAGTAGCAAGAAATGGTCTTCGCAAAATAATTGGAATTTCTTTATCTTCTTCCGTATCTAATACAATAAAGTCTACAGGAAAGATAAATTTATCCATCTTCACTAATACATCTTCGACAACTCCTTTAGGATACGTGATAGAACGATCAACAAGTTGAAGAGTCACAGATGTAGGTGAAATTTCTCCTATTCCCATTCTTTTGAAAGTTGATAAAGGCATAAGATTAATATTAGCTCCAAGATCACTTAAAGCTCTTCCAAATAAATTTTCAACTATATCGCGCGAGATAGTGAAACTACCTGGGTCTTTATGTTTTTTAGGAAGCTTTTTCTAGATAGTTGCACTACACTCACCGCTAAGTGCAACAGTATCGTGGTCTTTAAACTTTCTCTTTCTTGTAAGAATATCCTTCATAAACTTTGCATAGTCAGGCATCTACACTAATGCTTCAACAAAGAGAATATTAATCGTTAATTTCTTAAGAATTTTTAAAAATTTGTCAAATCTGTTATCCCTGTTCTGTTTCTTTAGTCTTTGAGGAAAAGGAGGAGGTGGTTTTTCAACAGTTATCTTCATTGGTTCTATCGGATATTCATCTGGATATATCTTATTAGAACTTTTCTCAATGTTTACTTCCTCTCTTTCAACTTCAACTTCTTTTTGAACAATTACTTTCAATTCTTTTCCACTCCTTAATTGAATAGCCTTAATTTGCTCTTTGTTTTGATCTTTCGGGTTGATCTCAACATTGCTAGGAAGATTCCCATAAGGTCTATTATTAAGCACAGTAAAGATATGTCCCACTTGATTTTCAATGTTCTTCATCGCAACGTTTTGAGCTTAAATTTGATTACCCATATTCATAATCATTTCTTCAGTAGACAACTTCTTTTCCTTAAATTGTTTATTACTATTAAAACCAGGAGGATAAGAAAGTCTAAAATTGGTATTTCCTTGGTTGTTCGGATTTCCAACTGGATTCATAAGATTGTTTCCCCATTGCGGGTTAACGACAGCATGGTATTATTCCAGTTAAAGTTCGGATGATTCCTCCAACTAGGATTATAATAATTTGAATATGGATTATTGACTTTATTATGTATAGCATTCAAGGTTTCATAAGACATTTGAGAGTCTATCATCTGTCATGATGAATTTTCTTCTAACACTAGGGGTGTTGGAGAATAATTCATTCCATATTGATCTATTTTCTTAGAAAGTGCAGCAATTTGAGAGACTATCATAGTTTTCGCATCAGAAACATGAATACTGGCTACTCTCTTAGGATTTACCCGCTCAGAAGGCCATTGAAAATTATTAGTAACCATATCTTCAATTAACAAATTTGCTTCATCAAAAGGTTTTGACATTAGTGATCCACCAACAGCAACATCAATAATCGATCTAAATGATTCTACTAATCCATTATAGAAAGTTTGAAGTGTTAACAAGTCTGGTAAAGCACGATGTCGATACTTCCTCAAAAGATCTTTAAATCTTTCTCAAGCTTCATATATAAATTCTCCATCAAACTGACTAAAAGATCTGATATCATTCTCAACTTAGCAGTTTTGGAAGGAGGAAAATATTTCGACAGAAACTTTTGTGAAAGCTCTCCCTAAGTTCTAATAGATCGGGTGCTAAAGAATTTAACCACACCTAACAGCATCATTTGACACTCCATCATATTTAAAAGTAGCACACAGTTCTAGAAAACTAACGAGATGTAAGTTAGGATCTTCATTAGGTGTTCCTCCAAATTGATTATTCTGTACTATTTGGATAATAGCAGATTTAAGCTCAATTGAATTAGCAGCAACATCATGATTTTGAATAGTTAAGTGAATTTCATCTATTGTTGGATTAGCATAATCTCTTAAAGCTCTTGGTATATTTTCATTTTAATTGTTTAAATTGTTCGTCATTTTGTGAGGATTTGCAGATTGTTTTTGTTGTTTTTAAATTTTTCTAATAGTACGCTCTAATTCAGAATCTTAAGGCACTAAACCTATAGATCTGATACTACGCAACAAGCACAATAAACACACACTAATAATAAATAGACACACACAACTATGACCTGCAATTCAAATATATGATTTCCAATACTACAAAAATAAATTTTAATAGTCACTTTTTTACCTTGCCTCCCCGTCAACGGCACCAAAAACTTAGTGCGACTTTTTTTAATTTGTAAAAATTAATGAACTCATATTTAGATATATATATTAATATAAATGATAATGAGTCACAAAATTAATGCAGGTTTACGTATCGCTCAAATAATACATGGATTTAGTGAAGTCCTCGAATATTGATCCCACAGGGAGGCTTTACTTTTATGGTGTAGCACAGAAATCTCTTATCGAATCACAACACAATTGCCAGTGGTTTAATTTTAAAAGTAAAGACAAACAGGTTCAGTTACTATATCTACCAAAGCACATTTTAAACTCTATCAAGTTAAACTAATGCAAGACTAAATTTATAACAAATTTTAGTTGTAAGAAAGAGTCTTCCTCCTTTCCATTCATAATGTGATGATTATTGTGACACAGATCAGTGAAGCAAATGTATTGTGCCAAATAGGAGCATTCCTATTCTTTACCCATATTTCAACATATAAAGAACATGGGCTAATCCTAAGTTTAGTCCCAAAATTTGTGGTTAGGCTGGGAGGATACTGGCTCTCACTCTAGAGCTCCCACTTCCCTTCACCTGAAGGGTAACTTTAGCTTTAGTTTCTAAAAATTAAGACCAATTTGAGGATTTTCAGGTTGTCACTCTGAAATCTCCAATTCTACGCCCATCAAAGTATATTTTCCTATTTATTTTCATTCAACCCCCATGAACTTCACCATTCATGGAATTTGAATGTGACCTTCAATTTCATTGTGGAACTCATAATCCTTTCGGAACATATATTTCCCAATAAGTTTTAACAATTCAATTGGCCAGATCAAAGAGTAAATGAAATTCTAAGTGAAAAGGTCATCACAAATTCTTCATAATAAATCGGCACATCATTTCCATTTCACAACATCAGCACATCACATGAAAAAGAGAAAGACAAAGAAATCTACTCAAGACTCATGAATAAAAGATGATAAAACATAGATTTCATATATAAAAACAACGTCATACAAACAGCGTAAAGTAAAGACTACTTATCTCAAACTCTTCCCCAAGCGAATCTCAAGGAATTCCTTTGACTCCTCTTCTTTCCTCACAAAAACACACAATTCTCTCTTTAGAATAGTAAGGAAGAAGAAATCTCTCACTTTCCCTCTCCTCTCACACTCCTTAGAAGAGAAAAACAAAAACCTAACTTCCTCCACAAAATGGAAAGAACTCACTCTCTAAAATCTAAACTCTTCTCTTCCTTTCTTCCCCCTTTGAAATGTGGCTCCAAAAGTGTTTAAATTTGGTCAAAACTGAATTTCCAAAAGTTTCCTCAAGCAACCTTTCAAAATCCGGTCAAATACATTGAATCTAGTTCAAAATCGGGAAAGGACACTGTCCGGCGCTGGTAGGAGCGCTGTTCGGCGCATTACTCCGCCAAAACATCATAACCCTCTAGAAACTGGCGCAGTCCAGTGCTTGTCACAGCGTCGTTCGGCGCTATTTCAATAAAATATACTTTTGTCTTTTTTCACACCAAATTTGCTCCTTTTCGCTTCCTTTTGCTCCAAAGTCCTAAAATCATTGTACCTGCAGGAAATCATCAAAAATACCTTCTTTTAAAGTGTAATATCATCAAAAACATGTATGAAATGAATAGTAAAAGCTATCAAATTGTTAGTGGATCAATATCTTATCATGGATAAAATCTTTAAATAGTAAATAAAACCTTGTCAGGTTAAAGACTTAAAACCAAACGCTACTTAGGAGATAGCCCAAGTGTTATCTTGTAGCGTCATTGCATGATTAATTACTTTATTATGTATTTGTGTTGTCTTGTTTGGCTAAGTACGTTTAACTAAGAGCTTATTATAAGGCAACACAATGCAATATTTTTGCTTTTTTTTTGCATTTATGCATGCTTTGCTTACATGAATCTCTAGTATCACTTACGTCTCACACAGTTTAAGAGTGTGATGTTATAAATTTACTTATGCTTTAGAAAATGTATTTTATTTGCATTTTCTGTTTAGATTTATGTCTCTATTCATAGATTTTCATTTTTAACTTGTGTGTTAGTTAACTATTTTTTATATTAGAACCTTTTTTGAATGTTCAATCTGAAAAAAATATATGAATCTACCACTACTAAAATATATTCTCTATAAAATAAGAACGCATTGAATCTTTAATAACTGGTCTTTGCTTTACTTTGCATTATTCTAATTTTAGATTTTGAAATTACTCGATGGCAAGTAATGTTTCAGTTTGAGAAAATTTGATTTATACTAGAAATGTGATCATCTATTTTTTTATTTTAATATGATTTTATGTTGATTTTATGCATTTGAAAACTTTTTGCAACATATTTTACATAATTTAGGTTAAACGATTCATCAAAGTTGAAGAACCGAAGAAATGAGCTAATTAGAGAAGAAGTACCTAGGTACCTGGGTTGAGCACCTAGGCGCCAATCAGCTAGAGGTTCATACAAATACAAACAATGTAGAAATTAGACATTGGGTTGTTGGCACCAAGGTGTCGTCTGAAATGCCCAGGCATTAGAGGCACCAAGGAACCCAAAGCCCTAGCATTTGAAATGTAGATGTTGGACCGTCGGCATTAAGATGTTATGACCAGTTTCTAGGTGCCTATTCATGATTTTTGATTGTTAGAGTTGTTAAAAGGTGTTGTTTGACAATCTAAGGCATAAATGGCTCTACTAAAGACAGATAAGCATTAGTGAGCATTCAAGGGGCATTTAGAAGGCATTTGGAAAGATGAAAATATAAAGCAAAAGTTCCCAGTTGCAAAAGAGTGAAGTGAGTAGTGATTGTGAGATATTATTGAGTGTGTAATTGTTTGTATTTTTAGTATTTCATTTGTAGAAGAAAGAGAGACAAGTTTAATATATTCTTCGTATGTTTCACCTAATATTATCCTTTCAAACTCTTATTTTTTTTATCATTCTTATCAATTAAATGATTATATTGTTGTTTTTAAGCATGATTAGTAAGTAGAATTATTTTTCTCCCTTGAATTGGTAATGTAGGAATGAAGTTTGGTTTTTCTTATGTGATTTTACTGAGCCTTTTTTAAGATGATATTTTATCCTTTAATTTTTTCTTTACATTAAACTTGACAAGTTCGATAGTTAAAATATAGTGTGATATTCGAGTTTCAAAAAAAAAAATCATAGTGGAACAATTAGGTTAACCCACATGAACTTAGAACAATAAGAATATTGCTTCTTGGTTAGTACAATCTTTTATGAAAATATGAAATCATGGGCTACTCTCTTGATTTAGAGAACTAAAAATATATGATTTCTCAAACCTTCTTATATACCAGGGAGGGGATAAAGAAGAAGTCTATTCATGATTGTCACCAATGATTTGAATCATCTAATCAAACTTAGATTCCTGCAAAACTAATTCCTGGGAGCATTTTACTAGAATAAAAAAAAATCTCTGAAACTCTCACCGCATTAGCTTAGGCTTCACTATCTCGAAAAATTGGACTAGTAACTTTTAAAATTCATTGAAATTTGTTCATTTGGGCTAGATTATAAAAGAATAGGTTAGATATTTTCACCTTAGGAGTTTGCTCAGTTCTTGTGGGTTTGATAAATGAATTCTATTTCACATACCACTTGAATAACACGTATACTTGCATGAATTATTGGTACTTCATTGTATTTTTGTCTATATCATAAGCCATGAAGGATAAGATGACAACGATGAAGTCATCTGATGAATGTTTTGTGAAGATATCCTCCCACCCAACTCAAGTTTCTTTATTAGGTATGAAGCTCAAGGATGGATTTACCTTCGGTTTCAATCATATGATGAACACCATGTTGGTTTCCTTGGAGCACAAACATGGGGAAATTTTCATGTTGCTGTCATATTTGAAAGAGATGGAGGAAGAGAATGATGAGGACGATGGTGGTTCATCAAATGTATGATCTACTCTCAGTTTTTTTTATAACGTAGGAAAATAATTGTTTCTTTTTTGAGTCCTTGTAAAAATGTATAAATTTTGTAAGATTTTAATTATGGATGAAATAGGGTATTTGACCTCCCTCACCTTTGTTTTTCTACTTTACATTTACTTCTATACTATCTTTCTTTTTTTATCTTTATGTTGTATGTTATTATGATGAGCACTCGATTATGATGATTGATTGGTTGGTAATTTGTATAAGATTCTGAATTAGTTTGCTAAGTTACCACCTAGCTCAAGCCTTACACTTTCCATGTCTCAGTCACTTGATTAGGTTGTCACCTCGGACATGTCGCACCTTAAGCCAGATATATTAAGCATATCTCATCTCATCCTTAATGGGGGTAACTGTCTAGAATTATTATTGAGGTGATTCCTACACTACCCACCATAGATCTTGTCGCTAATGTGTAGGAAATGTCACCGCCAAAGCTTGATCCATTTTGATATATTATACATTTTTATGATGCATGATTGTTGGTGATTGGATCTTATTTGATTTATCGATCAAATATTTATTTTTTATTGTCAATTAAAAATTTTTATCAACCAGACATTATTAGCTGTTATTAGTTTTGCGGGTCGGCTGGAACCACGACCGACAGGTTGGTTTGAGTTTCCCGAGTATCGATCGGATTTTGACGATCCTTGACAAGAACCACTCAAGTTCCCTAAATGTCAGACGGGCTTGGGATTGTATTTATAATTTGGAAATTTTTATTTATAATCATTTTTATGAAATTAATAATAGAATGCAATGGCAAGAACGATAACACGTTTCATTGCCTGGATAAAAAATATTTTTCCCCCTAAGAATAAAATATCTTCAAGTTGTCTTTGCTCCACTTCCGACGTACTATTTTTCCCTTTTAGGTATTCAGTTATATGCTCCAGAGATGACCTGCTTGTAAATAATGAATGGGTCAGTGCACGTATGATTGAGCTTCTCAAAGCTTGTCACCGCACAACTGAGACCTCTTCAACTTCAGTTGTCGGAGGGCTCAATTAGCAAGTTCATATGCGCAAGTTCGAGCATGATCATCACTTCTTTGTCATGTTCTTCTTACCACTTGACTAAATCCGCTTCATTGAATGTGGATGCTTCCACCACTCTCTGATTGTGATTGTGATTGTGTTATCCTACCAACAGCTTTGCGATTCCCAAGAATATCGAGTCCACAGAGAAAGCTCGTGGGCTGTAGTTCGTGAGTTGGTTAAGGTTGCAACAGTGTGTTCTTTAAGCACTATGCACACCATCTCAAAAATCTCTTGGCATCATTCCCAAGTATCGGCTAGAAATATCCATCACACTATACCTAGTGTGCCAACATTTTCACTCTAAAGTGACTTTCACGTTCCCTTGATTGTATCACCTAGAGGACATCCTCTACGTCATTTTTTGTGATGCACCGAAGATTCAATAGGGTGACTGACATTCAAAACAATTTTTCCTCAATCAAAAAATATCGAGCCACCTTTTTCTTGAAACGCATTGGATCAGCTCCTTTTTCGGAGACCATCTTGATCTCTAGATATAGGATGTATGCATCGACCTAAGTCTTTGACCTGTTAGTTCCCAGCTCCATCACCTCAGCTTCTTCTATATTCACTCAATCAAGCCTCTGAGGCGCACCCTACCTCAAGTAGTTGTACTTGAATAAAAGTCTGCCTCCTAGTTGTTTGCTGGGGAGAAAGGCTTAATCTTAACATGCATTTCGGCTGTTAAGTTGATTGCATCAAATAAAACTCATATTTTAAATTCAACTTAAAATTGACTCACTCGAACTTAGTAAAAGCCAAATCTTAAATAAATGGGCTAAAAATCGAAGTGAGCTAACCGGTCCAACCAGTACTTGTTTCTCGGATACTTCAATCCCATAATAAAACTATTTTGCACTAAAAGCAGGAATATTTTAATACAGGAGAGTAAGCATTTGAGCTGATGAACAGTTCAGAATATGGTAGAACAGAAGAATCTATTTCATTATCAAATTTTATGCTTCATGTCACCGTTGTTTAATACTAAAAGGTTGAAACTAATTTTGATGTAAATAATATAAAATATATGTTTTAATATTAATTATTATTTAAAATAAATTTACAATTTTTTTATGCAATTAAATATCAAGGACTCTTATTTTGACTTTTTTCCTTGCATATTTTTTATTTGATATTAAAGTTTTCAATTCTCAAGCAACGTTTCGTAGAAACTTATTTTTCTTAATAAAATGAACTATAAGGCTCTGTTTGGGCAGTTTATTCGCAGCGGCGGTGTTCTGAAAACGTCATCTCTCTGTTTAGGAATTGTGTTTGAGCAGCTTATTCGAAAACATGATTGATTTTTTACACCAAATGCAGAGCGCAGGCGATACTCTACGGCCCGCGTTTTTAAAAAGCGGCTTATCTAGATAAGCACAAGTTGCCCCAAACGCAAACTAAGTGTTTTTATCTGGATTTTGATTATAATTAAAAAAAATATATTTTTAATACATCCATTTTATAAAATATTTTAATTTTTTTTTATTTAAGTCATCATTATGGTGAAGATTAACTAAAATTTTAAAAATTAAATATTTTTTAATATTTTGATGATCTCATGTTAATAAGTACATGGGCTTATTGTATAAAAAATGATATAATTTATTTGAATTAAATAAAAATATGACTCTAAATAGGACGAAATGGAGAAAAAAGGTTCAATTAATGGATTAAGACTTTGTTGTTG
This sequence comes from Papilionanthe hookeriana x Papilionanthe teres, assembly GCA_022702705.1. NCBI lineage: Eukaryota > Viridiplantae > Streptophyta > Magnoliopsida > Asparagales > Orchidaceae > Papilionanthe > Papilionanthe hookeriana x Papilionanthe teres. The sequence continues at coordinate 63,715,265 of CM040439.1, read as the reverse complement.
CTGTTGTTGTAGATTCAAATTTCAATTTAATTTTTATGGAATATTTAAATTTAAAATAATTTTCAACTTTCAATTTAATGTCCAAGCAAGTTTTCCGCACATTCTCTAAATTTGATCATTTTGCAAAACGATAAATATGGTCCTTGATGGGGTAAATATGGACATATATCGCTATGAATGATGACAATCGCGTCAATTTCTCAACATTGATAAATATATTTGGAGCCAAGTCCAGAAACGCGAATCATTTAGGTAAGCATTCCATGAGTTGTTGAGGTTATGGCACTTTCCATGACGTCTCTACAAAAGCTGAGGTCATTTGTTTTAATTATTTATTTTAAACGTGAAATGTTGAATTTTCACGAATGCTAGAAAGATAAAAAAATAAAAATAATTAAAAATTTAGAGAGTATGAAAATAAGAAAAATGGGCATTAAAATTGTTTTGTTGTTCAACCCAAACGAACCTTTGGGATTATGTCAACACTTAGCCAATCCCCGGATGAAGGAGGAATATTTATGTACGGAGTATGCACGCAGTTCTGAATCCGTACTTCCCGGAGTAACCTACCAAAAACCATTTATTTAGGGGTTATTGGGATATTAACTCCAACAACTTCCCAATAACCCCTCAATAAGCTACCAATAACTTCCGCAGTTCTCCTTTCATTTATTCAGAGATTTCGTGAGTTTATTGTGGGTATAAACCGCAACAACACCGATATAACCTCAATACACTCCGAATAACCTTCATAAGCACGTAGAACCACGTGCGTACTCCGTACATAAATATTTATTAAGCTAAATTTTACAATCATAAGAAAAATTGCTTAAAGAAATTATAACTTTTAGCAATGATGAGCTCTTTAGAACATATCTTACAATAGAATTGAAAATAAAACAAATTTTACAACAACAAAAGAGCCGATTTCAATACAATAAAACGATCTTCAAATTTCTTAAGCTCGCAATATTTCTTTTAAAGTTAATTGAGTCAGAATAGCTTCCTCCAAATAGCTAAAAAGTTTTAAGTTATATCAAGATATCTTTTAGAAATGCAAAAATTAAGATATTTATTAGCTTATTTGAGCATATTTTTATTACCTTAAAATTTCATTCATTATACTTTAATTAGATAAAACTACAGCAGAAAAAACCTAATAATAAAGCATTTGAATTTTGGCCATCCATAAATTAGGAGACTTTTAATATTTAGGAAATTCAATACTTATTTAATTTAATTTAAATTGTGAGAAAAAGTATAAATTAATATCATGTAATTAAATCATTATTCTTCATACTTAGAGTTTAAATATTTGGCTTGGCATATTTACATGTTTAAAAATTTTGGCCAAAAAAAGGTAAGTATAGGGCATGCAATAACTGAAAGAAGCTTAAATTAAGTTGAATAATTATGTAAATAAATATATGTATGAAATGAATTGTAATATGTCTTAGAACATAATTAGATGAAATAATAAAAGCAAAGATTCAGCCAAAACAAAAATGAAAAAATTTAGATTTAATGATTTTAATTGTCATGGTGAATAAATGCATGTTATATGATTATATATATATATATATATATATATATATATATATATATATATATATATATTAGAGAAATGACATTCTATTAATGATAATCAAATTACAATTCTGAGTTGTGGGGCACCCAGAAGGTCCCAAAAAAACAAAAAGAGAAGAGGGGGAGGGGGGTTAGAAGAGACTACAGTAGAGGAGTACATTCCATTTCTAGCTAGCCATTTAGCATGTCTATTGCCTTCCTTATAAATGAAATCGAAGATAACAGTAATCCGGGATTTAAAAGAATTAATCTTTTGGACCCATTGAGAGTGGTGCCAAGGAGAAGGTTCCTCACGATCCAACAGTTGTAGCAGCACTTTGGAGTCCCCTTCAACAATGAGAGCAGACCAGTGGTTCAAAATAGCAAAATTGATAACTCAAAAGACTGCAATCGGTTCATATTCCAGTGCATCAGAAGCAATAATATGAGTATGGAAGAACAACAGACAATTCCCATAATGATCTCAAAAAACGCCTCCCACCCCAACACCCAGATCAGAGAATCTCCCATTTGTATTAACCTTAATAGAGTGGGTGGCAGGGGGTTTCCAAACAACCTTTATGATCACAGGACAGACAAGCCTCTCAAATAAGGGGGAGGAACATATTTTGGGAAATTTCTTGTATTTAATGAACTTTTGCAAGAAAGAAATACAGTTTCTTACCACCTGCTCAACAAGAGGTGGCCTACCCTCAAAATTATCCTGATTTCTAGCCATCCAAAGAAACCAAGCAGTGATAAGAGGTATTGCACCAACATTAGCATCCTTCCAGTCATACCGGTAGGAATGAAGGTGGGCTCAATGAAGGTGAAGTAAATCCAAAAGTAAAAGCAGTGTGAAAGAAGCCCACACCTGCTGAGAGAACCTGCATACAAAAAACAAATGGGGGATAGACTCTTCTGCCTCCAAGCATAGGCTGGAGCAAGAAGGGCCCCTTAGGCCTTTAAGTTTGAGAATGTCATCAGTAGGAATGAGCTTATGGAAAACTCTCCAACAGAAAAAGCACTTAGAGGGAGAGAGCTAGCTTCTTTAAATGAAATCCCCCGGGAACCTGATCCCAGTTAAACAGATTAGAGTAGATGGCTTTGGAAAGGCTCCGGTTGTGGTAAGCTTGCCCGACAATTCTATTTGATCTATTTCTATCAAAGTGCATCTTAGAAACAAGAGTAGCTGAAGAATCCTGAATGGGAGACTTGATAATTGGAAGAGACCAGTTATCCGCATCCCAACAATCAGCCACCTTTAAGTTGTGATTGATAGTATCAGAAAAAAGGATCAGACAATCATTAAGACACCAGTAATCCAACCAGAAATTAATCTCCCCCATTCTAAGGTGCCAAAGGAAACTAGTATTAGCTATGTGTCTGACTTTAAGCATCCCCACCCACAAGTTGGAGTCCCCCATCCTTTTAATAGATTGAGAAGGGTGCATTTCCTTACAATATTTCTCCATCATGAATTTATCCCACAAGGAGTCTTGTGACTTGAACTTGATTCCGAGTTTGTAAAGATTGACTTGGAGTATCTGTTGTAGACCTTTGAACCCCATCCCACCAACCCAAGTGGGTTTGACAACCTTCTGCCAGGAGGCCCAGTGAAGTTGCTACCTTTGGACAGACCAAAGAAACCTATTGAATGCCCTTTCAAGCTGAAGTTGGGTGTTTTTCTTCATGTTAGTCATTTGTAGGATATATGAGGGGAAGGTGGTAAGAATACTCTTCAACAAAGTAATTATGCCTCCATTTGACAGGAAAGTGTAAGTCCAGCTGGAAAGGTGAGTGATAATTTGATTAAGCACTTCATCAAATTAGATTGCTTGTTTTTGTCAGTAATGAGTAGTACCCCAAGGTATTTGATAGGAAGCTGGGAGCAAGAGACGCCAGTTTAGTCCAAGATCCATTGCTTACAGCTAGGGAGGATACTCTTGTGGATAATGAGATTACACTTCTCAAGATTGAACAACATCCCTAAGTGAGATTGAAAAAGCTGTAAGCAGTGATATACTCTTTTGACAGCATTTTTGTTAACATTAGAGAAAATCATAATATCATCTACATATACCAAATGAGAAATTGCCACATTAGATTTATCGTAGTACCTTGAGTACTTCTTGGAGAGGAGGTTGTGGTTGAACATTCTAGACAATTAATCAATAGCCAGGATAAAAATTGTGGGAGAGAGGGGGTCCCCTTGCTTCAAAACTCTAGAGACACTAAAACAACCCCAAGTGTGCCAATTAATAACGATGGAGTGTGCATTAGTAAACAACCATCTGTGGATAAGAGTATAAAAATCAGCTGAGAAACCCCTATCAGAAAGAATACAAATTAAAACCAATAGATAGAAACGTAAGCCTTTCTTAGATCCAATTTGTAGATCAGATTACTATCCAGGTTCAAAAGAAGTTCTTGAGCAAGAAAAACATTATCGGTAATGGATCTACCTTTAACAAAGGTTGTTTGGTTGGAGCTGACAATTTTATCAAGGTGTGGCTGAAGCCTGACCACAATGATTTTACTAATAATTTTGCTAATTACAGCAGTAAGACAAATAGTTCTGTAAAGGTCCCATCTTCTCTAATTAGTGGACTTGGACACAAGCACAAAGTTAAAAGTACTCAAATAAGGGTGAAGGTTAAACCCTTAGAAAAACCCCTTGATGGCATTAACAACCTCTTATTTGATAATGACCCAGGCTTTTTTGTAGAATCAACAGTGTACCCATCTGGGCCTGCAGTTTTGGAGCTGTCAATAGAATTAAGAGCTTGCCAGATTTCATTTTCAGAAGGTAGAACAGTCAAAACTAGGTTGTTAGTGTAATGAAAATCCACCATAAAGTATGACTGATCAATGGGGATTTTGTCAAATGGAGCCAATGTAAGCAATTGGCTGAAATAAGAAACAACATTTGTAGCAATCTCAGAATTTTCAGTAAGCCAAATCCCTTCTTCATTTTGAATGATGCAAATTGTGTTGCACTTTATTTTGTACTTAATGTAGGAATGATAGAATTTAGTGTTTCTGTCCCCATCAGTGAAAATGTTGATAGAAGCCTTCTATTTTAAGAACATCTCTTGTCTTTCAATCGTAGTGAGGAGGTGCTCCTGTGCAGTCAGGAAAGACCTCTCCTCGGCTGAACCATTAAGCACCTCACACTCATGATTCACCACCTCTTTCTCAGTAGCATCAACAGCAAGGAAAACATTACCAAAAGTATTCCAAACCCACTATCTAAGGCCTTTGCTCACCATGACAGAGCTCAGTCTAAGGATTAGGGTGATCAATCTCACACAAAAAGGGTCGACATGGTATGGAGAAAAGAGTTATGGGTAAACACATATTAAGATATTTAAGGGGGGGAGGCGGATTGAACAATATGAGGAGGGGCAGTAATAGACATCAATTGTGGTCTGTGATCTAACCCAGCAAGTGACAAATGAGTAACAAAAGAGAGCGGAAAATGAGAGAATCGATTCCCATTAACCAGAATCCTATCAAGTCTCTCCATATCTTCCCCCTCTTCCAAGTAAAAGTAAAACCATTAAATCCTAGATCAAAAAGTCCAGCTAGCTGAATGTTTTCACTAAACCTAGTCATCTTGGTTAGGTTGGGAGTCCTACGCCCAAACTTCTTCATCCCGAATATTTATGCTTACATTTCATATATGAATTGATGCTTCTCTTTAATGATATCTCTTTCTTTACAACGACGCCAAAGACTTGATGCCAATGTAAACAAGAGTTTTAATTGATATTAGGAAATGAGATACTACGCAAGTGTACGTATCGTTATCAAGTAATATAGGACTTTCTGATTAAGCCCCAAGATATTGAACCCACTGGGAAAATGTTAGATAGTTTAAAAAAATAGAAAAATATTTTTTACTTTTGAAAAAAGATCTTACTCAAACTAAAGACAATATTCTAGAAAAGAAAGTTGAATTATTTTTGTTAATTTTTATAATTTGAAACAAAATTAAACAACTACTTTAGGTAGATTTTTGAATGATGAAATTAAATGTAAAAAAATATCTTTTAACTTACTATGAATCAGTAACAAGTTAAGGAATTCTATTGTGGAAGTATCTAAAGTGTGTTTTGCCAAATAAGAGCAATTATAATTTTTACCCTTACTAGAGATGCTATAAAGAATGTAGGTTAATCTAATGTTTTAGTAATCTTGAAGACGGGCAAGGCAGGAAAGATACTAGCCCTAACTCTAGAGTTTTCTCTTCTCCCTCCACTTGAGGGCTAACATAATGTATCAAGACATAAAATGATAAATCGAATTGAGGGCTCTAGCCTGTCACTCTAAAGTCCTCTAATTCTACACCCATCAAAGTATATCTCCCTATTTATTTGCACTCAACCATATGGATTACATTCTCACCCATATAGTCTCATGTGATTCTTTCCAATTATTGATTGAGACAATACCATACTGGTTCTTACATGTTCTCACAACATATATTAACATCTTAATTGGCCAAATCAAGAAATAAATGAAGTGCAAGGTTTTGAATCATCACAACTTCTTCCAACATTGATTTCTTATACTTTACACAACATCCATTAACAACTTAATTACTTCATCATTTTAAGGAGAAAGATAAAGAAAACTACTCAGAATTCATGGAGAAAATACAGTCACAACTTAGTTTAAAAGAAGAAATCATAGTGAAAACACAAAGAGCCATAATTAAAAACTAAATGTAATAATAAAGATAAAGACTTATCTGAAAATACTCTCCACCAAACTCTTGACGTTCCTTTGAAAACTTTGATTTTCTTTACAATACCCCTTAGAGGTTGGCGCCCAACTCTATGGATTTCAAATCTCACTTCTAATCCTAATACAAACTATATTAAAGTAAGTGGAAATGGTGAAGTGGAGTGATGTGTTACTAAAAACTCTCTTACACAATAAACTTAAGCTACACACCCTCCAACATTAACCACTTTTCTGTTCTTCAAGTCTTATTTTTATAATTTTCCAACAAGTGTCTTTGTATCTCTTCAAATTATGTTCAGATTCAATGAATCCTCCAAGAGATGCATTCATTCAAGGGTAATTTAATTTAATTTTGGCGTTAATAAGAAGTTACCACGTTTGTACCAAGAGATGCCTCAAACACTTCTTCAAAATGGTGTCAAAAATTAAATAACTCCTCTTTAGTAACTATCGTGCGTAATCGTGAGGTCTTGGCACTTAGTCACGAGGCTTCTGGCTTGTAAGCTTAAGATCTTGGCGCATAGCCGCGAGACTGTGGCACATAAGCCCAGGTCCATGCGCTTAGCCTCCACAAATCAATTTTGCACCTTTCTTCATTTTTGCTCCAAATTTGATCCTTTTTCACTCCTTTTATCACAATCATCCATATAATCATAATTGCAAGAAAAATACACATAATGTCTTCCATTAAAGTGCAATATCATCAAAAATAGGTATAAAAATGTGTATAATTATTTTAGGTGTATCAAAATCTCCCAAAAATGAAATGTTACTTGTCCTTAAGTGAAACTTTAATCACATAAAAATCATATAAGCAAATTATGTGATGAGTTTCTTTTAGTGTTTTTAAAATCTTGTTCTTAAAATGTAGTAGTCCAGTTTAGAAAAAAAAATTTGTAAATGAGACCAATTTAAAGTTTAGAAATCTCTTAGGTAAAGGTTAATGAAAAATATGAGTCCCTATCTTATTCAGAAATACTTGTAGATTTTTCAAAATAAAGGGCTTAGGCATTTTATTTTCTTTGCTTAAAATTTACTAAAATAATTATACTAACTATATTATATTCATTTGCTTCAAGTTTTTCTCAAATCTTATACTCTAGAAAGATCAAGTGTGGAACTAATTTTTTATTACACCCTTAAATCCTCAAGCTTCTCCTTCATTTTTCACATACTATTTTTAACTTTTATTTTCTTTACTTTAATTTTTTTATATAGGCAAGAATTACAATATCTGGATAGGCCTTTAATAATTTTAAATTCCACCCTTCCATTCTTAAAGAATAAGGTAGATATATATCTTTAACTTAGAAATACAATAAAAGTTTTGAAAATTATTTTCAATAAAAGAAATTTAAATATTAAAATTAAAAGTCTAGTCCTTCTAATTTTCCAAAAATACAACATTCCTATTAAAAATAGTTACAAAATATTTATCATTTCTTTACTAAGAAATTTTGAACTTTAAATTTTTCATCATTATTATAAATTTTAACTAAATTCTCTTACTCATTTCTTTATTTAAAATTTTACTTCCCTAATATAACTTCATACACATAATTATTTTTTAATCAAAATCCATATTTTATTTATAGCAAACTTGAGACAAAATAAAATTTTAAGTTTTTGAAAATTGTTTCATCCCCCCCAAACTTTAAAATTTTTGTTATGATAAAATATTTAAGCATAGTAAAGAGATACATGAATTGAAAATTATAAGTATCATGCTTGCAGGAATTTTTATATCCTAAATATGCAAGTATAATAATTAAAAAAATAGGAGTAAAAACAACTAGATCAAATTTTAGCTTTCCATTTCATAGAAAATAAATTCAAAAGACTTTTAATGTAGTGGAGAAAATAAAAGCAAATTCACACATACTTAAACAGAAATCCATAACTAAATATATGGTAGTAAATTGAATGTTGAGCATAAAATTTAAATAGTGGATTTTAATAGTGTTCTAAACCTTACTAATAGTTTCAGGAATAAGTTTCACACTAACAAACAAAGTACACTACAACTTAACTAACACATTTACAACCACAAAGACTCCAAACATTCACATCACATAATACAAACAAAAAACATCCACAAATAACATGGAAACAAACTAAAGTCTCTCACAATCTAATACATCAATCAGTAAAGTCCAAACAAAAATATAAAGTTAACAACTCATACAGAATAAAATGTTCAAACATACGACATAACATAACAGTTCACAACACATACAAAACATAAATCCTAATCCTCGTCTCCTTCTTCATCATCATCTCCTTCATTCAATGCACGAGTAGGATCATATGGGGTATAATGTGGATGTGGAGTTAGCACAACACTATAATCTCCTCTGGTCAATCGATCCACAGTATAATTGATATTATCTTTCATTTTATTCAACAGTTCTAATTGCAAATCAGAAAACTGATCTGATGATGCCTGAGATGTGGAAGCACGAGATGTAGAAGTAGCAGAAATATATGCACCTGAAGCTCTAGAGAATCCCCCTTTCCAGCCAAAAATGAAATGCTCAGCATATGTCTTCACGTTCACACTAGAAATAGGCTTAAGAGGCTGAAGGACCTTTTCCCATTTTTCAGATCTTACACCAGGCCGCTCACACAATGAATGTATAAGGGAAGCAAATCCCATACATGCAGTAGTAAGCAGCTTTGACAGAACTCCAAATATGATCATAAATAATCTTGTCGATATCTATGGCCTTCCCCTGCTGAATACAGTAATTCAATGTAGCTCTTTCTCTCGTGACCTCTCTCAGATGATTTATAGGAATCAACTTTGATGATATAAAATAATGCCAAGCCTTTGAGGTGGTATTCAACTTTGAAGCAGGGAACTTAACTCTTCTCTCATTAATTATTTTTCATAATCCACTTCCATTAGTGAAAGCAAAAATGATTTCATCTAATTCTTCCTCCGTAGGATTATAATTTAAATAAAAACAAAATGTAGTGGGTGGTAATAGATAACAATTGTTTATTCCCTCGTAAAATGAACCAACGGCCCTCGAACCATCACAAACTTGTCTTCTGACTCAGGGAGATTTACATAAAACTCTCGTAAAATAGAAATCACAGCTACAACTGAAAAATAGCAGAATCTATCCCAAATTCTTTTAATAATCACGTTGTCTATCATTCTATCGGGCTTTTTAAAGCCTCGCTCTTGAATCAATTTACATGATTGTAGAGCTTGCACGTATCGATCATGAGCTCTTGAACTTACAAACTTGTTCGAATCAAATGTGGATCTCCCCTTGCTTCTTTTTTGTGCCATTTCTAAAATTTGAATAAAAATTACCATAAATTCAAAAATTAAGCTAAAATCACTAATCTCAACTACTAAAAATTAAATCCCCGTAATTTTCAAAGCTTTTTCTCAAATTTTCACCTTGAATAGTGATTTTTGGATTTCTTGACAATGCTCCTCAAAGTGAAAATAAAAAATTTTTTCATAGGAGTAGTGTTCTTACCTCAAGAAGATCAAATCTAGCAAATTTGGCTTGAAATGGCTCAAAAATAGCAAATTTGGAGATGCCTAACTCTCTAAGTCGCGAAATCCGAACGAAGAAGATGATGGGGAAAAAAACAATGGTAATTTTCAGGTTTTTAAAACTTGAAAAATGATTTTCGCGAACTGAAGCCTGAGCACGAAAGTTCAACGCTTAGACACTGGGTCTCGGTGCTTACCCGCAAATTTGCTAATTTTAATTTTTTCGTTAAATACATATTTAAGCTCATTTAATCAACCCTAAAGTGTTTTAATAATTATATCTTCTCCTTATATTCTTCTTATCTTCAGAATCATGCATTTATATTAAAATAGATTCAATACAAATTTCAGACAAACATAAAATGTTTTTACTAAAAATCAAACAAATAGACAAGTACAAACCACAAGTCTTTAATTTAAGATTCTTGGATAAGATCTCTTCTTTTCTCACACTTTAACACATTAAACAAAACACAAAATAAAAATTTAAAACACAACAAACTTATAACACACTACATAAAACTCTAAACACTAACAATTAAACATAACTAACAAACAACTTAATACGACTCAAGAACTTAATCACATTCTCCATTTTATGGAACATATCCAGAACCTCCATTAGTTCCATCTAAACCATTTGGTATATAGATTTGATAAAAAGGTCAATAGTTGAAAACTCTTATCGAATCTTCTTCTATCCACTTGTTCTTCAGAAACATCACTTTATCCGCCTCTTCAACATGACTAGTATGACTAAATTGCATCTTTTAATTGTCATCCAATATGTGCTAAATGTGTATTAGTTTCATTTACCTTTGCTTCGATTAACGCCACGTGAGCCTCGATCTTTGCAATCTTCTCTGCTATTCCTTGAACACTAATGGCTAGATATCCATTATATAACTCTTGCGCACTCTAAAAAATGAGTTTCTTCTTGTTTGCATCCTCTTTCTTCTTAATTCGCTCTCTCAAGAATACATTTTTGTGACTTAAACTCTTCATTTAGGCTCTTATGATGAAAATTTGGAATGGGATGAATATCTCTTTATCCGGTTCCTATTTATAAGTTTTAGATTCTTTAGAACTATCCTCCCACTTTCACAAACCATAAAATCACGTCCCATACAACTTCCCCATGATTAGGACTTATAGAAACCCATTTTTAACTTTTTTCATAACTCAAGCGCCTAAGAGTCAATTGTGGCACTTAGCCGCTAGTGCTCATTTTAGCACAGGTCTGCTAACCGTCTAAATACTCATTTTAAATCATCCAATTTATCAATTAAGGTCACATTAACCTCCACTAACATAAAATATTCAAAATACTACCATATATTTCTTACCTCAAACCAAACAAAACAAACAAATAAACTTAAAACAAAGCACACCGATAACTATCGGTTGCCTCATACAAAGCGCTTGGTTTTATGTCGTCAGCCCAACATACGCAATACTTATTTTGGGTGACCCATCATCATATTTTTATCAATTTTAAGTTGATCTACTGAGAAATAAGATTTCAATCGATGACCATTCACTTTAAATATTTTCTCAGTTTTAGGATCTTTAATATCCACAACTCCATAAGGATAAACTTTTATTACAATAAATTGGCCAATTCACTTGGACTTAAATATTCCAGCAAATAATCTTAATCTGGCATTATATAGTAAAACTTGCTGTCCTAGCTTAATATTTTTAGTCAGAATTCTACGATCATGCCACATCTTCATCTTTTCTTTATACATCTTAGCACTTTCATAAGATTCATTCCTTATCTCTTCAATCTCATCTAATTGCAATAATCTTTTCTCACTAGCATCCTTTAAATTATAATTGAACTCTTTAATAGCCCAATATGCTTTATGCTCAAGTTTAATAGGTAAATGATAAGCTTTCCCAAAAATTAGCCTATATGGGGACATTCCCATAAGAGTATTATATGCACTCCTATAAGCCCATAAAGCAAAATCCAGTTTGATTAACCAATCCTTTTTGTTTGAATTAACAGATTTTTCTAAAATTCTTTTTATTTCACGATTGGATAATTCAACCAAACCACCGGTCTGAGGATGATAAGTAGTAGCAATTTTATGGATGATATGATATTTTTTTACTAATTTCTTCATAATTGCAATTCTAAAATGACTTCCCCCATCAGTTATGATTACTCTTGGCATTCCAAATCTACAAAATATGTTCTTTCTTAAAAACTTTGCAACACTTTGAGCATCACATTGAGGTAAACCACAGCTTCTATCCATTTAGATACATAGTCTACTGCTATTAATATGTATAAATTTTTGAAAGATGGTATAAATGGTACCATGAAATCTAATTCCCAAACGTCAAGTATTTCAACTTCCAACATAAAATTGAGGGGCATCTCATTTCTTCTAGAAATATTGCCTACACGCTGACATCGATCACAATTTATAATAGAAGCATTAACATCGATATGCAGTTTTATCAACACCAAAATGTCTCCCAAAATCAGAATCATGACATTTTTGAATAATTTCATAAGTTTCTTCAAATGGCACACATCTTTGAATAATTAGATCATTTCCTTGTTTATATAAAAATAGGTCATCCCAAAAATAAGTCTTAGATTCAAATAAAAATTTCTTCCTCTGTTGGTATGTCAAACCATAGGGTATAATGTTACTAACAATAAAGTTTATAATGTCAGCATACCATGGAACACTCCACTCATTCATAGTGAACAATTTTTCATTACAAAAATGTTCATTAATTTCTTCATCAAAATAAAGAGATTTTCATTCTCAAGCCTAAACAAATGATCAGCAATTTGATTATAAGCACCATTCCTATCTACTATCTCAAAGTCAAATTCTTGTAAAAGAAAAATCCATCTTATCAGTCTTGGTTTTACTATCTCAAAGTCAAGTTCTGATAAGAATCCATCTTATCATAACTTGATTCAGGGTTTACAATAAAACACTTGACTCATTGAAACCCCTAGCTGTCAAGACTTGAAGTATAAACTCTTAGGTAATGGTGTCATAGGCTTTTTTGAGATCCAACTTCATGATCAGGCTGCTGCCCCTACACTGTTTGTCCAATTCAAGTACTAATTCTTGGGCCAGCAAAATATTGTCTTGAATACTTCTGCCTTATAGAAAGGCTGATTGGTTTTTTGAGATCTGTGTATCCAAATGACGCTATATTTACCCAACATAATTTTGTTGATGATTTTTAGTAAGAGTGTTTGTAAGGATGATTGTCTATAACCATTTGAAGTGTCTAGTTTATCATTCATAGAAATTAGAACCATTATGGTAGTAGTGAAGTATCTAGGCAAGTTAGAACCCATGAAGATGCATTGTACATCAGAATGACATAAGTTTTAACTATATCCCACATTTTTTTATAGAAATCTGATGTATACCTATCAGGTCCAGCAGTTTGGAACCATTAATGCTATCTAAAGCAAATTGAATTTCATCTTCATCTGGGACAGTAATAAGATTAAGTGTGGAAGTCTAAGCTCTTTCTATTTCAAAGCATGCATTAGAAACCCTTCGATACTTATAAGGGTGACCAAATCAGTGGAGAAGTCCACAACATTTTGTGCAATCTGAGTTGAATTTGACAAAAGGTTCACTTTTTTATCTTTAGTCTTCAAAATTGTATTAATTTTTCTTTTATATTTGATCATTGCATGAAAATACTTGGAATTTCTATCCCCATACACCATCTTGTTCTTAACTGCCATCAAGTGTTAGTTATTGACTTCAGAAAATCTAGTTTAGTTGCATTACCAATGAGCCAATCTTCCTCCACTTTAGATACTTCCAACTCAGCTTGGTGTAAGTTGCCACAACATTCTCATTTCCAGTTTTTGAGTTCTTTGGCAAACATTTTTTGAAGTTTCCACAATTTTTAGGCTAGCCTTTCTGAAGTGGCATGCAACTCAGAGCTCTAAACTCTGTTGACTACCCCCAAAAATTCATTATGTTCATCTCAAACATTGAAACTTCTTAAAGGATGCATTGTATTTTTTCCAGTAGGTGAAATGCTAAGAACGAGTCAATTGTGATCACAAGTCCTAGTAAGGTGTTTCATATAATTGTGGGTGAGAGTGTCCATCCAGTGTTTATTTTCCAGAAATCTATCTAAGCTTTCTGAGATAGTCCCTCTTCTCCAAATGAAGGGGGTACCTTGATAACCCAAGTCAAATAGACCAGCATAAGTAATGTTGAAAGAAAATTTTGGCATGCTTTGTAAGTTAGGAGTTCTGCCCCCAATTTTCTCACTTGGGTTAGCTATACTATTAAAATCTTCATAGATAACCCAGTTTCCTTGGAGACTGATACACCTAAAATATATAGCATTTTTATGCACATTTTTATACCTATTTTTGTTGATATTACATTTTAATGGAAGGTATTTTGTGTTTTTCTTGCAGGTATGATGAAAATGATTAATTATGATGAAAGGAGCAAAAAAGAATCAAGTTTGGAGCAAAATTATGAAGTTTGAGAAATTTGGCCTCTGGCGCCTAAGCGCCTCAGTGCCAGCGCTTAAGCGCCACAGTTAAAAATTGAATTTTAATCAAATTTGGTGTCATTTCCAAGGGGTGTTTAAAGCAACTTTTGGTGGTGACTTCCTTAACTTCCTTTGGGCGGTAGATGTGATTGAAGAGATGCATCTTTTGGTGGATACATTGAATCTGGACATGATTTAAAGAGACACCAAGGCACCTTTTGGAAAATTATAAAAATGAAGCCTCATAATTTGAAAAGAGAGTTGGGAGTTCTTCTTTAGGTTAGAGTTTTGTTTTTAGAGAAAGTCTGGAGAGTGTGTGAAATTAGAGTAGTATAGTTCTATAGTTGTTAGTAGAGAGTAAGAAAGGAAAAAGGGTTGGTGTGAAGCCTTCTTCTCACCAATTTTCTTTCATCCTTGTATCTAGTTTTTACTGAAGTCTAAAGTTTTTATTTGAGTCATCAGAGTTGGATGCCAACCTTCGTAGAGTTGTATTGTGGAAAGCAAAATTTCAGAGGAACTTTCAGAGTCTTATGGAGAGGATTTTCAGATAAGTATTTATCTTTGTTTTTACACTTTGTTTTTAAATAAGATTTGTTGTGTTTTAATTATGGTTTATGCTTTCAAATCAAGTTGTGTTTGTGTTTTCTTCATGAAATCTGAGTAGTTACCTTTATTTTTTTCTTTCTTAGATGATGAAGTAATTAAATTATGGAAGTATGTTGTGGAAAGTGTTTGTGTTTAATGCTAGAAGAAATTGTGATGATTCAATTCCTTGTACTTAATTTACTTCTTGATGTGGCAAATTAAGATGTTAAAATTTGTTGTGAGATTATGTAAGATTAATTTGGTTTGTTAGTTTAAATTTTGTTATGAGATGTTAGCCCCCAGGTGGAGGGAATAGAGGGAACTCTAGAGTGAGAGCTGAGATCATCCCTGCCTAACCTATCTACAAAATTTTAAAATTTCAAATTAACCAATTTTCTTTATAGAACCAAGTAAGGGTAAAGAATATAATTTCTCCTATTTGGCACAATACATTTAAATACTTCCACAACATAAATATCCATAATTATTACTGATTCATTGAAGAAGGAAAAAGATATTTGATTCTTATATCTTTTATATCATGTTTAGAGTATTGATAATTTTAATTTCCTCCTTAACTTTTTATTAAAAATATCAAAAATAACTTTTCAAACTTTGTTCCTTAAAACATACTAACAAAAATCAATTGAAAAAAGTAAAAAGTTATTTTTCTTATTTCTTTAAAGTTTTATACATTTCCCTGTGGGTTCGATATCTCGGGGCTCAATCAGAAAGTCTTATATAACTTGATAAACAATATGTATACTTGTGTAGTATCCCATATTATAAATCATAAATTTTTTATCTAAATCATAAGCATAAATATTCGAGGATCAAGTTTTTAGCATTGTTTCTAGAGACATTAATTAAAATTTCATTTAAATAAAATTAAGAAAAATTAAATTTTTTTTTACTTTTCTTTGTTTTTGTTAGTGTGTTTATTTTATTTTATTTATCGTTGTATGCGTAGTTCAGGGTCTGAGGGACTTGTGCCTTACGATTTTGAATTAGAAAGACCAATCAGAAAAATAAAAAAAAATTAAAAATTCTGAAAAAGATAAAAATATTCAAGAAATGACAAATCATCAAAATCAAAATGTTGACATCCATCAAGAATTTAGACCTTTAAGAGAATATGCTAACCATATAATGGATGAACTTCATGATAGTATTCAACACCCTGCTGTAGCTGATAATTCCTTTGAGCTTAAACCTGCTATTATCCAAATGGTGTTAAATAATCAGTTTGGGGTAGTACCAACTGAAGATCCTAATTTAAATCTTGCCGACTTTCTAGAGTTGTGTGCTACTTTTAAATACGATGGTGTTTTGGATGATGCTATTATACGTAGAATATTTCCTTTCTCACTAAGGGATAAAGCTAAGACCTGG
Organism: Papilionanthe hookeriana x Papilionanthe teres; assembly: GCA_022702705.1. Taxonomy (NCBI): domain Eukaryota; kingdom Viridiplantae; phylum Streptophyta; class Magnoliopsida; order Asparagales; family Orchidaceae; genus Papilionanthe; species Papilionanthe hookeriana x Papilionanthe teres. The sequence continues at coordinate 63,698,938 of CM040439.1, read as the reverse complement.
ATTTATCAGAACTTGGGGAAATTTAGAACAAAAATTCCTTGCTAAATATTTTCCACCATCAAATATTGCGAAGCTTAGAAATGATTTCACATCTTTTTTTCAGTTTAAAGGTGAATCTATATATGAGGCATGGGAACGTTTTAAAGATCTCCTCGAAAAATGTCCACCTCATTCGATACTAGATTGGTTAATAATTCAAACTTTTTATAATGGATTAGTTGGATCTCTTAGAACTATTATAGGTGCTACTGAAAGAGGATCACTGATGTCTAAACAGTTTACTGATGCTTAAGCTTTGATAAAAGAAATAACTACTAACAATTTTCAATGGACTTTTGAAAGGTTACATCCTAAAAAAATAGCCAATAATCAAGAAAATGATGCTTTTGCGATGTTAGCAAATCAATTTGCTGCAATTTCAAGGAAGATAGACAAAATTGGGATGAATTTTTCTCAAACAATTGCCATGATTGAAGAAAATTCATTAAGTCAAATGGTTGATTCTCATACTTCACCAAAAACTTTGAATTCTATAAGTAAGCCTAATGACCACCCTTATTCTAATAATTATAACCCGGGTTGGAAGAACCATCCAAACTTTAACTAGAATACCAATAATCAGGATGGTATTAATCAATAATGAGGGAACAACCAAGTAAACCCATTGGGGAACTGGAACAACTAAGGGAATAATAATTATAGACCAACTTATCCTCCCGGTTTTAATAATGCTTCACAATTTAAGGAGAAGAAGTTGTCTATTGAAGAAGTGGTGTTACAAATGGGAAATCAATTGCAAAGTCAAGGAGCTACAATTAGAAATATTGAAAATCAATTGGGACAAATTGCCAATTCATTAAGTAATAGATCCCAAGGCATTCTTCCTAGTAATACTGAAGTAAATCCTAGAGATAATAATAAAGAGCATGTAAAAGCAATTCAACTGAGAAGTGGAAGAGAGTTGGAAGGTAGAGTTCAAAAAGAAACTGAAGTAGAGAAAGAGGAGATTGAAGAACCAAAAGAGGATGCTCTGAAAGGTTTGGAAAGACCTATTTCTCCACTTAAGGAAGATTTATAAAAACCATCACCTCCATTTCCTCAAATACTTCGACAACAAAAGTTGGATAAGTAATTTTCAAAGTTCTTGGAGATATTTAAGAAGCTTACAATCAACATTCCATTTTCTGAAGCTTTAGAACAGATGTCAAGCTATTTGAAATTTATGAAAGATATTCTCAACAGAAAAAGGAAGTTTGAAGATAATGAGACAGTTGAACATGGTGAAGAGTGCAGTGCAATAATTTAGAAGAAGCTTCCTGAAAAGCCTAAGATCTTGGTAATTTCACAATTCCATGTGCAATCAGAGACAGATTTTATGGAAAAGCTTTATGTGATTTGGGTGCAAGCATTAACCTTATGCCTCTATCAATATTTAAAATATTGGGATTAGGAGAATAACTCCAACTACTGTAACTCTGCAATTAGCAGATCTTTCGATCACATATCCTAAAGGAGTTATAGAAGATGTTTTGGTAAAAGTGGATCAATTTATCTTTCCTATTGATTTCATTGTGCTGGATATGGAGGAAGATAATGAGATAACCATAATTTTGGGATGGATGTTATCAAATATTTGAGTGAATGTCATTTCAAATCAACTTATGAAGAAAAATCTGAAAGAGAAGAATTGAAACATGAGCAAGAAGAGGAGTTACATCATTCTGAAGATTTTTATGAGGAAGATCTAAATTATGTTTATGAAAATTTTGAACTATTAGACATGACTGAAAAAGATGAATCTTTTGGTCCATCAATTGAAAAACCTCCTGAACTTGAGTTAAAGATGCTTCCTGATCATTTGAAGTATATGTTTTAGGTGAGTCATCAACTGCCAGTAATACTTTCCTCTTAATTAACTAACAAAGAAGAAGAGAGTTTATTTGAAATTTTGAAGAAGTATAAGAATGCCTTTGGATGGATGATAGCTGATATTAAAGGAATCAGTCCTTTAATTTGTATGCATAGAATCCTTATGCAAGATAACTGCAAACCTAAGGCTGAGCCTCAAAGGAGATTAAATCATATTATGAAAGATGTTGTTAAGAAAGAATTTTTAAAGTTGTTGGATGCTAAGATTATCTACCTTATTTCAGATAGTGCATGGGTTAGTCCTATTCATTGTGTTCCTAAGAAAGGAGGAGTAACTGTGACTGTTAGTGAGAAGAATGAGATTATACCAACAAGACAAGTTACAGGGTGGTGAATATGCATTGATTATAAAAAATTAAATCTTGCTACTAGGAAAGATTATTTTTCACTCCCATTTAAGGATCAGATGTTGGATAGACTGGCTGGGCATAAATACTTTCGTTTTCTAGATGGATATACTGGGTATCACCAAATTCAAATTACTTCAGATGATCAAGAGAAAACAATGTTTACTAGTCCTTATGGTATGTTTACTTTTAGAAGAATGCCTTTTGGTTTATGTAATGCCCCTACTACATTTCAAAGATGTATGATGGCTATTTTCTGTGATTTAATTGAAAAAGGGATTGAAGTTGTTATGAATGACTTTTCAGTTTTTTGAAGTTCATTTGAATCATGTTTAGAACATTTATCTAAAGTTCTAAAATGCTGTGAAGAAACTAATTTGGTCCTTAATTCGGAAAAATGTCAATTTATGGTAGCATGAGGAATTGTATTAGGACATCGATATCAGAAAAAGGTTTGGAGATAGATCCTGCAAAAAATTCAAGTTATCTCTAATTTACCTTGTCCAACTAATGTAAAGGTAATTAGAAGTTTTTTGGGACATGCTGGATTCTACATGCTGTTGACCTCATTTTTGATGAGGTCTTCTCTTCTTCTTTTTAGTGCTTAGGATCTAGCCTTAGGCTTTTCCTTTGACTATCTTAGAGGACTAGAATTGGGACCCACCTTTTAGAAATTCAAACCACTTCTAAACTCCCCGCAAACTCCACAAACTCGACTATAGACCCCTAATCACCTAGAGGGTTGAAATCAAATGTGGAAGTTTAAAGGATGGGTTCCTATAGGACTCTTTGGCCTTAGGACTGCCTTGGGTGGCCTGGTCTGGTGAAGGGGCTGACTTACACACACACTACACCTATACACTACACTTTCACACACCTATACCCAACTTGACCTCCCGACTCATGTAGGTGATTCACATGGATGGTCCTTAACCCCTAAGCCCTCGGCTAAGAGGGTTAGGAACAACATAGTGGATGCCTCAAATGAGTCCCTTCATGGCTCATGTGGGCTTGATATGGCTTCATGGCTCATGTGGGCTTGATATGGCTTCATGGCTCAACCAAAATGATTTCATTCCACTCAAATTCACCCAATCTTCAATTTCCCAAATTTTCAATTTTTGATCCCCGGGACCCTACACCCGCTTAGCCTACCCAAAACCTTTGAAATCCTCCAAAATTTCCAAATTACCCAAAATTCCTCAAAATTATTCCCAAACATTTCCACACCACTCAAATTGATCATCCATACCCAAAAATACCAAAAATTCCAAAAATACCTCCCAATACCCTCCAAATACCCAAAATACCCCCCTTGACCCAAAAATCCAAAAGTTTAGAAAATTCCCAGAAAATTCCAGAAAATCCCAAATATTCACAATTTCATTTTGTCCAACTACACCATGGGATAATTTTGTCAATTTACCCTACTTTTGTCAAAACCCCCAATTTGACCCATTTTTAACCCAAAGTGAACCCAATGTCAAACCAAACCTATCCAATTGACCCAAATTCTGGTCCAATTCAATTCTAAACTTCAATTCAATATTCCCAACACCAATATAGACCAAATCCAAGTCCAATTTGATTGACATTTGAATCCAATTTCACTTTTGGCCTTAAAGCCCAATTTGGACCCATGACCCAAACTTAACCCAAACTCACCCAATTCAACTCCAATTAACCCCAAATCTTTTCTAAATCTTCCTTAGCATCCCCACAAGCAAAACACTAACATGATTTGCCCAAAATTTAGACCCAAACCCCACTCAAATTCAACCCAAAGCTAAAAGGCCCATTTTTGACCTAAACCCAAACCTAACCCAAATGAACCCAAACCCCAAAATCAAAGCCCAACCAAAGTCAAAACCTCTTTGAAACACTCCCATAAATATTTCTCAACATTAATTTTACATCAATTTCAACATTAGCCCAACATTGGCCCAACTTGGCCCACTTGGGCCTATATTGGCCCATTCACCAAAAGAACCCAAATTCAACGCAATTCAAACCCAAATCACTCCCAATTTGCTTCAAGTCACTCATGACTCATCCATGAGCTAAAAACAACATTTGTTTGGCCCAATCCTTCACAAATTCCCCATCCATAAATTTATTTCCAAACCAAAAGCCCACTTTCTTAAACCTTCCTAAAGCCCATCTCCACCAAAATCCAAAGGGGCAAAATCAATCTAAGGCCCATATGACAAATTCTCTTCATCATGCATTCAATTGAAATCATCCCTAAGTCCTAACCCAATGATCAAATAATTCTAAATAAAGCTTCATCCAACTTTCCACCAAAATGTCCAAAATCCTTAAAATCCATTTTTATGAAGTTGACTAAACTTTTCCCAAGCCAAATGGAGCCATGAATGAGCCATTCACAAGCCATATGAAGCCATGAAAGTTTGGCATGTGACCATGCCATTAATGGTAAAAGGAGGGGCTCCTTTCCTAATCTTTCATTAAGCCTTTTTAACCTTATTCATGACACACACTAAACCATGTTTAGCCACCTCATCATGGATAGAGACCACACCATTCTCTCTTGGCGACCCAACTGATCCTCTCGGCTCAAAATCGAGGCCATGGGGAGGTGCACCCAACCCAAACCAATGGGTTGACCAAATTGAAGCCAAAATGACCCCTTCCCCATTCCATTTTAATTCAAAGCCTTTACACATGTCAAAGCCCAAGTGCCTTCACCAACTTCAAGCCCCGGACTCCCTGACCCTGAGGGTGACCCATGCCTGCCGGCCAGCCGCTCGGGTCGCCGGAAACACCATGGCCGAGACCTCGGGAGGAGCCAAGCTTTGGAATTCCACCTTGCTGCGCTGCCCCATGCCCAATGGCCACCATGGCTGTTCTTCCCATGACCATAGTAGCTGATCCCAACCCTTGGCCATCCCTGTGAGGCTCTCCAGCCACCTCTATTTAAACCCAACCCCCTCATGGCCATGAGAGGAAAGTTGCACAAACCTTGCCGAAACTCTGCCAAAATTGTTCCAAACCCTTCTCCACCCTTAGAGCGGTTGATCCCAGGTGTCAATTTGCCCTAATCCCCACCGACAAAATCCGATTTCTCAACCGAAATTCCACCCAAAACCGGGACACTTCTCCACGGTGAGCCAATCCCCAAATCGATTGGTTCTACACCTTCACCGGACCGAGGGAAGGTGTCCACCAACAAAATCCCCATCTCCAGGGCCACCTAGTTGCTCCGGCCTCCAAGCTTTGTGATCGGCCGTGGTCGAAATCACACCTGAGACAATTCACCGGACCGGGAGACTTCATCCGGAGCTTGCTGGGATCCAATCGAAGGTGCAACAACCCTCGGATCGAAGCCACACTTCTCCGAGCAAAGGTATGAGCTAATTCTTCATCCCGAGCTTCCGGAGATTCTCCATTTCAAATGCTTTAATTTCAATGCATGATAACCGTATAGATGTGTTCGTCTCTTGAAGACGAATCCATAGAGCATAAGAACATGAAAATCCATTGAGTATCGAGTGAGATATTAGGGATTTAGTGTGGACGGCTCTCGGGTGAGGACGCTCGGGGACGATGAACGGATGCCGTCCATTCAATACACGCGCGGACGGATGGCCAGGATCGCGTTGGATCAGAAGACGGAACGATACAGCGGGCCCCGGGAGCGCTGAGGCAGATGGCGGCGTCGAATGGGAGCGCGCCACGCGGCGTTTCACAGCTGTCGAGGTTGACGCGGCGCCGCGTGGATAAATAGAAAATTAGGGATTTTCTCGATTTATTTAATTCCCTAAACTTCAAAAATTCATAACTTTGTGTAGAAAAATCAGAAAAATAAAATAAAAATACCCTCTTGCTCAGTGAACAGAGGAGAATAATGTGGAAAAGAAATCATTTAATTTCATCCAGTATTTTATTTTTAATGATTTATTTAATCTCTGCATACTTTTAATTCTCCATGCATGTATACAATTCACCATGGCATGAGACCATGGGGCTTTCGAAGCCTCCGAATTTGGGAACATTCCCTGAATTTTCCAAAGTCGAGGCCATCCCTATGAAAAGTTATTGATTTTTCAAATTCATGTTGCTGTTTTGAGTATTTTAATTCCAATAAATAGCATGTTGTGAAATAAATTCTAGGAAAGTTTGGTGATGTTCCTTATGACCAGAGGACCCTAGGAAAAATAGGTTTTGAGTTAGTTCATTTAAAACAACCCTAATTGGCTTAAATACCCAAAATAGGTCTCTAATTAATTAGAGCTAACCATACATCAAATTGACTTGAAATCAATTCTCCACTGACCTTCAGGATCAGAGGAACCCACCATAAAAATTTGAGGTCAATTGGACTTGTTTAGCCCTACTAATTGGGTTGATTAAGCCACTTAGTCATTTTAAACTTTAAAAATTCATAACTTTCAAAATACCTTTCAAAAATTCACCAAATTGGTTTTGGAGCCTCTCTGATATTAGGGGAATTTAAGAAAATTAAAATTTTAATTTTCTAAAAAAAGTTGATTTTTAATATTATTTTAATATTTTTAATAATTAAAAAATAATAAAAATCACAAAAATAATTAAATTCACTAAAATGTCACATTTTGAATTTTAATCACTTAGGAACAAACCCCATATTTTTCCTAGGTCTACTTAGTGAGATATTAAATTTTAAAGCTCTAGGGTAATTTTAAAATTTAAAAATGTATTTTCTAGCATTTTCACTAAAATAATTATAATAAATCATAGAAAAATCAGAAAATTTCAAAATTTGATTCTCTGATTTCCTTGATATCAGAGAGATTTTTGAAAAATATAAAATTCATTTTTCAACCTTTATTTTATTTTTAAATTAATTAACACTCCAAAACTTAAAATAATTATAATAAAAATAATATAATTCAAAAAATCACCAAAATTGGTCCAAGTGGTCCTCTGGTCATTAGAAATATCCCCTAATTTTCTTAAGGACAGAAACTTTCCCTTGGTCATGTTATTAAATTTTCCTTGTAAATCTCTATTTTCCACCAAAAATAATTATATAAATAAATTAAATACAGAAAAATCACATTTTCTCCTCTCATGTCTTTATTGACATATGAGTGAAGTCACATAAAAATTTTAAGTTCATTTGAGTTCAATTTAGTGAGTTATGAAATTATTAAGCTTAAAGGGTAAAGTGGTAATTAAAATTTTTAATCCTTAATTAAAACTTTAGGTTTAATAAAAAAATTAACAAGTAAAATATTTGATCCTAATCTGATTTGGATGATTGAAATTTAAATAATTAAAGGGTAGAAACCCATTAAGCAATTTGAAATAATTAAACCTTAATTAAATAATTGATTAAATTTGGAAGAATAATAAAATTGGAATTATTAAAATAGGGATATTATTAGGAAGAGATTTATTCTTTAATTTAAAATTCCTAAAATTAATCATCTCATTAATATTCAATTCTTAATTAAAATGATAACTCAAATTCAAAATATTAAAAGACTTAATCATTAAACTAAAATTAAATTATTAAACTCTTTCAAAAATTTCAATTAAAATTAAAAATAAAATTAAATTAAAATTAAATCAAATTAAGTAAATTAAATTGAATTAAATTAAATTAAATTAAAAAATTAAATTAAATTAAATAAACAAATTAAATTAAATTAAATTAAATTAAAATTAAATTAAATAAAATAAATTAAATTAAATTAAATAAACAAATTAAATTAAATTAAATTAAATTAAATAATAAATTAAATTAAATAAAATAAAATAAATTAAATTAAATTAAAATTAAATCAAATCAAACTAAATTAAGTTAAACCAAATTAAATTAAATAGAATTAAAACTTAATTAAATTAAATTAAATTAAATTAAGTTGAATTAAATATAACATCACCAAAGACATAAAGAATTCAAAATAAATCTAAAAATAACTTGAACACTATTCCAAATTTAAACCCATTAATGGAAATTATACTAAATCACAAACCATTTGAACACCAGTTTGCCCTCAAGAGCTTTGGTTATCATAACTCCTAAATAGAACATTAAATGAAATGTTACTTCACTCATAGGATATTCAAATGTCCTAGTTCACTGAGCAAGTTAACAAAACTTGAATCCCCGGACGATTAATTCATTTATATAATTAAATTCATTTGGACTTAAAACAATCCTAGAAATATTGAAAAGATGTTTAAGATTCTTCTTAAACACTTTCTCAATATGATAGGATGTTTATAAGAACAATTGAACTTAATTGTTCTTTGATGAAGAAAATCGTCTTCAAACAAAAGCACAAGGAACCTGGACGTCATAGGAAATGACTAGCTATAGGATAAGGAATTTGGTAGAAAACCATAACCCTTACCTTAGCATTACCTAGGAACTTGCTTAAATATTCTAATTGTGTTTTAAGTGCGGCTTGGGATGACGGGAAGACCCTCCAGTGTACGCTTTTATTTTATTGCAATTTACTTTCTTGCAATTTACTTTATTGCGAAATGCACTTTACTTTTCTTGCATGATAAACAATCGTTGCATGAAAACCCACACCTTTAGGATAGTCCCTAAAACTGAAACCAAAACTAAGTTAAAAGTTATTGCAAGATAAAATTCACCGCCACAACATTTCAAAATATAAAACAACTCAAAATTTAATCACAAACAGAACACAAAACTATAATTGCAACTAAATTAAAACGTCCTGTTGGATGATCGGGAATACCTCGGATGATGTAACCTACGTGTTGCTAACGGGATTTCTCACGGTCTAAATGAAAGTGTGGAACTCATTCAGTTGAGTTTAGCAAATTCATCCGGACTAAGTGAATCCGATAAAAATAATGATGCCGGAAGGATGGAACCGTGGGATCTTAACCTAGTGTCGTTATAATCAACTTTAAGATTTGTTTTAATTAAAACGTAAAAAACACTTAGAAATTAAGATTTTCTCTAAACCAAAACACTTTTCTCATCCCCTGATTTATGATTTCTAAAACTAAAACTCTGCAACAACAAGGAGCTCGGAGCATGGTGGGCAGTACGGCCATCGTCATCAGCAAAACCTGAGTCTACTTCAGCAAAACCTTCCTAGAATTAAATAACAAAGCCATAGGATTTCGAGGTAGTTTGCCTAGTGCAACATAAATCCTCAACTCTTCGTTAGGCATTTGCATTGCAAATTAAGCCCTAAACAGTCTTAGGGTCCCGAGGTAGTCGTCTGATACGACATAAACCCTCACATCTTCGAGGCTATTTGTATGATTCTATCATATAAGTATAAGCCCTAATTAATTAAAATTGGCGAGATTGAAATACTAAATAAACATTAGGACTTTCCTAAATCTAAGCCAAGCAATAGGATAGTCGGGAAATTACCGAAGTTCGCTTCGAATCTGTGATTTCTCCTACTTTTCTCCCTTTGAATTCCCAAAACAAAATGTTCCAAATTTGATCCATTCCCTATTGAAATTCCAAAATTCAATCCCTCGAAAACCTTAAACTTTGAAATTCTTGAGAGCGGAATTATTGATTATTATCGAGAGTTTTCTTAGGTGATTCCCGTCACTTAAGATGTAATTAACTATAGGGGCTTGCCCTTATAGGGAATTTTAAAGAGCCTGAGTAATATAAACCCTGTTTAATGCTTTCATATTAAGCTGTGGAATTTGTCGGCTTATAAAATTGGTTCGCAGACCAAACGGATGTCACGAATCTTCTAGTTTATTTAATCGAGCCCCACCATCAAGCAGTGTGTCTATCCTTAGGGATAGATACACGGTTTGTGGTGCGGTGCTCGTTTATATAAACTATTTGGGATGTGAGATCGGCTTGATTTCATATCTTAAAATTTTCAAATTTAAAATTATTTTCAAAATCAAATACTACTTTCTAAATTATATATATATATTTAAATTAAATTTAAAATTTAAATTCGCCGACAACTTCTGTTAGGCGACCCCTTTTCAAAAATAAAACACACAACCTAAAATAGTGCCGACACATCCGTTACATTAAAGACTTTTCAAAAACTTCAAAACCCTTATGTCGCTTATTGGAGAAGGATGTAATTTTTTATTTTGATGATGAATGCCTAAAAGTTTTTGAAACATTAAAAGAAAAATTAATCACTGCACCTATTATAATTTCACCAATTGGGAAAAACCTTTTAAATTAATGTGTGATGCTAGTGATTATGCTATTGGTGTTGTTTTGGGCCAGAAAAATGATAAAATTTTTAAAGTAATTTACTATGCTAGTAAAACTCTTAATGAAGCTCAAATTAACTATACCACTACTGAGAAAGAGTCATTAGCTGTAGCATTTGCTTTTGATAAATTTTAATCATATTTAATTGGAACTAAATGTGTGGTGCATCCTAATCATTCTGCAATCAAATATTTAATGAAGAAGAAAGATGCAAAATCGAGATTAATTAGATGGATTCTTCTTCTAGAAGAATTTGATTTTGAGATAGTAGATAGGAAGGGTACTGATAATCAAATTGCTGATCATCTGTCGAGGCTTGAAACTGAATAATCTCTTAGGGATACTGAAGAAATTAATGAACATTTTCCTTGTGAAAAATTGTTCACAATTAATGAGTGGCGTATTCTGTGGTATGCGGACATTGTAAACTTTGTTGTCAGTGATATTTTACCATATGGTTTGTCATACCAGGAGTGGAAGAAATTTTTATCTAATGCTAAAACTTACTTTTGGGATGACCCATTTTTATATAAACAAGGAATGGATCTAATCATTCGAAGATGTGTGCCTTTAGAAGAAACTTGTGAAATTATTCAAAATGTCATAATTCTGACTATGGGGACATTTTAGAGTTGATAGAACTTAGAATTTTACAATCTGGATTTTATTGGCCTACAATTTTTGAAGATGTTAATGCATATATTAAAAATTTTGATCGATGTCAGCGTATAGGAAATATTTTTAGAAGAAACGAGATGTTCCTCAATTATATGTTGGTAGTAAAAATATTTGATGTTTGGGGATAGATTTCATGGGACTATTTACACCATCTTTCGGACAAATTTATATTTTGATAGTAGTAGACTATGTATCCAAATGGATTGAAGTTGTTGCTTTACCTCAATGTGAAGCTCAAAGTGTTGCAAACTTTTTAAGAAAGAATATATTTTGCAAATTTGGAATACAAAGAGTAATCATAACAGATGGGGAAGTCAGTTTAGAAATGCGATTATGGAGAAGTTAGTAAGGAAATATCATATTAACCATCGCATTACTACTGCTTATCATTCGGAGACAAGTTGTTTGGTTGAATTATCCAATCGTAAAATTAAAAGAATATTGAAAAAGACTGTTAATCCAAACAGAAAGGATTACTCAATCAAGCAAGATTATGCTTTGTGGGCCTATAGGACTGCTTACAGAACTCCTATAGGGATGTCCCCATATAGGCTAATTTTTGGAAAGCTTATCATTTACCTGTTGAACTTGAACATAAAGCATATTGGGCTATTAAAGAGTTCAATTATAATTTGAAGGATGTTTCTAAGAAGAGATTATTGCAATTAAATGAGCTTGAAGAGATAAGGAATGAATCTTATGAAAATGTTAAGATTTATAAAGAGAAGATGAAGTTATGGAATGATTGGAAGATTCTTACTAAAAATCTTTAGCCAAGACAAAAAGTTTTGTTGTATAATACCAAATTGAGAATTTTTTCTGAAAAACTTAGGTCCAAATGGATGGGTCCATTTATTGTGATAAAAGTTTATTCTTGTGGAGTTATGGATATTCAAGATCCTAAGATTGGAAAAATATTCAAAGTTAATGGTCAAAGAGTTAAACCTTATTTTTCAGTCGATCAACTAAACCTGATAAGAATCTAATGTTGGGTCACTCAGAATAAGTCTGGATATCTCAGGCTGAAGACATTAAACTAAGCGCTTTATGGGAGGAAACCCATAGTTATCGGTGTGTTTTGCTTTAAGTTTGCTTTGTGTGCTTTGTTTGGTTTGTTTTCGTGATTATGTGGTAGTATTTTGGAGAGATTGGTTATAGTGGTGTTTATTTAACATTAATTGATGACTTAAAAGAGTCAGAATGAAAATTTTGGACATTTCGCAGACCTGTGCTAAAATGAGCATTGGTAGCTAAGCGTCGCAGTTATAAAAAATGTGATAAATGAATTTTTAGAAGCCAAATTCATGGGGAAGTGGTTTTGGAAGTTATTTTGGAGTTTTAAAACGTCTAGGGTCCATTTTAGTACTTCCCATGTCTATAAAAAGGCCCTGAATTAAGAGAAACACTTGCCCCAGTCCCTATTTTCATTCTTGAGTTTTAAGAAGAGTATTTTGAGTGCAAAAATGTCTTCTTGGGAGAGAAAAATTAAGAAGAAGGAGGAATCTAACAAGAAGAATTTTATTAGTTAAAGTGCTCAATATTTATTCAGCAGATTCGTAGCAGTTAGTATTATAGGATTGCAAAGATTGAAGCCAACATGGAATCAATTTAAGAAAAGGTAAATGAAACTAACGCCCATTTAGTGCATATGGGATGGCAACTTAAAATGCAATTCAGTCATACAAGTCATGTGGAAGAAGTGCATAAGGCGGTGTTTCTGAAAAACAAATGGGTAGAAGAAAATGATGAGAGAGATTTTTAACCATCGCCCATTTTATCAAATTTATATTCCAGATGGTTTAAATGGAACAAATGGTGGTTCTAGAGAAATTCCATCTAATAGAGATTGGAATTAAATTTGAGTGTAGTCTAGTGTTGTAGTTTTTATGTGTTAAGTGTTTTGTGTCTAGTATTTTATGTTTGTGTTTTCTTGAACGTTAATGTGTGTTTGTTACATCTTAATGATGTAAATTTATCTTTATTTTTATGTACTTGAATCTTTGTGTATTCGGAAATTTCATCCAAAGTGTTTGGATAGAAATTTTTAGTTTGTATTAAGTGTGGTTATTTTTAATTAAATGTAAGTTTGTGTTTCTGTGAAATTTATTTGGAATCGATGGAAATTTAACTTTCTTTGGAGAATTAGAAAATTTTATGGGGGAGAAATAATTATTTGAAGTGATTTAGGGTGATTAACCAAGGGGTTTAGTACACTTTTAAATTAATTGTGAAAATCAGGGTACTGGTGCCTAAGCGCCAGAACTTCGGTGCTTAAGAGCCAGATTTCGCGGCTAAGCACCGTATGCCTCGCGCATAGGCGCCGGTTAGCAAAAATCAATTTTCTGCAGTTAAAAACCTAAAAATTGGCATTTTTAACGCCTCCCGTCACCTTCAACCTCTCAAAATCATGAAAAATGCTTTAGGGCATCTTTAGGTTAGATCAATTAAGAGTAGATTTCAACGAGATTTATCAGATTTGAATTCCTTGAAGTATGAGCACTACTAAGTAAATTTTTTTTTTCACCATATATTTTGATTACATTATTGAAAAATCTTAAAATCACTATTTATGGTGAAATTTGAGGAAAAGCATGAGAAATTGCTTGGATTTAGTGGAAATTACCTTTGGAAGTTAAATTAGTAAGTTTAGTTTGATTTTGAGATTTATGGTGAATTTTTGCGATTTTTTAGAGATGGTTCCAAAGTCAAAGCATTCAAAAGAGAGGGCAAGATTTGATTCCAACAAGTTTGTTAGTGCGAGAGCAGAGGATCGATATGTCGACACACTATCGTCATGAAAATTGATTCCTGAACGTGTGTTTAGTAATCCAGGAGAAGTTATTGAAGAGATGATTACTAGAAGGAATTGGGATAATTACTGTCACTTCTCCACTGTTGCTGTTGTTTCTATGGTCAGAGAGCTTTATGCTAACTTGCCTGCAGCATAAGAGAATTTGGTGATGGTTCGAGGTGCACAAGTGCATTTTTCACCTGGGGTAATCAATGTCTTCTACCACTTGCCTCCTGCCTTATTTTATTTTTATGTTAATTATTATTCTACTGAAGGAAAATTAGATGAAATAATATCTTTTTTGACTGATGGAAGAGGTTTGTGGAAGATAACGAATGAAAGAAGAGTAAATTTTCAAGCCTCTAAGTTGAATTTCATTTCAAAGGCATAGAATTATTTTAACTCATCTAAACTATTGCCTTTAAGTTATATTAGTGAAGTTGTGAGGGAAAGAGCTGTTCTGAACCATTGTATTCAACAAGGAAAGCCTATTGCCATAGGGGCTATTATTTTTTATTATGTGATGAACTGTGCCAGATTTGCCACTACTACTGGTATGGGATTTCCTTCCTTAATTCATTCAATTTTTGAGCGGTCTGGTGTGAAGTTTGAAACATGGGTCGAAGTTCTTCAGCCATTGAGATCTATTACCAGTGTAAATGTTGGCACTTACATTGTTCATTCAGATTTTGGCTGGAGAGGAGGATTTGTTAGAGCTTCCACTGCTTATGCTTCTGCTGTGTCTACTTCACGTGCCACTACTTCTTGAGCATCATCATCTAGTGATTTATAGATTGGATTATTAAAGAAAATTTTGAAAAAGTTGAGTCTTACCCGAGAGCATGTTAGAGATATGGATGGTAAGATTGAAAATATTGAAAGGTATATTGTTAAACATGATGAATATGAGAAAAATTATCAGCAGTATATAGATAGAGTGATTAGAGGTGATCACAGTGCTGAGATGCCCCCTCATCCGTATTATATACCTTATGTGCCATCCAGAGACTGGAATGAAGAAGATGATGATGAGGACGATGATTAGGATTGTATTGTTGAGTTTGTTTTGTTTTGTGATTTCTTATGTGTTGTTATGTTTTTATTTGATGTTTTTATATGTGATGTGATGTTTAATTTTTGCATGATGTATTTATGATATGAACTCTGATATTGTATAGAGCATAGTTGGACTATTTCTTTTTATGCACATTTAGATGTTTATGTGATAAATCAATGTTTTATGTTGTATTTTGTGATATGTGTGTGGTAGTAAATGTTTTAATGTTTATTTAGTGTTTGAATTTTTAATAGAGTGTAAATTAATTCCAAATCTGTTAGGAAATGTAGAACACCATTAAAAACCACTATTTCAAAAATTACATGTTTAAAACTTTTCAAAATCTACCACCTGTTATTATCTAGTATTGTTGTAATTTTAGTTAACTTAAGTTGGTGTGTATTTGCTTTGAAAACCCCCACTACTGTAGAAGTCCTTTGAAATTTTTATGTTATGAAAAACTGAATTTAGTTTTTTTTTACTCCTGTTATTGAAATTCTTGCAAGCATGTTATTTTAGTTTTTAATTCTCACTCATGTATCATTTTTTATGCTTAAATGTTTTTATCCTAACTAAAAATTAAAGTTTAGGGGGAATTTAAAAAACTTAAATTTTTCAAAAACCTAAAATTTTATCTATTCTCAAGAATACTTAAACTAAATGTTGTTTTTTATTGAAAATAATTATGTACATGAAGTTATATTAGGGAAAATAATTTTTGAATATAGAAATGAATAAAAGAATTTAGTTAAAATTTATAGTAATAATGAAAAATTTAAAGTTAAAATTTTCTTAATAAAGAAATGTTAAATATAATTAAACTATCTTTAATAAGAAATGTTGTATTTTTGGATGAATAGAAGATTTGACTTTTATTTTTCAAAGCTTAAATTTCTTTTATTGAGAAATATTTTTCAGCGCTATTATTATGATTTTTAAGTTAAAGATACATATCAGACCTTTATTTTAAATGGAAGGGTGGAATTCAAAATCATTAAAGGCCTATCTAGATACAGTAATCCTTGCCTTATAAAAAAAACAAAAGACAAAAAAAGAAAAAGAAAAAAAAAAGAAAAGAGAAAAAGTGAAAAATAGTATGTGAAAAGGAAGGAGAAGCTTGAGGATTTAAGAGCCTAATCAAAAATTGGTTCCATGTATAAAGTTTAAAATATAAGTTTTGAGAAAATCTAAAACTTAAAGGTTATAATATAGTAAGTAAAATTATTCTCAACTAAAAATTTTTAAGGGAAAAAAATAAAATGTTTGAATCTTATATTTTAAAAAATCTACAAGTATTTCTGAATTAGATAGAAACTTATATTTTCATTATCCTTTATTTAAGAACTTTCTAAACTTTAAGTTGGTCTTATTTACTAAATTTTTTTCTAAATTGGATTATTTCATTTCTAGAACAAAATTTTGAAATATTCCTAAGAACCGCATTTACATAATTTGCATGTTAAAGTTTTTATGGTTAAGAGTCACTTGAGGACAAGTAACATTTTAAGTTTGGGGGATTTTGATACACCTAAAATATATAGTATTTTTATGCACTTTTTTATACCTATTTTTGATCGTATTGCACTTTAATAGAAGTTATTTTGTATTTTTCTTGTAGGTATGATGAAAATGATCAATTATGATGAAAGAAGCAAAAAAGGATCAAATTTGGAGCAAAATTATGAAGTTTGAGAAATTTGGCCTCTGGCGCCTAAGCGCCAAAGTGCCGGCACTTAAGAGCCACAGTTAAAAATCAAATTTTAATTAAATTTGGCGTCATTTTCAATGGGTGTTTGAAACAAATTTTGGTGGTGACTTCCTTAACTTCCTTTCAAAGGCAATGTGATTGAAGGGATGCATCTTTTGGTGGATACATTGAATCTGGACATGATTTGAAGAGACATTAATTCATCTTTTGGAAAATTATAAAAATGAAGCATCATAATTTGGAAAGAGAGTTGGGAGTTCTTCTTTGGGTTAGAGTTCTGTTTTTAGAGAAAGTCTGGAGAGTGTGTGAAATTAGAGTAGTGTAGTTCTATAGTTGTTAGTAGAGAGTAAGAAAGGAAAAAGGGTTGGTGTGAAGCCTTCTTCTCACCAATTTTCTTTCATCCTTATATCTAGTTTTTATTGAAGTCTAAAATTTTTATTTGAGTCATCAGAGTTGGGTGCCAACCTCTGTAGAGTTGTATTGTGGAAAGTAAAATTTCAGAGGAACTTCCAGAGTCTTGTAGAGAGGATATTCAGATAAGTATTTATTTTTGTTTTTGCACTTTGTTTTTATATACGATTTGTTGTGTTTTCATTATGGTTTATGCTTTCAAATCAAGTTGTGTTTGTGTTTTATTCAAGAAATCTAAGTAGTTTACTTTATCTTTTTCTTTCTTAAATGATGAAGTAATTAAATTATGGAAGTATGTTTTGGAAAGTATAAGTGTTTAATGCTGGAAGAAATTGTGATGATTAGATTCCTTGTACTTAATTTATTTCTTGATGTGGCCAATTAAGATGTTAAAATTTTTTGTGAGATTATGTAAGATCCAATGCAGTATTGTCTCAATCAACAATTAGAAAGAATCACATGTAATTATATGGGTGAGAATTATAGTCCATACGATTGAATGCAAATATATAGGGATATATGTTTTATTGGGGAGTAAAATTAGAGGACTTTAGAGTGACAGGCTAAAGCCCCCTAATTTGGTTTGTTATTTTAAATTTTGTTATGAGATGTTAGCCCCAAGGTGAAGAGAAAAGAGGGAACTCTAGAGTGAGAGCTGGTATCTTCCCCGCCTAACCCATCTTCAAAATTTCAAAATTTCAAATTAACCAATTTTCTTTATAGAACCAAGTAAGGGTAAAGAATATAATTACTCCTATTTGGTGCAATACATTTAAATACTTCCACAACATAAATATTCATAAATATTACTGATTCATTGAAGAAGGAAAAAGATATTTGATTCTTTTAGCTTTTATATCGTGTTTAGAGTATTGATAATTTTAATTTCCTGCTTAATTTTTTATTAAAAATATCAAAACAACTTTTCAAACTTTGTACCTTAAAACATACTTACGAAATTCTATTGAAAAAAGTAAAATATTATTTTTCTTATTTCCATAATGTTTTAGACATTTTGCTGTGGGTTCGATCTCTCGAGGGCTTAATCAGAAAGTCTTATATTACTTGATAAACGATACGTATACTTGCGTAGTATCTCATATTATAAATCATAAATTTCCTATCTGCAAAGGAGCTATGACGACCGCACTGCGAATATAATAATTCAACCTCGGAGGAGAGCAGGGTAATAATTAAAAGGATGTATATAATTGTTAAGCTTAATAAGTTGTAAATGTTTTTCAAAGTAAAATAGCAATTGTACTCCCTCCCCTTTAATCAATGCAAGTATACATATCGTTCAAGTAATAAAGGGCTCTATTGGAGTCCTAGATATCGATCCCACAGGGAAATTAGAGAATTAAAGACTAATTTTTCGTAACAGCAGATTACTAATCTATTTTAGTATAATATACGAAAATTGAAGAACGCTTAAACTTAACTAATATTTAAAAGACAGATTATATAAGTCAATTTAGAAAAGTATCTTTCTCCTTGTTAAGAGAATTAGGTAAATAAACAATTAAATGAGTTTAGAATTATATTGTGCCAAATAGGAGCATTCCTATTTTTTACCCTTTGGTCTAGGTGCAAAGAATATTGACAAATCCTATGTTTGGTTACTCAATCTGTAGCTAGGCTGGGAGGATACTGGCTGCCACTTCAGAGCTCCCACCTTCCCCTCGCCTGAGGGCTAACATCTACACTTCAGCTCCCAAACAATAGGACCGAATTGAAGATTTTAGTCTATCACACTAAAATATTCAATTCTTCGCCCGATAATTAATATTTCCCTATATATTTGCACCCTCCTTCCAAGGCTTTTGAATTCCCTGAATCTTGGATGTAATCTTTACTATTATTGATAATTCAACATATGTTAACAATTTAATTGGCCAAATTGAAAGTAAATTAAGAATTAAGTAAAAGATTATCACAATCTCTATTTAATATTATTAGGCACAACTCATTTTAATTCTTCATTTCACAAAATCTCAACAACAAGGAGAAAGACAAAGAAAACTACTCAGAATGCATGGGAATAATAACACAGATTTTGAATTTCATTTAAAGTTATAAAATAATAAACAAATATACTTATCTTAATTCTTCTCCCTAAGTAGATTCCTCAAGTTCCTTTGACTCTTCCTTCTTATACAATACTCTTAAAACTCACCAAGACACTAAACACTCACTAATTTGACACTTAATGATGACTTAACTGACACACAATGACTCACAAATACATAAAATTGTCTTATTTTATAGGAGTCAAATTTACAAAGGTTACTTAAGCACCTCTTCAAAATGCGTCCAAATTCATAGTATTTAGCTTGATTCAACTGTCTCGCCGTCGGCGGGCTCGATCTCTCCGTCAGCAAGCTTCTAGAAGCAAGGCTAACCGTTCAGGCTCGATCTTGCCGTCGGCGGGTTCTATTATAATATACTGAAAACTCTCGGGAAAATCTCGTCGTCGGCAGCTTAAATCTCACCGTTGGCGGGACAGTTCAATTTTCATCATTTTTAGTCATCTTTGCTCCAGATTCGCGCCTTTTTGCTCTTTTTGCTTTCAGCACCTGCAATAAAACACAAAAAATACCTTTCTTTAAAGTATAATTTCATATGAAATTGGTATAAAATTTGCAATATATTTTCTTGTGGTCAAAATCCCCCAAACTTAACTATTACTTGTACTCAAGTAATCTAGATTCTACATAAAAGTAATGATTATTTGTAGTAAAGTTCTAATTCAGAATTACTATGAATTTAATTTAAATAAGTATTATAGTAAAGTTTTCTAGAAATATTTTTAAATAATTAAACTAATTCTATAGATATAAGGCTATTTAGTCCTCAAGTTTAAGATTTCTAGTCTTCTATTTATTTTAAGAATGACTATACTTTTCAATATTAAATTACTTAAGATATTCAGATGATAGGAATTTCATGAAAACACTACTTAGTAAAATACTAATACATAAATATAAGTTCAGAAATGTAACTGAAGTTTACCCTTTAGGTTGATTCAAATGAAGCCAATTTTTTATAAGGCATTTCCTCAAGCTTCTCCTCATATATATATTTGTTTCTTTTTTTCTTTTCTATTTTCTCTTTTTCTGGATTGATTTTCAATCCCTTTTTTTTCTTTTTTAAGTGAGGGTCACTATGTTTGGTTAGCCTGTTAATAATTTTGAACTTCATTTTCCTCTTCCTAAATTTGAAACTTGAAACATTTACTTCCCTTATATGTATTTTAAAGTTTTTACTTCATTGAGCTTCAATCTTTTCTTTCTCAACTAAATACCTAAGAATTTTATATTTAAAAATATAGTTTTCCTTACTTTAAATAGTTAATTATGTTCCTATTCTCTAATACTAAATATCTTAATCTACAAAATTATTTAATCATTAAAAGTATTTCTTTTAACTTTCTTATAATAATTAAATAAATTAATTCTAGTTTACTGAATTAAAATTACCACAGAAAATTATTCTATAATAAATTTTGAAAATATAATTTGAGAAAAATTTAATAATTCATTTTGTATTTTTCCCTCCCCCAAACTTAAATTTTTATATCTATCTATATGGGGTAAAAAGAAAACAAACTGTAAATTTAAATCATACATTCGTGATTTAGGTATTTCTTCTTTTTGAAGTTCTGCAGGTTCTTTTCATCACTTAATTACCTGTACTGTTAATAACTTTCTACACATATATATATATATCAAAGAAATTGTTGGGTAAAGAAGTTTCAAAATAAGTACAAAACACTATCACAACTTATATTTTGTCTAATGCTAAACACACACAATTGACTATTTCAATTTAAGGTTACAATAACAATCTGAAATATCAAAATTTACAAATTATATAACTTTGATAAAAAATATATAAAAAGGTCTACACCACATCACAATCAAATTCAGAAACTAAACATAATACTAAAGTTTTAAGAAAAACATACAATCAATCATAACATCATAATAATCAAAGTTTATAAGTCAAATAACTAAACAAATAAACATAGAATCTAATCTTCCGCATCAAAGTCCCAAACTATATCGTCATTTCCTTGATCAGCGGGTGGATTAGGCTGGTAATGATTGTAGTGAGGGCACTCAGGAAATATAACATCAAGCTCTCCTCTCCTGTAACAATTCTCAGCATCATAATAAGCTATCTCAAACTCCGAATGTCTCTGAAGATACTCGCTGTCATAATCATGCCTTCGCTCTAATCCTCCAATTCTCTGATCAATATGCTCCAATCTTTCCTCAATATTTTCAAAACTCTTCCGCTGCAGGGTCATTTCATTCATCAAATCATGAAGGGTAGGAGAACTATAAGTAGGAGGATCATAACTGGTGGAGGGAATATCCCTACAATTGAAGGTACGTAACTCCTAGTTCCAGATCTCCATCCTTCGTGGGATTCATAAGTCTTTATATTACCTTGGGTAATGGGTTTCATGGGCTCCACCCATTCCTCATCATCTCTTGCCTCTACCCCAGATAATTGGCAGAGTGCATAAATTAGACCAGGATGCCCTAGTCCTCCTCTACTCTCACTTCTTGCAGAGGCTAATACATTCTTGTAAATAATACTTCCCACACTAATACTTCTTTGGTTCTGAATAGAAAAATTCAGAACTGCTCTATCTCTTCTTACTTCACTATGGTGATAGGTAGGTAACAAGGTAGAACAAATAAAATAATGTCAGGCTTTAGATATTGCATTCAACATAGAAAGAGGGAAGTTTACTCGTTCACGCTGCTTGATTTTCCAAACTCCTTTCCCATCAGTAAGAAAGTTGATTACTTCTTCTAGCGGTCCTTCCATTGTTCCAAAAGTATCATACTCGCTGGTGTATAGGTTACGTACTTCATAGAAAGAATTGATTCTTGCAGCATTGAAATCGACTAAAAATCCTCTAACCTTTATTGGTGCATCTTCTATTTCAGTTAAGTTGGCATAAAATTCCTTCACTACTTCCACTGCAGCTCTATTTGTGGTGTAGCAGAAATTTTCTGACCTCCTTTCTTTTATAATTCGTTCCACTTCTCCTCCTGGATTCTTAAATACTCGATCTTGCATGCACTTCCTTTCTTGGATATTGTGGAAGTGTCTTGATTACGCTCGAGCACTTACAAATCATGTTTCGTCATATTCCATTCGTCTCTTTTGTCGCGGAGCCATTTTTTCGATCTATCAAATTTACAAAAATCTCAACTAATCTTCAAAATATTATTAAAATGGCTTCCAAAGATGACTAAAATTATTCTAAATCAAGTTCCATGAACTTTTTCCAAATCTTTTCTTCACATTTTTAAATTTTCCAAAATTCCTTAATGTGGAAGAAATACATGGTGAAAATCAAAAATTTTTACGTAGGAGGGAAGCACTTACCAAGGGAAGACGAAATCTGGCATAAAAAATGAGTTGATATTGCTCCAAATGCAAGATCTCTCAAGCCCTAGATCAGTTTTTCAAAGTTTTAAGGAAGGGGAAGATGAATAGTGACGGTTGACAGGTCAAAATATAGTGTTTTTTGGGATTTCACTGTCGGCGAGAAATTTCTCGCCGTCGGCGAGCTAATTAATTCAAAGAGGTTCAAAGTTTCGGAAAATCTCGCCATCGGCGGGATCGATCTCGCTGTCGGTGAGGTTTCCGAAAATTTAAAATTTTTAATATTTATAATGTTATCAATTCATTATAAGCCTTGATAATGTCCGGTCACTTTAGATTATACTTTATCATGATTAGATACTATATTAACACATAAATTCACACAACACAAACATTATAACTTTATATATATGAAATCCAAAAGTTTACAAATTACACACTTTACATTACTAACAAATTGCTTTGAAAAATCTTAACACACACACAATTCAGCGTCGCAATCGACACTACAATACTCAAAATGCTGAGACTAAACAAATAACACATAATCATATCTAGACTGAGATTAACTATAAAAAGTGTAAATAAAAACTAAATTCAAGCAATTTCACACAAATAAGTACGAATGAATATCTTCTACTCATCAAGATCTGAACTTAATTCTTCTCAGATATTTCCAATAGAACGTAAATGCATGAACAGATTATAGAAAGGCCTGAAAGGGAATTCTTTATTAGAATCTTCTTCAATCCATCCCTTCCCTCTGAAAAGTCGTATAAAACTAGCCTCCAGATGTCCTGAATGATCAAAATGCTCTTTTATTCTCCAGTCAATGTGATCAAATAACTCAGAGTTATTGTCAATGGAATTCATCACATTTTATAATTCATTCTCCAATCCTTTAAGTTTCCGTAAGATCATGTTAGTTATATCAGTCAAGGGCCTGATTGAAGGATTATTTTGAGATGCTTGATCTGTAATAATGGCTGTCTCATTATCGTTATCCAAAGTAGGAAACATATCAGTCGGATCTAATGGTTTCCAAGGCAATAGTACCTTTTCCCAAACTTCGTAAGAAACTTGGTATTGACTACATAATGTGAAAATTGTTGAAGGATGTCCGAGCCTGTGAATAGATCCATGTATAATTAGGCCTAAGGCAGACTTCACAATAATAGTTCCAACGTCGATGGGTAATCCAGTTTGAATACAATAATTCAAAATCGCACATTCCTTAGAGACTTTATTTACCCTCATAGTGGGTAATAATTTTTGAGGAAATAAAGAAGTGCTAGTGCTTAGAGACGGGGTTAAGAAGTGATGCAGAAAAACTAACGTCCCCGTCTTCTCGCATTTCCCAATCTTACGGTTCATCGATCGAATATCGGTAAATCTCATTCATATTGTATCTTGTAGGGACGAAATTTGAATAGTGGCAAATAGGTGTATTCTCAATTGAATACAACTCATTAATTCTTGAAGGAGTGAAAGTTACCCAGCTGCCTCGTACAAATACGCTTCCATTATTGATTCCATGGAGATTGGAATAGAATTCTTTGACTACAGGGATAACTACCATAGAAGTTGTATAACATAATACCTCCCAACGTCGTCGAATAATCATCTCTTCAATAGATGTTGTTGAATTCTCTGCTCCTCTATTAACAAATCCTCTTTCTTTAATCAATCGTTTTTTCATCATAACCTTGTTGAATTTTCGTTGTGCTTCATAACTAACAAACTCTCTCCTATTGAACACTTGGGATTTCATGATTTTAAGTGGATTGGATGCCATAATTTCTTGTTTTGGTGGAGTTTCTAGTCGTTTCTAGGAAGTCGAATGTGAAAAATTCGAGTTTTAGATGTCTTATATAGAGAAAAACACTTAGAATAGCCTAAAACCGCCAAGATAACTCCCTAAAACCGCTCTTGTACCAGTCTCACCGTCGGCGGGATAGTTATAATTTTAAACTGAATAAAGGTGCGCAAATCTCACCGTCGGCGGCGTCTATCTCGCCGTCGGCGGGCTAAGGCAAAATTGCCCATTTTCGCTTTTGTTCCCAAAATTTTAATTTCTTTTGTCAATCTTAATATTGTGATGATTATAAAGATAAATATGAGTAGTAGAATTCATTTATTCTATAATTATCAATAAAAACAAGTAAATAAACTATAATTTAAAACTACTATGGGTTGCCTCCCATAAAACGCTTGGTTTAACGTCGTCAGCCCGACCTATTCTGGTTGTTAATCAGGTTGACTCAGCATTAAAACCTCATTAAAATTTGGTCTTCTTCCTTTAAAATATGGTTTTAATCTATGTCCATTCACTTT
Organism: Papilionanthe hookeriana x Papilionanthe teres; assembly: GCA_022702705.1. NCBI lineage: Eukaryota > Viridiplantae > Streptophyta > Magnoliopsida > Asparagales > Orchidaceae > Papilionanthe > Papilionanthe hookeriana x Papilionanthe teres. The sequence continues at coordinate 63,674,068 of CM040439.1, read as the reverse complement.
AAATTTGTGTCCAGTCTTTGTATCTTCAATTTCTATAGTTCCGTAGGTAAATATTTGATTTATAATGAAAGGTCCTAACCATCGAGATTTCAATTTTCCAGGAAATAATTTTATTCTTGTATTATAGAGCAAAACTTCTTGTCCTGGCTCAAAATTTTTCTGTTTAATCTTTCGATCTTGTCATAATTTCATTTTCTCTTTATAGATTCTATAGTTATTGTAAGATTCATTTCTTAATTCTTCTAATTCATTCATCTGTAATAATCTCTTCTCACCAGCTTCTCTTAAATTATAATTAAATTCTTTAATCGCCCAATATGCTTTGTGCTCTAATTCAACTGGTAAGTGACAAGTTTTTCCATATATAAGTACGTAAGGAGTCATTCCAATTGGAGTTTTATAAGCGATCCTGTATGCACTAATGCAGTATCTAGTCTTGTAGACTAATCTAATCAATTAGGGTTTACAGTTTTTTCTAAAATTTGATTAATTTCTAGATTAGAAACTTCAGCTAATCCACTGGTTTGTGGATGATAAGCAGTTGAAATTTTATGAATAATGTTGAATTTTTCTTCTAATTTATGAATATATTTGTTCCTAAAATGGGATCCTCCGTCAGTGATAATCACTCTCGGCATTCCGTATCTTGTAAAAATATTTTTCATTAAAAATTTTGAAACACTCTTAGCATCACATCGAGGTAAAGCTTGTACTTCAATCGATTTAGAAATATAATCAACAGCAACTAATATATATGAGTTTCCAAATGAAGGTATAAATGGTCCCATAAAATCTAATCCCCAAACATAATAAATTTCAACTTCTAATATAAAATTTAGAGGCATTTCATTTCTTCTAGATATATTACCTACTCGTTGGCACTTATCGCAAGTTTTGATATATCTATAAACATCTCTAAAATAAGTAGGCCGATAAAATCTAGATTGCAAAATTTTGTAAGCAGTTTTATCAGTTCCAAAATGTCCTCCAAATTCAGAATCGTGGCATTTTTGAATGATTTGTTCAGTTTCTTCATAAGGCACACATCTTCTAATTATTGAATCCTTACATTGCTTATATAAATTTGGCTCATCCCAAAAATAAGTTTTAGCATCATGAATGAATTTTTTTTGTTGTTGTAAAGCTAGCATGGGTGGTAAAATATCACTTACAATATAATTTACAATATCAGCATACCAATGTATTTTCCATTCATTTATATTATAAAGTTGTTCGTCAGGAAAATGGTCTATAATTTCATTATCAGTGTCAGATATTTCATTATATTCTAATCTTGATAAATGATCTGCAATTTGATTATCAGTTCCCTTTTTATTAATGATTTCAAAATTAAATTCTTGCATTAATAATATCCATCTGATTAATCTAGGTTTGGTATCCTTCTTTTGTATTAAATATTTAATAGCAGAGTGATCAGTATGCACAATACATTTAGTTCCAATTAGGTAAGATCTAAATTTATCAAAAGCATAAACAATTGCTAATAATTCTCTTTCTGTAACTGTGTAGTTGATTTCAGCATTATTGAGAGTTTTACTAGCATAGTATATGACTTTGAAAATTTTATCATATCTTTGTCCAAGAACAGCTCCTATAGCATAATCACTAGCATCACACATAAGTTCAAATGGTTTCTCCCAATCAAGGGAAACTATTATAGGTGCTATGATTAATTTATCTTTTATTAATTCAATAGCATTTAAGCATTCTGTTGTGAATTCAAATTTCTTGTCCTTTTCTAAAAGTTGGCATAAAGGTTTAGTAATTTTTGAAAAATCTTTTATGTAGCGTCTGTAAAAACCGGCATGTCCAAGGAAACTTCTTACCTCTCTCACTATAGTAGGAGGTGGTAATTTAGCTATAACTTGAATTTTTGCAGGATTTACTTCCATGCCATTTTCCAAAATTTTATGCCCTAATACAATTCTTCCTGCAACCATAAATTGACAATTCTCCCAATTTAGAACTAAGTTAGTTTTCTCGCATACTTCTAAAACTTTTTCTAGATGACGCAACCATACGTCAAATCATGTTCCAAATACAGAGAAATCATCCATAAATACTTCCATTCCATCATCAATTAATTTGCTAAATATAGACATCATACATCTCTAGAATGTTGCAGGTGCATTACATAATCCAAAAGGCATTCTTCGAAAAGCGAATGTTCCATAAGGACTGGTAAATGTAGTTTTTTCTTGATCCTCAAGAGCAATAGGAATTTGATGATAACCGGTATATCCATCTAAAAAACAAAAATATTTATGTCCGGCTAGTCTATCCAACATTTGGTGTAGAAATGGTAAAGGGAAGTGATCTTTCCTGGTGGCTGCATTTTATTTTTTATAGTCAATACATATGCGTCATCCAGTAACTTATCTTATAGGTATAAAATCATTATTTTCATTAGCTTTAACAGTCACCCCTCCTTTCTTAGGAACACAGTGAATTGGGCTTACCCAAGCACTGTCAGAAATAGGATATATAATAACATTATCTAACCATTTTAATATTTCTTTCTTGACTATGTCTTTCATAATCGGGTTTAATCTCCTTTGGGGATCAACTCTTGGTTTGTGTTCGGTATCAAAAATAATTCTATGCATACAGATTGAAGGACTAATTCCTTTAATATCTGCTAAAGTCCAGCCAAAAGGTTTCTTATATTTTTTTAATGTGTCCAAAAGTTTTTGCTCTTGTGATTCATTTAATTCTGCTGATATAATAATTGGTAATGTTGAAGAGTTACCTAAATAAGCATACTTCAAATGGGTAGGTAAGATTTTTAATTCAAGTTCAGGAGGTTTAATAATTGACGAAACTATATTATTTTCAGCATTTTTTGTATTATCCAACAATTCAAATCTTTCATGTATATATTCTAATTCTTCATTGTTTATTTCTTCAATTAAGTCAGTATCTTCCATTTCGAGTCTTTCTTCAAAGTATTCCTTAAAATTTTCATTTTGTAGATGTTCAATAATTTCCATTCGAAAACATTCATCTTATTTTTCTATAGCAGGATATTTCATTGATTTTGCAATGTTGAAGGTAACTTTTTGATCGTTTACTCTCATAGTGAATTCTCCATTTTGACCATCAATCATAGCTTTTCCAGTAGCTAAGAAGGGTCTTCCTAATATTATTGGTATTTCTTAATCTTCCTCCATATCTAAAACAATAAAGTCTACTGGGAAGATAACTTAATCTACTTTTACTAACACATCTTCAATAACTCCCTTAGGATAAGTAACAGAACGATCAACTAACTAAAGAGTTACTGAAGTAGGTGAGACTTCTCCTAATCCTAATCTTTTAAAGATTGATAGATGCATTAGATTTACGCTGGCTCCTAAATCACATAATGCTTTTCCAAAAAAATTTTCTCCTATAGCGTAAGGTATAGTGAAACTACCACGATCTTTTAATTTTTCAGGAAGCTTTTTCTGAATAATTGCACTACACTCTTTGCTAAGTGCAACAGTTTCTTTATCTGTGAATTTTCTTTTTATATTTAAATTATGCTTCATAAATTTCACATAATTGTTCATTTGTTCCAATGCTTCTATAAAAGGAATGTTTACCGTTAATTTCTTCAAAATCTCAAGAAATTTAGAAAATTTCTTATCTTTTTTATGTTGCCTTAGTCGTTGAGAAAATGGTGGTGGTGGTTTTTCTACAGAAATTTTCATAGGTATCAATGAATCTTCTAGATTTTGATCTCTCTGATCCTTTTCTTTTTCGATTTCCGCCTCCTCATTCTGACTTTCAGTTTCTTTCTGTATTCTCTTTTCTAATTCTTTTCCACTTCGCAACTGTATCACTTTAATTTGTTCTTTTCCTTGATCTTTAGGATTTATTTCCACATTACTCGTAAAAGTTCCAGGGTTTCTATTATTAAGTGCAGTAGCGATATGTCCAAGTTGAGTTTCAATATTTTTAATTGTTGTTCCTTGAGTTTGTAATTGGTTTCCCTGAATTTGTAACTGACTACCTTGATTTTGTAAATGTTGACCCATATTTAATATTAATTCTTCCATAGATAACTTCTTATCCTTATAATGAGAGTTATTATTAAATCCAGGTGGATAAGAAGGTTTAAAATTAGAATTTTCTTGGTTAGAAGGATTTCCTACTGAGTTTACTGAATTATTCATCCATTGCTGATTAGCAGAATTATTATTCCAATTAAAATTTGGATGATTTTTCCACCCAGGGTTATAATAATTTGTATAAGGATTATTGGGTCTATTGTTAACAGCATTTATAGTTTCATATGAAGATTGAGCATCTGTAAGTTGTCCAGTTAAATTTTCTTCTGTTATATTAGGAGAATAATTCATTCCAAAATGATCTAATTTCTTAGATATAGCAAAAATTTGAGAAGCTAACATAGATATTGCATCAGACTCATGTATACTGGCTATTTTTTTAGGATTTAACCTTTTAGAAGGCCAATGAAATTTATTAGTAGCCATTTCTTCAATTAATGAATAAGCTTCAACAAAAGGTTTTGACATTAATGAACCTCCAGCAGCAGCATCAATGATTGATCTAAGAGAACCTACTAAACCATTATAAAAAGTTTGTATAATTAACCAATCTAGTAATGCATGGTGTGGGCAATTCCTAAGAAGATCTTTAAATCTCTCTCAAGCTTCATACATTAATTCTCCGTCAAACTAACTAAAAGAAGTTATATCATTTATAAGTTTTGCAATTTTTGAGGGAGTAAAATATTTGGATAGAAATTTTTGTGATAATTCTCCCCAAGTTTTAATTGATCCAGGTGCTAACGAATTTAACCACATCTTAGCCTTATCCCTTAAATAAAAAGGAAATAGCCTAAGTCTAACGGCGTCATTAGATACTCCGTCATATCTAATAGTAGCACATAACTCTAAAAATCTCGCAAGATGTAAATTAGGATCTTCATTTGGTGAACCACTAAATTGATTATTCTGTACCATTTGGATAATTGCAGATTTAAGCTCAAATGAGTTAGCCGCTACATCTGGGTTTTGAATAGTTAAGTGAATTTCATCTAATGTAGGGTTAGCGTATTCTTTCAAAGGTCTTGGTTCGTTTATATTTTCAATTTCTAGATTATTTGCCATTTGATTTAATTTTATGATTTCTCTTTTCTGTTTTCTAATTCTTTTAATAGTGCGCTCTAATTCTAAATCGTAAGGTATTAAACTTTCAGTTCCAAATTTATGCATACACAACTAACAATAATAATAAAATAGTTCGTTACTCTACTAATTATATTTATATATTTTTAATTGAATAATTACTTTACTTCCCCGGCAATGGCGCCAAAAACTTGACGACTACGCTGCGAATATAATAATTCAGCCTCGGAGGAGAGTAGGGTAATAATTAAAAGGATGTATATAATTGTTAAGCTTAATAAGTTATAAATGTTTTTCAAAGTAAAATAGCAATTGTACTCCCTCCCCTTTAATTAACGCAAGTATACGTATCGTTCAAGTAATAAAGGGCTCTATTGGAGTCCTAGATATCGATCCCACAGGGAAGTTAGATAATTAAAGACTAATTTTTAGTAACAGCAGATTACTAATCTATTTTAGTATAATATATGAAATTTGAAGAACGCTTAAACTTAAAACTAATATTTAAAAGACAGATTATATAAGTCAATTTAGAAAAGTATCTTTCTCCTTGTTAAGAGAATTAGGTAAATAAACAATTAAATGAGTTTAGAATTATATTGTACCAAATAGGAGCATTCCTATTCTTTACCCTTTGGTCGAGGTGCAAAGAATATTGACTAATCCTATGTTTGGTTACTGAATCTGTGGCTAGGCTGGGAGGATACTGGCTGCCACTTCAGAGCTCCCACCTTCCCCTCGCCTGAGGGCTAACGTCTACACTCAGCTCCTAAACAATAGGACCGAATTGAAGATTTCAGTCTATCACACTAAAATATTCAATTCTTGGCCCGATAATTAATATTTTCCTATATATTTGCACCCTCCTTCCAAGGCTTTTGAATTCCCTGAATCTTGGATGTAATCTTTACTATAGTTGATAATTCAACATATGTTAACAATTCAATTGGCCAAATTGAAAGTAAATTAAGAATTAAGTAAAAGATTATCACAATCTCTATTTAATATTATTAGGCACAACTCATTTTAATTCTTCATTTCACAAAATCTGAACAACAATGAGAAAGACAAAGAAAACTACTCAGAATGCATAGGAATAATAACACAGATTTTGGATTTCATTTAAAGTTATAAAACAATAAACAAATATACTTATCTCAATTCTTCTCCCTAAGCAGATTCTTCATGTTCCTTTGACTCTTCCTTCTTGTACAATACTCTTAAAACTCACCAAGACACTAAACACTCACTAATTTGACACTTAATGATGACTTAATTGACACACAATGACTCACAAATACATAAAATCGTCTTATTTTTATAGAAGGAGTCAAATTTCCAAAGATTGCTTAAGAACCTCTTCAAAACGCGTCCAGATTCATCGTATTTAGCTTGATTCAACTGTCTCGCCGTCGGCTGGCTCGATCTCTCCTTCGGCGAGCTTCTAGAAGCAAGGCTAACCGTTCAGGCTCGATCTCGCTGTCGGCGGGCTCTATTATAATATATTGAAAACTCTCAAGAAAATCTCACCGTCGGTGGAACAGTTCAATTTTCATCATTTTTAGTCCTTTTTGCTCCAAATTCACGCCTTTTTGCTCTTTTTGCTTTCAGCACTGTACGGCTTATTTTTAGGTTTTGTTGTATTTTGAAAAAGGGTCGCCTATAGAAATTGTCGGCGAATTTTTAATTTAATTTAAATAAATAATTTGAAAAGTAGTATTTGATTTTGAAAATAATTTTTAAGTTTAAAGATTTTAAGATATGAAATCAAACTGATCTCACATCCCAAATAGTTTATATAAACGAACACCGCATCACAAGCTTGTGTATCTATCCCGAAGAATAGACACACTTTGCTCGATGATGGGGCTCGATTAAATAAACTAGAAGATTTGTGACATCCGTTTGGTCTGCGAACCAATTTTATAAGTCGACAAGTTCCCATGCTTAATATAAAGGAATTAAGCAGGGTTTATATTACCTGGGTTCTTAAAATTCCCTATAAGGGCAAGCCCCTATAGTTAATTACATCTTAAATGAAGTGAATCATTTAAGAAAACTCTCGATAATAATCAGTAATTATGCTCTCAAGAATTTCAAAGTTTAGATTTTCAAGGGATTGGATTTTGGAATTTCAATAGGGAATGGATCAAATTTGGAACATTTTATTTTGGGAATTCAAAGGAAGAAAGGTAGGAGAAATTACAGATTCGAAGCGAACTTCGGTAATTTCCAGACTATCCTATTGTTTGGCTTGTATTTAGGAAGGCCCTAATGTTTATTTAATGTTTTGATCTTGCCAATTTTTAATTAATTAGGACTTATATTCGTATGATGTGATCACACAAATAGCCTCGAAGATGTGAGGGTCTATGTCGTATCGGACGACTACCTCGCGAATCCTAAGACCGGTTAGGGCTTAATTTGTAATGCAAATGCCTAAAAAAGGTTGAGGATTTATGTTGCACTAGGCAAACTACCTCGAAGTCCTATGGTTTGGTTATTTAATTCTAGGAAAGTTTCTTTGAAGTAGACTCGAGTTTTGCTTGATGACGATGGTCGTGCTTGCCCACCATGCTCCGAGCTCCTTGTTGTTGCAGAGGGTTTAGTTTTAGAAATCATAAATCAAGAGATGAGAGACATGTTCTGGTTTAGAGAAGGTCTTAATTTCCAAGTGTTTTTTTGTGTTTTAATTAAAACAAATCTTAAAGTTGATTATAACAACACCGGTTAAGATCCCACGGTTCCATCCTTCCGGCATCGTTATTTTTATCGGATTCACTTAGTCCAGATTAATTTGTTAAACTCAACTAAATGAGTTCCACACTTTCATTTAGACCGTGGGAAATTCCGTTAGCAACACGTAGGTTACATCATCCGAGGTATTCCCAATCATCCAACAAGACGTTTTAATTTAGTTGTAGTTGTAGTTTTGTTTTGTTGGTGATTAAATTTTGAGTAGTTTTATATTTTGAAATGTTGTGGCGGTGAATTTTATCTTGTAATGATTTTTAATTTAGTTTTGGTTTCGGTTTTAGGGACTATCCTAAAGGTGTGGGTTTTCATGCAACGAGTTGTTTATCATGCGAAAAGTAAGTGCGATGCAATTAAGTAAATTGCAATAAAGTAAATTGCAATAAAATAAAAGCGTACCTGGAGGGTCTTCCCGTCATCCTAAGCTGCACTTAAAACACATATTAGAGCATTTAAGTATTCCAACAAGTACCTAGGTAAAGCTAAGGGAAAGGTTTTGGTTTTCTACCCAGTTCCTAATCCTATAGCTAGTCACCACCTATGACGTCTAGGTTCTTGTGTTTTGGTTTAAGGACGATTTTCTTCATCAAAGAACAATTAAGTTCAATTGTTCTTATAAATATCCTATCATATTGAGAAAGTGCTTAAGACGAGTCTTAAACATCTTTTCAATACCTCTAGGATTGTTTTAAGTCCAAGAGAATTTAATTATATAAGTGAATTAATCGTCCAGGAGTTCAGGTTTTGTTCTCTTGCTTAGTGAACTAGGACATTTGAATATCCTATAAGTGAAGTAACACTTCACTTGATGCTCCGTTTAGGAGTTATGACAACAAAGAGCTTTTGAGGGCAAATTGATGTTCAAGTGATTTGTGATTTAATTTAATTTTAATTAATGGGTTTAAGTTTGGAATAATGTTCAAGTTGTTTTAGATTTATTTTGAATTCTTTATGTCTTAGGTGATGTTATATTTAATTCAATTTAATTTAATTTAATTTTAATTTTAATTTAATTTGGTTTAGTTTTAATTTTAATTTAATTTTATTTTTTAATTTAATTTTATTTTAATTTTATTTTAACTTAATTTTATTTTTTTATTTAATTTAATTTAATTTAATATGTTTTAATTTAATTTAATTGAATTTAGTTTTTAATTTAATTTAAATTTAAATTTTAATTTAATTTAATTTAATTTAATTTAATTTAATTTAATTTAAATTTTAATTTAATTTAATTTTAATTTTAATTTAATATTATATTTTTTCTTATGCTTTAAGGATGATTTAATTTTAATTGTTAAAATATTAATTTAATTGAAATCTTAGAAGGATTTAATTTAAATGTTTTAACTTTAATTTAATTTAATGATTAAGTCTTTTAGCATTTTAAATCTTGAATTTGGATTATCATTTTAATTAGGAATTAAATATTATTGAGGTGATTAATTTAGGGATTCGTAAATTAAAGAACAAATCTCCTCCTAATAGTATCCCTATTTTAATAATTCTAATTTTTATTATTCTTCCAAGTTTAATCAATTATTTAATTAAGGTTTATTTTAATTATTTTCAAATTATTTGGTAGGTTTCTACCCTTTAACTACCTAAGTTTCAAACATCCAAAATCAATTTAGTATCAAATATTTTACCCAACCTTTTAATTAAACCTAAAATTTTTAATTATAGGTTAAAATTTTAATTACCATTTTGCCCTTTAAACTTACTAATTCTATAACTCACTAAATTGAGCTTAAATGAATTTGAAATTTTTATGTGACTTCACTCATATATCAATCAAGACATTAGAGGAGAAAATGTGATTTTTCTGTACTTAATTTATTTATGTAATTATTTTTGGTGGAAAAAAAGGATTTTCAAGGAAAATTCAACAACATGACCAAGGGAAAGTTTCTATCCTTAAGAAATTTATGGGACATTCCTAATGACTAGAGGACCACTTGGACGAATTTTGGTGATTTTTTCAATTATATTCTTTTTATTATAATTATTTTGAGTTTTGGAGTATTAATTAATTTAAAAATAAAATAAAGGTTGAAAAATGAATTTTATATTTTTCAAAAATCTCTCTAAAATCAAGGAAACCAGAGAACCAATTTTTATAATTTTCTGATTTTCCTTTGATTTATTAGAATTATTTTAGTGGAAATGCTAGAAAATACATTTTTTAAATTTTAAAATTACCATAGGGCTTTAAAATTTAATATCTCATCATAAAGACTTAAGAAAAATATGGGGTTTATTCCTAAATGATTAAAATTCAAAATGTGACATTTTGGTGAATTTTATTATTTTTGTGATTTTTATTATTTTTTAAGCTATTAAAAATATTAAAATAATGCAAAAATTCAACTTTTTTAGAAAATTGCAATTTTAATTTTTTTTAAATTCCCTGATATCAGAGAGGCTCCAAAACCAATTTGGTGAATTTTTGAAAAGTATTTTGAAAGTTATGAATTTTTAAAGTTTAAGTTTGGCTAAATGGCTTAATCAACCCATTTGATAGAGCTAATCAAGTCCAATTGACTTCAAACTTTTATGGTTGGTTCCTCTTATCCTAAAGGTCAGTGGAGGATTGATTTCAAGTCAATTTGATGTATGGTTGGCTCTAATTAATTAAAGTTTCATTTTGGGTGTTTAAGCCAATTAGGGTTATTCCAAGTCAATTAACTCAAAACCTATTTTCCCTAGGGTCCTCTGGTCATAAGAAACATCTCCAAATTTTTCTAGAATTTATTTCACAACATGCTAATTATTGGAATTAAAATACTCAGAATAGTGAGCTAGAATTGAAAAATCAATAACTTCTCATAGGGATGGCCTCTGACTTTGGAAAATTCATGGAATGTCCCCAAATTCAGAGGCTTCAAAAGCCCTATGGTCTCATGCCATGGTGAATTGTATACATGCATGGAGAATGGAAAATGTGCAGAGAGTAAATAAATCATTAAAAATCAAATATTCAATGAAATTAAATGATTTATTTTCCACATTATTCTCCTCCGTTCACCGAGCAAGAGGGTATTTTTATTTTATTTTTATGATTTTTCTACACAAAGTTATGGATTTTTGAAGTTCGGGTATTTAATAAATAAGAAAAATCCTATTTTCCTACTTAAGTGACGCGGCGCCAGCTCGACCTCGGCGGCTCCGAACGCACACGCGTCGTCTCCCGATTCGGCGCCGCCTTCCGACCTCGGCACCACGCGGCCCGCGGTTCACGTATCATCTCTCGGTCCGACGCCATCCGAGCCGTCCGTCCGCGCGTGTATTGAATGAACGGCATCCGTTCATCGTCCCCAAGCCTCCTAGCCCGAGAACGTCCATCTTCTAGGCTTAAGATCTCACTCGATACTTGACCAAATTAAATGTTCTTATGCTCTATGGATTCGTCTCGAGAAGACGAAACATCCATACGGTTTATGTGGCATGAAATTGACTCAATAAAAATGGAGAATGTTCAGAAGCTCGGGAAGAAGAGTGAGACCATACCTTTGCTCAGAGAAGTGTGGCTTCGATTTGAGGGTTGTGTCACCTTCGATTGGGTCCAAGCAAGCTCCAGATGATGTCTCCTAGCCTGGTGAATTGACTAGAGTTGATTTCCACCAAAGCCGATCACAACCTTTGGAGTCTGGAACAAATGGGTGGCCTGGAGAGGGGGCTTTCACTAGGGAACTTCTCCTCTTGACCTTGTGCAGGTGTGGGTGAGTTTAATTTGAATTTGGTGGAGAATTGGGAGATGTCCTGGTTTTGGGTGGAATTTTGGCTGAGAAATTGGCTCTGTTGATGGGGATTAGGGCAAATTATCACTGGGGATCAACTGCTCTAAGTGTGGAGAGTGGTCTGGAGCAATTTTGGCAGGGTTTCAGTAAGGTTTGGTTCAGCACCCTTTCATGGCCGAGAGGGGTGAGGTTTAAATAGGAGAGGCTGGAGGGCCTCCCAGGGGAAGTTAGGGACTGGGATCAGCTGCTCTTGGCAAGGGAAGAACAGTGCACGATGGCCACTTGGATTTGGGGCGACTCGACAGGGGGAATTTCGGTCTTGGCTCACATGCGAGCTCTCGGGTGTGGTGTTTTCCGGCGATCCAGGCGGCTGGCCGGCAGGCATGGGTCACCCTCAGGTTTAGGTGGGTCAGGGCTTGATGTTTGTGAAGTCAATTGATGGCTGTCATGTGTAAAGGGGATGCCTTGGAGTGGAATGGGGAAGAGGCCACTTTGGCTTGGTTTGGGCCAACCCTTAGTTTTGGGCTAGGTTCACCATCCAAGGCTTGACCTTGGGCTGAGGGAGAATCATTTGGGTCAGCTGAATTGGGGTAGTGAAGTCCCCATCCATGGTGAGGTGGCTAAGCATGGTTTAGTGTGAGACATGCTTAAGGTAAAAATGGTTTAAGGGAGGTTTAAGAAAGAACCCCCTCTTCTTGCCATAAGTGGACTAATGACAAGTCAAAGCCCCCATGGCTTCATGTGGCTTGAGAATGGCTTGTTCATGGCTCACATTTGGCTTGGGAAAAGTCAAGTCAACTTTCATGGAAAAGGATTTATGAAATTTTGAAAATTTTGGGGTTATTTGATAGGATTTGGCAGAATACCATCTTGGTTTGATTTCCATGATGGATTTAGCACTTAGGGAGTGATATTAATTGAGTGAAGATAAGATGAAATTGTAGTGTGGGCTTTAGATTGATTTGGGCTTCTAAAATTTGGTAAAGGTGGGCTTTTAGCATGGTTTAAGGGGATGACCCCTTTAGGTTTAAGAATAAATCCATGGATGGGAATTTTGTAGAAGTTTAAGCCAAATAATTGTTGGGTTTGGTTTAGGGGTGTGTCATGAGTGATTTCAAATGAATTTGAGGTGGTTTGGGTTTGAATTAGGTTGAATTTGAGTTGATTTGGTAAATGGGCAAATGTAGGTCAAATTGGGCTAATTTGGGCCATTGTTGGGCTAGGGTTGAAATTGATGTAAAATTAATGTTGTAAAATTTTTATGGGAGTGCTTCAAAGAGGTATTGACTTTGGTTGGGTTCTGATTTTGGGGTTTGGGCTTATTTGGGTTAGGTTTGGGTTTAGATCAAAATTGGGCTTTTTGGTTTTGGGTTGAATTTGAGTGGGGTTTGGGTCCAAATTTTGGGCAAATTATGTTAGTGTTTTGTTTGTAGGGATGTTAGGGAAGGTTTATAAAAGGTTTGGGGTCAATTGGAGTTGAATTGGTTTGGTTTGGGCTAAGTTTGGGTCATGGGTCCATATTGGGCTTTAAGGTCAAAAGTGAAATTGGATTCAAATGCCAATCAAATTGGGCTTTGATTTGGTCTATATTGGTGTTGGGGATGTTTAATTGAAGTTTATAATTGAATTGGACCAGAATTTGGGTCAATTGGGTAGGTTTGGTTTGACATTAGGTTCACTCTGGGTTAAAATGGGTCAAATTGGGGATTTTGACAAAAGTGGGGTAAATTGACAAAATTAGCTCATGGTGTAGTTAGACAAAATGAAATTGGGAATATTTTCGATTTTTTGGAATTTTCTAGGAATTTTCTGAATTTTTGGATTTTTGGGTCAAGATGGGCATTTTGGTAATTTGGAGGGTATTGGGGGTATTTTTGGAATTTTGAGTTTTTTGGGTAAAAATGGTCAATTTGAGTGGTGGTAGAATGTTTGAGATTGATTTTGCGGAGTTTGGGTGATTTTGGAGAACCTTGAAAAATTTGGGTAATTTCAAGGGTTTTGGGTAGGCTAGGTGGGTCTGGGGTCCCGGGGGTCAAAAATTGAAAATTTTAAAAATTGAAGATTAGGTAAATGTAATTGGAATGAAAGAATGTGGAATTCTCCTTCAAAATAGAAAAGCAGAAGAGATCTCTCGATTCCCTTCCACTCTTACAATCCTTCGAAGAATTTCTCAAAAATATCTCTATCTGAACTCAATATTTAACACTCACTAAATAACAACAATGGACACTAGTGGACTATCTAATTGACACTAAGTAATTCTTATAAGACCCCAAAAGAACTTGTTAAAAACTCTTAGTGACTTTTAGAGGAACCAAATAGAACCCCTTTTTCGGCCTAGAATTATTCTTTTTAAAGTTGTTGAAGAGTCTCCAAGGGTTCTCCAAGCATCCCTTCAAAAATTGTCCACATTTGACTTATTTTCTGAAAGAACCGCCGATCCTACCATCGACGGCCTCGAGCTCCACCGTCGGCGACCGTCTAGAAACAATGCCTTGAACTGGCCCCATTGTCGGTGGCCTCGACCTCTGCCGTCGACGGCCTCCCTTGAAATATATTCTGAACTCTTAGAAAAATCACGCCGTCGGCGCCATCGACCTCGCCGTCGGGGCCCTAGGTCAAATTTTCATAATTTAGTCATTTTTGCTCCAAATTCGCTCATTTTGCATATTTTTGCTCCATTATCCTTAAATTTTCATACCTGCAGAAAAAAACCAAAAATACCCTTCTTTAAAGTGCAATATCAACAAAATCAGTCTAAAATAAGCATGAAAATCTTAACATTTTTTCCTTGGGTCAAAATATCCCAAACATAACTATTAGTTGTCCTCAAGTAATCTTTAGTACTACATAAAAGTTATGATTCATTGAGGTAAAGTTTTAATTCAGAAATACTATAATTTTGATTTAAATAAATATTATAGAAAGAATTCTTAGAAAGATTTTCAAGTAATTAGATTAATTCTGCAGGTATAAGGATATCTGGTCATCAAGTCTAAGAGTTCTAGTTTTCTATTCATTTTAAGAATGAATATATGTTGCAATATCAATTTACTTAGAATATTCAGAAGATAGGAACTTCATGAGAATACTATTAGTAAAGAAACTAGTCATAAATATAAGTTCAGAAATGCTTTTAGTTTTCTCTTTAGGTTAATCCAAGTGAAGCGAATTTTTGACAAGGCATCTCCTCAAGCTTCTCATCACTTACTTTTTTATTTCTTTTTTTCTTTTGGATTGATTTTCAATCCTAAATATTTTTCTTTTCTTTTCAGGGATTGCTTTTCAATCATTTCTTTTTCTTTTTTCTTTTTCTAGTGAGGACTACTATATTTAGATAGCCTGTTAATAATTTTGAACTTCACCCTTCTTTTCCTAAAATTGAAATTTTAAAACATTCTTTACCTTATGTAATTTTTAGTTTTTACATCATTGAATCCCAATCTTTTCTTCTCAACAAAATTCCTAAGATACTTAATGTTTCAAAATATAGTTTTTTTAACTTTAAATAGTTAAATATATTCTTATCCTCTTATACTAAATATCTTAACCTACAAAAATAATTTTCATTACCAAAAATATTTCCTCAATCTTTTATAATATTTAGATAAAATCTAAATATAATTATCTGAATTAAATTTTATCACATAAATTATATTATAATTTTTGAAAATATGTTAATTAAGAACACATAATAGTTAATAGTTTTCTCCCCCCCACCAAACTTAAACTATAATAGAAATAATATAGGGTGGAAAGAAAAATTCTAAAAAATTCATACCTTTGCACGTTAGGCATTTTTATCTTTTTCAAATTTGCAAGTTCTTCTAAAAAAATTTTAACTTCAGCTGACCTGTAATATTTAAAAACCTTTTTACACATATAATAATTCAAAAAATTTACTGGGATAATGAAATTTTAAAACAACTATATAAAACTAAACATTAAACAACAACTAACTAACCATACAGGACATATGCATTTCACAACACAGAACAACAGTTTACTATTTTAAACTATAAAGTTCACAGTTACTATTACAATCACAATATATCACAAATAGAAATGAAAATACAACTGCAAAACTAAACACATATCCCAGAAATAAAGCATAGTCCACAGAATACAAATAATAAAAATGAAAATACTACAACAATACTAAAACAAACATATACATCACAATCACAAAGATCAATCCTCAAAATCCCATACAACATCCTCATCACCCTGGTCAGCAGGAGGATTGGGTTGATACTGAGTATAACACGGGCATTCTGGAAAAATGACATCAGGCTCACCTCTATAGTACCTAGCCTGAGCATCATAATAAGCCATCTCAAAATCAGAGTGCCTCTGAAGATACTCACTATAGTGGTCATGTCTTCTCTCTAACACTTCAATCAATTCTTTCTAATTTTTCATCTAACTGCTCAAAACTTTTCTGCTGCAGGGTCATGGAATTCATCAAATCATATAAGGTAGGGGAACTAGAGGCAGGAGGGTCATAGCTAGCAGAAGGAATATCTCTACTAGTAGAAGGTGCCTTGCTTATACTCCCAGTTCTCCATTCCTCATGGGATTCATAAGTCTTCATATTTGCTTTACTAATGGGTTTCATCGAATACACCCATTATTCATTATCTCTTGCTTCAACTCCAGGTAATTGATAAAGTGCATAAATTAGGCCAGGATGCCCTAAATATCCACTTGTCTCATTCTTCGTAGTGGCCATAATATTCTTGTAAATTATTCTCCCCACATTTATACATCTATTATTCTGAATACAGAAATTCAGAACAGCTCTAGCTCTTGAGACTTCACTATGATGATAGGTTGGTAGCAGAGTCGAATAAATGAAATAATGTCATGCCTTAGCAGTGGCAATCATCATGGAAAGTGGAAAGTTAATCCGTTCACGATTTTTAATTTTACAAACTCCTTTTCCATCAGTGAGAAAGCCAATAACATCGTTTAACGGACCCTTCATTGTTCCAAATTTTTCATACTCGCTAGAAAAATAGTCGTGAAGCTCGTAAAAAGTGTTAATGTAGTTAGCATTGAAGTCGACAGAAAATCCTCTTACTTGGACAGACTCATCCTCGAGTTGAGTCAGATTAGAGTAAAACTCTGTCACAACTTTGATAGCAGCTCTATTTGCTGTGTAGCAGAAGTTCTCCCATCCTCTCTCTTTGATTACCCGTTCCACCTCTCCTCTAGGATTTTTGAGAACTCGATCTTGTATGCACTTCTTACTTTGAAAGATTGAACTGTACCTCAATTGTGCTTTCGCGTTTATAAATCGAGTATCGTCGTATTCGAGTCTTCTCTTTTATCATGGAGCCATTGTTTGATCTATCAAAATCACAAAAAAAAATCCAAACTAATCTCCAAAATAATAACAGAATGGCTTCTAAAGGGGGTTTAAAGCAATCTAAATCAAGTTCCATGAATTCCTTCCAAGTCTTTTCTCCACATTTTTAAATTTTCCAAAATTTCTTAATGTGGAAGAAATTCACGGTGAAAATCAAGGGAAGATAAAATCTGGTGTTAAAATGTCTTGAAATCGCTCCAAATCATCTATCAAGCCCTAGGTCGATTTTTTTAGGTAAAACGGGGAAGAAGACTATGAATAGTGGCGTTTAACCAGTCAAAATCGCTGTTAAAAGGTAATTTTTCAGGATCTCGCCGTCGGAGGGTTCATTCGCGCTGTCAGCGGGCTCTATTGAATTAAATTCCAATACCCTCAGGAAAATCACGCCGTCAGCAGCCTCGAGCGCGCCGTCGGCGAGATTCTCAAATATTGATCATTTTTTCAAATTTTTGCGATTTCGATCAATTTTAAGCCTCGTCGTCATCTGTTCGATCATTTTATCATATATTTTAAGTGATTAAGTGATGTATTAACACAAATACACACAACAAAAGTTCACATTTATATATTAAATCCAAGTGTTTACAATCCACATTACATAACACACATGAACAGGTATTTTCTCAACTTAAATCCATCTAATCAGCGTCGCAAACCGAACCACGACAGTCAAAATGCTGAAAACAAACATTTCAATCATTATCTCAATTATATTGAGATTAAAAAGCAAACTAAGAGATCAAACACACAAACAAATTTCAAATTAAACACAAAGAAACAAATATAATAATTCTACTACTCTTCTGAATCTGTATTGGTTCCTCCTCTGATATTACCCATTAATTGAACATGGATAAACAGGTTATAAAAAGGTCAAAATGGGAATTCTTCAGTTGAATCTTCTTCAACCCAACCCATTCTCTTCATTAAGTGTATCAGACTCGCTTCAAATTGCCTAGTATAATCAAAATGCTCCTTCATCCTCCAATCTATATGATCAAAGAAATCAGACATATTGTTAACTGTGCTCATTAAATTTGTACCTGCTTTTCCAGACTCTTGATTTAGTGTAAGATCATCAGTGTCTTGTCCGCTTCTAGAGGTTGAATAGGAACATAATTCTGCGATTCTTGATCCATGATCACGCCCGTGTCATTCTCCTAATCATTGGCTGGGAACATAAGAGTTGGGTATAAAGGTTTCCAGGGTAGCAGTATTTTCTCCCAAATCCCGTATGATACTTGAAACAAACTGCATATTGAGAAGATTGTTAAAGGATTTCCAAGCCCTTGAGATGATCCTTGAATGATCAAGCCAAGCACAGACTTCACAATAATTGATCCAATATCAATGGGTCACCCCATTTAAATGCAGTAGTTCAAAATTGCACTTTCTTTCGTGACTTTGCCATTTTTCATCGTCGTCAATAACTTTGCAGATATGAAAAAAATGCCAGTTCTTTGAAACGGGATTTAAAAGTGTTCATAAAAACTAACATACCCGTTTTCTCTAACTTCCTAGTCATCGATTTCGTCCGTCAAATTTTGGCATATTTCATTCATCTTTTCTCTCGTCGACACGAAATTGGAATAGTGGCAGACAGGAACATTCTCAAGCATGTATAACTCATTAATCCTTCCTGAATTAAATGTTATCCACCTACCTCGCACATAGACGCTTCCTTAGTTGATTCCATGTACATAGGCGCAGAATTCCTTAACCACTGGAACAATTATTGCGACAGTAGTATAGGAAAACACTTTCTATCTTCGCTGCACAATCATTTCTTCAATTGGTGACGAAGAATTACTTAATCCTCTATTGACGAATCCTATTTCCTTGATTAGCCTTCTCATGGACATCACCTCGTTGAAAAGTTGTTGCGCCTTTGCACTGACAAACTTTCTCCGATTGTAAACTTGAAATCTTGGGTAATCTACTGAATTAGAGGCCATTAGAGAGGAATAGAAAGGAGTTTCCATTCGTTTTGGGAGTTTTGAGTGTTTAGGAACCGTTCATATGAGTTTATAAGAGATGAATTCGCTAAAAATCATCAAAATCTGACATTTTGAACTCAAAAAATTACCCACTCGCCGATCCCGCTGTAGGCGGCCTCGAAGGCACTGTCGGAGAGCCTTGCACATTTACGCCGTGATCAAATACATTCCAAAATTTCTCTATGGATCCAAATTCTTGATAATCAAAGGTCAAATACAAGTAGTAGAATTAAATATTACTGCAAACTAACAAGAAACACAAACAATCACTCAAAATAATAAGGATAACTATGGGTTGCCTCCCATAAAGCGCTTGGTTTAACGTCGTCAGCCCGACCTATTCAGGTGTTATTTAGGTTGACTGAGCATTAAAACCTCTTTAAAATTTAGTCTTTTACCCTCAAAATATGGTTTTAATCTATGTTCATTCACTTTAAATCTATTCCCAGTCTTCTGATCTTCAATTTCAATAGGTCCATAAGTGTAAACCTGAGTCACAGTAAAGGGTCCTAACAAACGAGACTTCAATTTCCCAGGAAATAATTTTAGCTTTGTATTGTAAAGCAAAACTTCTTGTCCCAGTTCAAAGTTCTTCTGGTTAATCTTCCGATCATGCATTAACTTCAATTTTTCCTTATAAATTCTGTCGTTATCGTAAGATTCATTTCTTAATTCTTCTAATTCATTCAATTGCAACTTATGTTTTATTCACCCAATATGCTTTATGCTCCAATTCTACTGGGAAGTGACAAGTTTTTCCATATATAAGTCTATAAGGAGTCATACCAATAGGAGTTGTATAAGCAGTCATGTATGCCCATAATGCAGTATCCAGTCTAGTAGACCAATATACTCTACTAGGATTTACAGTTTTTTCTAAAATTTGTTTGATCTCACGATTAGAAACTTCAGCTAAACCACTAGTTTGAGGATGAGAGGCAGTAGAGAATCTATGAACAATATTAAATTTATCTGCCAATTTTTGAATGTATTTATTCCTAAAATGGGATCCTCCGTCAGTGATAATCACTCTCAGCATTTCATATCTTGTGAAAATGTTTCTCATTAAGAATCTTGAAACACTTTTAGCATCACAACAAGGTAAATCTTGTGCTTCAATCCACTTTGATACATAATCAACTGCAATTAAAATATATAAGTTCCCAAATGAAGGAATAAATAATCCCATGAAATCTAATCCCTGAACATCAAAAATCTCAACTTCTAACATAAAATTCAGAGGCATTTCATTTCTTCTAGATATATTACCTACTCGTTGGCATCTATCACAAGTTTTGATATATCTGTAAACATCTCTAAAGAGAGTAGGCCAATAAAATCCAGCTTGCAAAATTTTATGCAAAGTTTTGTCAATCCCAAAATGTCCTCCAAATTCAGAAGTGTGGCATTTTTGAATAATCTGTTCAGTTTCTTCATAAGGCACACATCTCCTAATAATAAGATCATTAAATTGCTTATATAAATATGGTTCATCCCAAAAATATGCATTTGCATCATGAATGAATTTTTTCTGTTGCTGCGAAGTTAGCATAGGGGGTGAAATATCACTTACTATATAGTTAACAATACCAACATAAGAAGGTATTTTCCACTCATTAATATTATAAAGTTTTTCATCAGGGAAACTGTCTGTAATTTCATTAGCGGTATCAGATTATGCATGATATTCTAGTCTCAACAAATGATTAGCAATTTAATTGTTAGTTCCTTTTCTATCAATCACCACAAAATCGAATTCTTACATTAAAAGTACCCATCTAATTAATCTAGGTTTAGTATCCTTATTTGGCATCAGATATTTAATAGCAGAGTGATCAGTATACAAAATACATTTAGTTCTAATTAAATATGATCTGAATTTATCAAAAGCATACACAATAGCCAGTAACTCTTTTTCAGTAACTGTGTAGTTAATTTGAACATCATTAAGAGTTCTACTAGCCTAGTATATAATTTTAAAAATTTTATCATATATTTAACCAAGAACAGCTCCAATAGCATAATCACTAGCATCTCACATTAATTCAAATGGTTTCTCCTAATTAGGTGAAACTATTACAGGTGTTGTGATTAGTTTTCCTTTAATAATTCAAAGGCATTCAAGCAGCCTTCAGTAAATTTAAATTTCTTATCTTTTCTAAAAGTTGGCATAGAGGTTTGGTAATTTTTGAAAAATCTTTAATATAGCGCCTGTAGAAACCAGCATGTCCAAGAAAACTTCTTACCCCTCTCACTGTAGTAGGAGGTGGTAATTTAGCTATTACTTGAGTTTTTGCAGGGTCTACTTCCATGCCATTTTCTGAAATTTTATGCCCTAATACAATTCCTTCTGCAATCATAAATTGACATTTCTCCCAATTTAGAACTAAGTTAGTTCTTTCGCATAGCTCCAAAACTTTTTCAAGATGATTTAAGCATGCATCAAATGATGTTCCTAACATAGAGAAATCATCCATAAATACTTCTATTCCATTATCAATAAATTACTAAAGATAGACATCATACATCTTTGGAATGTTGCAGGTGCATTACATAGTCTGAAAGGCATTCTTCAAAAAGAAAAAGTTTCATAAGGACTATTAAATGTTATTTTCTCTTGATCCTCATGAGCAATAGGTATTTGATGGTAACCGGTATATCCATCCAGGAAGCAATAGTACTTGTGTCCAGCAAGTCTATCCAACATTTGTTTTAGAAAAAGAAGAGGAAAGTGATCTTTTCAGGTGGAGACATTTAATTTTCTATAATCAATACAAATACGCCATCCAGAAACTTATCTGATCGGTATTAATTCATTATTTTCATTTGCTTCAATAGTCACTCCTCCTTTCTTAGGAACACAATGAATTGGACTTACCCAAGTACTATCCGAAATAGGATATATAATTCCAGCATCTAACCATTTTAAAATATCTTTTTTAACTACTTCTTTCATAATAGGGTTCAGTCTCCTTTGTGGATCAATTCTTAATTTACATTCTTCATTTAAAAAAATTATGTGCATACAAATCGAAGGACTAATTCCTTCAATATCAGCTAGAGTCCATCCAAAAGCTTTTTTGTATTTTTTAATGTATCCAATAATTTTTGTTCTTGAATTTCATTTAAGTTTGAGGATACAATTACTGGTATTGTTGAAAACTCTCCTAAAATGCATATTTTAAATGATTTGGAAGATTCTTTAATTCAAGTTTAGGGGTTTTACAACATATGGAATTAATGTTTCGTTTTCTGGTGTTGTTAAATTGAGCTTTTCAAATTTCTCTTGAATATAATCAGCTTCTTCGCTATTAATTTCATCATAATTATCTTTTTCTATATCTTCTTTTGCTTCATATATTTCCTTAAAATATTCTCTTTTCAGATAATTACATATATCCATTCTGAAACATTCATCATATTTTTCTATTGAAGGATATTTAATTTACTCCATGTTAAAGGTTACTTCTTGATCATTTACTCTCATTGTCAATTCTCCTTTTTGAACGTCTATCATTGCTCTTCCTGTAGCTAGGAATAGTCTTCCTAAAATGATTGGAATTTCTTTATCTTCTTCCATATCTAAAATGATAAAGTCTAAAGAAAAGATAAACTTATCAATCTTGACCAGAACATCTTCTACAACTCCTTTAGAATGTTTAGTAGATCGATCAGCTAACTGTAGAGTTACAGAAGTTGGTGCAATCTCTCAAATTCCCAACCTTTTAAAAGTTGATAGAGGCATAAGGTTTATGCTAGCTCACAAATTACATAATGCTCGCCCATAAAATTTTTCACCAATAGCACACGGGATAGTGAAACTACCAGGATCTTTAAGTTTTTCAGGAAGCTTTCTTTGAATTATAGCACTACACTCTTCACTCTGCAACAGTCTCATGATCTAGTAAATTCTTCTTTTTGTTGAGTATATCCTTCATAAATTTAACATAATCAGGCATTTGTTCCAAAGCGTCAATAAAAGGAATATTTATTGGCAATTTTTTCAAAATGTCTAAGAATTTAGCAAATCTTTTTCCTTTACTTTGTTGCTTTAGTCTTTGAGGAAATGGTGGTGGAGGTTTTTCAACAATAATTTTCATAGGTTTTAGAGGAAAATCAGTATATAAACTTTCGTTTTCTCCTTCAGTTTCTTGTTTTTTCTTTTCAACTACAGTTTCTTTTTGAAATCTTGTTTCCAACTCTTTTCAACTTCTCAACTGAATAGCCTTAATTTGTTCTTTTCCTTGATCTTTAGGATTAACTTCAATTTTGCTAGGTAAAGTTCCAATAGGTCTATTGCTTAGTGCAGTAGCAATTTGCCCCAATTGGTTTTCTATATTTTTAATAGCAGCTCCTTGACTTTGTAATTGATTACCCATATTCAAAATTAATTCTTTCATAAATAACTTATTCTCCTTAAATTGTGAATTATTATAAAAACCTGGTGGATTAGAAGGTCTATAATTAGAATTACCCTGGTTGTTTAAATTTCCTAATGGGTTTACAGGATTGTTCCCCCACTGGGGATTAATAGGATTTGCATTACCTTGGTTATTCCAATTAAAGTTGGGATGATTTTTCCAACCTGGATTATAATAGTTTGAATAAGGGTTATTTTGTCTATTATTTATTAAATTTATAGTTTCATATGAAGATTGAGCTTCTACAATTTGTCTTAATGAATTTTCTTTTTACACTGAAGGTGTTTGAGAACGATTCATTCCATTTTGATCTAATTTCTTTGAAAGAGCAGCAATTTGAGAAACTATCATAGTTAAAGCATCAGAATCATGAATACTGGCTACTCTCTTAGGATTTACCCTTTCAGCAGGCCATTGAAAATTATTTGTAGCCATTTCTTCTATTAATGCATAGGCTTCTTCAAAAGGTTTAGACATTAGTGATTCACCAACAGCAGCGTCAATAATAGATCTAAGAGATCCTACTAATCCATTATGAAAATTTTGAATAATTAACCAATCTGGTAAAACATGATGTGGACATTTCCTAAGATTTTCTTTAAATCTTTCTTAAGAATCATATGTCTATTCTCCCTCATACTGACTGAAAGATGTAATATCATTTCTAAGCTTAGCAGTCTTAGATGGTGGAAAATATTTTGATAATAATTTTTGTTAAATTTCTCCCCAAGTTCTAATAAATCCAGGTGCTAACAAATTTAACCAAACCTTAGCCTTATCCCTTAGTGAAAAAGGAAAAAGTCTAAGTCTGACAGCATCATCAGACACTCTGTCATACTTAAAAGTAGCACAAAGTTCTAAGAAACATGCTAGATGTAAGTTTGGATCTTCATTTGCAGTTCCACCGAACTGATTGCTTTGAACTATTTAGATAATTGCAGGTTTAAGCTCAAATGAATTAGTGGCTAAATCAGGATTTTGGATAGTTAAGTGAATTTTATCTAATGTAGGGTTAGCATATTCTCTTAGTGGTCTAGATTAATGTTCATTTTCTATTCTTTGGTTGTTACGTTGTTTTTCATTGTTTCATAATTTATAAGTTCTTTTCTTAGTTTTCTAATTCTCCTAACAGTGCGTTCTAATTCCGAATCATAGGGTATAAGATTTTCATAACCAAATTTACGCATACAATCGAAATCAGTACACAACAAAACAGTTAACTAAATAAGTTGCAATTATATTAAAAAGTTTTCTAACAGTCCTAAAATGTTTGTTACTCTAATTATGTTATATTCCCCAGCAACAGCGCCAAAAACTTGATCCGACTTTTTTATATACCAACTCCACATACTCTGTGTAATTCTAATTTTTGTAACAATTATATAATTAATTCTTTTAATCGCATAGTTACTAATCAACGCAAGTATACATATCGTTCAAGTAATATAGGGCTCTAGTGGAGTCCTAGATATCGATCCCACAAGGAATATTTTAGAGGCTACAGACTTAGGATTATAATAATCAATTCAGAATCACAACTAAATTGAATTTGCCTATCTGTCACTAATACGCAATCGACAATAATATAAAGTTTGAATTAAACTGGTTCTACTAACAGATAACTAATTCTACTAAAGTGTCAAATATATAAGCAAGAATCTTTCTCCTTTGTTAAGATATTTAAGTGAATAGATAATTAGAATTAGTTTAAGATGGTGTTGTGCCAAATAGGATCATACCTACTCTTTACCCTTTGGTCAAGGCATAAAGAACATTGACAAATCCAATGCTTGGTTACTGAATCTGTGGCTAGGCTGGGAGGATACCGACTCTCACTTCAGAGCTCCCACGTTCCCCTCACTTGAGGGCTAACATCTACACTTTAGCACCCAAACGATAGAACCGAATTGAGGATTTTAGCCTGTCACTCTAAAATCTCCAATTCTACGCCCGATGAATATTATTTCCCTATTTATTTGCACCTTGCTTCCAAGGATTTTAATCTCCCTGAATCTCGGATGTAATCTTTACTATAGCTGTTAAACTCAAAATATTTTAACTATTCAACTGGCCAGATTGAAAGTAAATTATGTTTTAATTAAAAGGTTATCACAACTTCTTTAAATTTTTATGGCACACTAATTCTATTTATCATTCCACAAAAATATCAAAACTAGGAGAAAGACAGAAAAACTACTCAGATTTCATGGAGAAGATATAATAAAACTTGGATTTCATATATAAAAGTAAAGTTCTACAAACTAAAGTAAATAAACACAACTTATCTTAAATTTCTCCCCAAGCAAATTCCTTGAAGTTCCTCTGAATCTCTTCCTTTCTTTACAGAATGTGGAATTCTCCTTCGAAATAGCAATGCAGAAGAGATCTCTCACTTCCCTTCCACTCTTACAATCCTTCGAAGAATTCCTCACAAATATCTCTATCTGAACTCACTATTTAACACTCACTAAATAACAACAATGGACACTAGTGGACTCTCTAATTGACACTAAGTAATTCTTATAAGACCCCAAAAGGACTTGTTAAAAACTCTTAGTGACTTTTAGAGTAGAACCCCATTTTCAGCCTAGAACTGTTCTTTTTAAAGTTGTTGAAGAGTCTCCAAGGGTTTTCCAAGCATCCCTTCAAAAATCGTCCACATTCGACATATTTTGTAAAAGAACCGCCGATCCTACCGTCGACGGCCTCGAGCTCCACCGTCGGCGGCCTTCTAGAACCAATGCCTTGAACTGGCCTCACTGTTGACAGCCTCGACCTCCGTCATCGGCGGCCTCCCTTAAAATATATTCTGAACTCTCAGGAAAATCACGCCATCGATGCCCTAGGTCAAATTTTCATAATTTAGTCCTTTTTGCTCCAAATTCGCTCCTTTTTGCATATTTTCGCTCCATTTTCATTAATCTTCATACATGCAGAAAAACACCAAAAATACCCTTATTAAAAGTGCAATATCATCAAAATTAGTATAAAATAAGCATGAAAATCTTAACATTTTTTCCTTGGGTCAGGCATCCAGACATATACTAGCTTTGCATAAATGTGAGAGAATAAAGGAGATTGTAATGTAGGGAGGGGGGGAACAATTATGTTTTTAGCTGTTCCTAACACTCCGGATGAACCAGAGGACAATAAGGGGGAAGGTAGGAAATTGTTTTCCACAACCAATCAAACTCCACACCCTGAGATAGTCCTCTGTAGAAGCGGTTTGTGGCCAAAAGATCCCAAAATTATTTCCAAACTCCTCCCAAAACTATCTAGTAAAGGCACATGCATAAAAAAGATGAGAAGTATTTTTCTTCATATGCATGAAAAATATAGCATTGAGAAGCTAAACCAAGTGATTTTAACTTAAGGATGTCATCCAGTGGCAACAAAGAAAAGAAAAACCTCCATAAGAAAAAGGAAATGGAGGGGGAGAAAATATTTTTTTAGATTAATTTCCCCCATCTCCATTTATTGAAAGAGTGAAGCTTATTATACAACATTATAGTAATGGAGTAGATATAATGAACCTTCCAAAGGGGGGAGTCCTTTCTATGTTGAATAATGGGGATCTTAGTAATTTGAGAAGCTACATCACCACCAAGACTTCTTAGTTTAGGTATATTCCATTAACCATCAATCCAAAAATTAAAGACTAATAGATCATGAGCATCAGTTTGAGAAACTAATTCAGAAAAGGTTATAGATCCCCATTGATCATGCAAAAAGGAGACTAGCCTTTCTCCTAGGTCCCAAAAGATAAATTGGTTAGCCACAGTTTAGCTTTTAGAAGTGATTTATGTATTTTGGAGTTCCCAACCATCCAAGTAGCCAAGGATGGGTGTTGAGAAGTGCAGTTTTTAGAGTGCATGAACTGAGCCCATAATAATTTCCAGCTCTAAATTTATAACATAGCTTGCACATATTTATATCAGCAAGGTGCCTAAGATTTTTAAACCCCAAGCCACCGGCTAAAGTAGGCTTTCAGCATTTATCCCAATCAGTCCAAATCTTCCTCTTCACCTCACTAGACCAAAGAAATTTATTAAAAATACGATCTATAGTAGCTTTAGTACTCTTTTTTAGATTAGTAACCTGTAAAGCATAGAGAGGGAAACTGTGTAGAATAGCTCTAAGCAGAGTCAAATGACCACCAGTAGATATAAAAACATTCATTCAATCAGTGATTCTAGCTTTGATTTTATCAACAACAAAATCTAATTGGGTTTTCTAACTCTAAGAATATTACCACCAAGGTACAAAAAAGGGAGTGAAGCAGTGGAGTAAGCAGCAAATGAAGAAGCCCACTGTATGAGAGAGCAGTTTACATATTTCCCAAAATAGAGCTTACATTTAGACTTATTGAGAAAAAGTCCAGTAGTCTTTTGAAATACATCAAGAGTATTTATGGTTTGCTTAATGGAAAATTTAGTGGCTTTAGAAAATATGATGTCTTCATCAGCATAAGCTAAGTGGTTGACAATCACCTTAGATTTGTGATGAAATTGCAATTTTGGATGGAATTCATGTAAAGAATTGTGCAGTCTAGATAGATAATCAAAAGTTAGTATAAAATAGTAGAAGAAAGAGGATCTCTTTACCTTATACTTCTTTGATCAGAAAAAAATCAATAAGAATTACCATTGACCAAGACACTGTAGTAATTATTCTCTAACCACCTCTGAATGAGATTACAAAATTGAGGTTGGAAACCTCTTGCTTGTAGCATATTTAGAATATAATCCTAACTAATAGTGTCAAAAGCCTTTTGAATATCTAGTTTAAATACCATGTTACCTCCCCTGTACTTCCTATAAAGATCCTCCACCATCTTTTGGGACAGAAGTATACTATCAGAGATTTCCCTAACCTTAATGAAAGATGATTGTTGAGGTGGCATAAGCATAAGGTGGTGAGGTTGTTGACGGGCAACTAATATCCTATTGATTACTTTTGAAACAATAGAAGTAAGGGAGATAGATCAAAAACTAGAATAACAACTCTTATCATTTGTTTTGGGAATGAGCACAGTAAGAGCAACAACAAAATATTTACCTGGATTTTTCCCTTTAAAAAAACTTTGAATAGCAAGAGTAACTTCATGCATAATGATATCCCAAAATTGCACGTAGAAAAGGGAGGAGAAATGATGCACCAAAAATATGCTTGAATTTTTATATATATTTTATACTCATGTTTTGTGATATTGAACTATAATGGATGTTATTTTTCAAGTTTTATTGTAGATATGATAATTTTAGGCAATTGGAGCAAAAAGAAGCGAAAGGGAGCAAATTTGAAGTAAAAAAAGGCAAAACCTATATTTTTGAAGTTCTGGCGTCGGTGGTGCTCAAACCCGCACCGATGACAAGTTTTTCCATAGAGTTCAAAACTAATTAGCACGATAGCCCTCCGATAGTGCTCTATTACCCGCCAACGACACCTAATGTCAGTTTAAGCCAAATTCAATGTATTTTGACCCTTTTTGAAGGTATGCTTGAGAAAACACTTGGGGAATTCATTCCTAGATAAATATAACTTGTTTTGGGTGGCCAAAACAGGTGTGTGTGTGTGTGTGTTATTTTATGTGGAGAAAAGTGTGTGTGAGTAGAGAGTAAGTGTTTAGAGATAGTTTTGAGTTTAGGGTTTGAGTTATATTATTTTTTTGTGAGGAATTATTCTCAAAAGAATTGTAAGATGAGAGGGAAAGTGAGAAATTTCTTCTTCCTTACTATTCCAAGAGAGAATTGAGTGTTGTTGTAAAGAGAGAAGGAGATTCAAAGGAACTTCAAGGGATTTTCTTGGGGAAGAAATTGAGATAAATTATATTTACTTTTGTAGTTTGTATGATTTTGCTTTTATATATAAAATCTTTATTTTGTTGTATCTTCCTCATGAATTCTAAGTATATTTATTTGTCTTTCTCCTTGCAATGATAAATGGTGAAGTGATAGTGTAGATTGGTTGTGTCATAAAAAGGAATAAAAATTGTGATGATTTTCCACATCATTTTAACTTTACTTTTCATTTGGCTAATTGATTTGTTAAAATATTTTGTGAAACATACTATTCAAAAGGGTTATGATTTCTACAATAAAAGTAGAGATTACATTCAAACTCCATGAATGGTGAAGTTTATGGAGGTTGAGCGCAAATAAATAGAGAAATAGGTTTTGCAGGGCGTAGAATATGAGACTTTCGGGTGACAGACTAAAATCTCCAATTTAGTCCTAGTGTTTGGGAACTAAAGCTAGAGTTAGCCTTCAGGCGAAGGAATGTGGGAGCTCTGGAGTGAGAGATAGTATCCTCGCAGCCTAACCATTGATTTAGGGACTAAACCTAGGATTAGCCAATGTTCTTTATAGCACTCGGAAGAGGGTAAATAATAGATATACTTCTATTAGGCACAATACAAATATTATACTAATCTATATTATTCACTCACCAAAATATCATTGTAAGGGGAATGACACTTTTTTAAACTTTGAAAACCTCGCATTACAAACATTAGTATAATATTAGCTACTTAACAGATGTTTAGATAATTTTATAGTTATTTTATATATTCGAGCATCTTTCAATGTTAGTATTTCAAAAATTTAAACTCTGGTGATTTGCAAATTTGAATATTGGATTTCTGTGCTACGCTATAAAATTTGAACCTTCCCTATGGGATTGATAATCAGGACTCCGCTAGAGTCATGTATTACATGAGCTATACGTATACTTGCGTAAAGGTTGGCTGCTTTGAGAATTAACTCAATATCTTTAATAACTGAATTGAATATTCTTTTTGAATATTAACTTACTTTAGCAAGCCTCGCATCAAGTTTTTAGCGTCGTTACCAGGGAAGGTAATACCAAAAATTACTAGTATTCAAAAACCTTTAATTTTTATTTGTGTATGCATGAATTTGGATCTAAAGGTTTATTACCTTCCAATTTGGAATTAGAATGTACTGTGAGAAAAATTCGAAAACAAGAAAAAGATTTTAAAAATCTGAACAAAATGTCGAATAATTTAGATAATCAAAGACATGAGAATGAAGAACAACCAAGACCTTTAAGAGATTATGCAAACCCTACAGGAGATGAAATTCACTTAACTATTCAAAATTAACCCTGTAGCTGCTAATTCATTTGAGCTTAAACTTCTATTATCCAAATGGAACAAAACAATCAATTTGGTGGTACACCAAATGAAGATCCTAACTTGCATCTTGCTAGTTTCTTAGAATTATGTGCTACATTTAAATATGACGGAGTGTCGAATGATGCTGTCAAGCTTAGACTTTTTCCTTTTTCGTTAAGGGATAAAGCTAAGGCACGATTAAATTCGTTAGCACCTGGATCTATCAGAACTTGGGGATAACTTTCGCAAAAACTTTTATCAAAATATTTCCCTCCATTGAAAACTACTAAACATAGAACTGATAGTACATCTTTTTGTCAGTTTGAAGGGAAATCCAGTTATGAAGCTTGGGAAAGATTTAAAGATCTCATTAGGAAGTGTCCACATCATGTTTTACCAGATTGGTTAATAATTCAAACATTTTATAATGGATTAGTGGGATCTCTTAGATCGATAATTGATGTTGCTGGTGGTGGATCGTTAATGTCAAAACCTTTTAATGAGGCATATTTCTTAATCAAAGAAAAGGCTACTAACAATTTTCAATGGCCCTCTGAACGGGGAAATCCTAAGAGAGTAGCTAGTATTCATGATTTTGATGCGATAACTATGATAGTCTCTCAAATTACTCCACTTTCAAAGAAAATAGATCAATAAAGAGTGAATTATTCTCAAATGCCTCCGGTGTTAGAGGAAAATTCTTTGGGACAGATAGTAGATTCTCAATCCTCTTATGAGACTTTAAATGTTATCAATAATAGGCCCAACAATCCTTATTACAATTATTACAATCATGGTTAGAAAAATCATTCAAACTTAAATTGGAATAATAAAACTGTTCTGTTAATCTGCAGTGTGGGAATAATTCTGTGAACCCATTAGGAAATACAAAAAATAGAGAAACACAAATTATAGACCTTCTTATCCTCCAACCTTTAATAATAACTCACAATTTATGGAAAAGAGGTTGTCTATAGAAGAATTAATATTATATATGGGTAATCATTTGCAAAGTCAAGGGAATCAATTGTAAACTCAAGGGACCCAATTAAAAATATTGAAAATCAATTGGTGCAAATTGCTACTGCACTTAGTAGTAGACCTTCTGGAACTTTCCTTAGTAATGTGGAGATAAGCCTAAAAGATCAGAATAAAGAAACACTTAAGGCTATACTGTTAAGAAGTGGAAAATAATTGGACTCAAGAGTGCAAAAAGACATAGAAGTTGAAAAGAAAAGGAAGAAACTGATAAAGGTGATGGTAATTTATATACTGATATGGAATATCCGCTTAAACCTATGAAAATTACTATTGAAAGACCACCACCGTCGTTTCCTCAAAGATTGAAACAACAAAAGAGTCAAAAATAGTTTTCAAAATTCCTATAAATCTTTAAAACATTAAATGTGAATATCCCTTTTGTTGAAGCTTTAGAACAAATGGCTAATTATGCAAAGTTTATGAAGGACATACTAAATAAAAATGGAAGTTTACAGATAATGAGACTGTAGCACTCAGTGAAGAGTGTAGTGTAATAATTCAGAAAAAGCTTTCTGAAAAACTTAAAGATCCTGGTAGCTTCACTATACCTTGTGTTATTGGACAAAAGTTCTTAGGATGAGCACTATTTTCATCTGGGAGTGACCCGACCCGCAATTACGCAGTAAATTAACTTCCAAAAGATGGCAAAAAACTTGACCTGATTTATAAATAGTGGCTAGTGTGCAAAAACTTAAATGATATAAAAATTATAAAATATTTTACACACTAGGGGTACTACGCAAGTATATGTATCGTTTCAAGTAATATAGAGTTTTCTTTAAAAAACCAGTATCGATCCCACGAGGAAGTGAAGTAAAAAGTCTTTAATCAAATTCTAGTCTACTACTAATAGTCCTTAGTTTGGAATGTTGATTAAAATTGTGTTTTATTTAGCAACTACTCCTAAATATAAGTGTTAAATGTAATAGTAACTATAACTAAGTGCAAATAATAATTCTAAAGATAACCCTTTTTGGATGAATTAGTTTGGAGAATTTTGAGATACTAAAAACTACAATTCTTATGTAATGAAATAGATAATGTATAGGAATGAGATGCATTAAATATTGTATGTGCCAAATAGGAACAATCATATTCTTTACCCTTTGGTCTAGGCATAAAGAACATTAACTAATTCTATGCTTGGTTACTGAATCCGTGGCTAGGCTGGGAGGATACCGACTCTCACTTCAGAGCTCCCACGTTCCCCTTGCCTGAGGGCTAACATCTCGGCTTCAGCACCCAAACGATAGTACCGAATTGAGGATTTCAGCCTGTCACTCTAAAATCTCCAATTCTACACCCGATAATTATATTTTCCTATTTATTTGCATTCGATCCCCATGAACTTCACCATCCATGAAATTTGAATGTGGTTTCACTTTGTTGAGAATTACACTGCCCTTTCGGGTCGATGCAATTACAACGAATTTTAACACTACAATGGGCCCTTATTGCAATGTAAATGAAGTGCAAGTAAAAACCATCACATTTATAATTAAATTCACTTCTATCATGCATCACAAAATCCTAAACATGATTTCTACTCATTACAAAAGAAAAGTAAAATGAAAAGAATGGCATAATCTTCTCATGCCACTATTTCCAAAGAAGAAGAAAGAGTAAGAAAGATGCATCACAAAACACAAAGAAAACACAACGGAAACTTCATTAAACCAAATCAAATCCACTAGGTAATTGTTTACAATATTATAAGATAATGAAGAACAATACTTAGCTTTTTCCCCTTGAAACAAAGATGAAGATCTCTCCTACAAAGTCTCCCGGCGATCCATGCAATGTTAGCGAAATCCCTTACAAATTCTCTCAAAATCTCCTCTCCAATCTCTCCAAAAGGGTAGAAATCTACATTTCTACTCTTAATCTAAGAATCCTGAACTTTCCTCCAAGTTTTTCTCCACTTTTTCTCCTCTATTTCTATACTCAAATTCTAACATATATTCGCCATTTTAAAGAGTATGGATGAAGATTGAAGAGTTTTCATAAGCACCCCTTCGAAAAAGCGTCCAAATACGTCTCATTTAGGCCAAAAACTGCCAAAAATCGGTCCAGAACCTTCCGGGCGCCGTCGGTGGGTTCAAGTTTGCTGTCGGTGAGCTTTTAAGGCACTTTTCAATATTTTCTGGAAAATCTTACCGTCGGCGAGTTTGTGGCCGCCGTCAGTGAGCAGGCTCTGCGCAGCTCCACTGTTTTGCTCAGTTTGGCTCCGTTTGACTCCGTTTTAGCTTCGATTCACCCCATTTCAGTTGCGTTGTGTTCGTAACAGATAGCCCTATAAAATAAGCATAAAAACAACCTTTCTTTAAAGTGTAATCTCATTCAAAAATATGCAAGAAGTTTAAAAGAGATTAAGCATCAAAAGACTTATCCAAAAGGTGTCAGGGCAGAATTTCATTTCTTGCTTGTTTTTGCTCCAAATTGCACCGTTTTTGTTTCATTTTGCTCCAATCACCATTTCTTGTATCTAAAACCAAAAAACATACAAAATACCTTCCTTTAAAGTGTAATATCATCAAAAATGAGTAAAATGATATAGCAAAAAGCATATATATTTTAGGCGTGTCAGGGAGCTAGCATTAATCTTATGCCTCTGTCAACTTTTAAATGATTGGGAATATAGGAAATATCACCTACTTCAGTAACTCTTCAGTTAGCTGATCGTTCGATTACTTATCCTAAAGGAGTTATTAAAAATGTTATTGCAAAGGTTGATAAATTTATCTTCCTTGTGGATTTTATTGTATTAGATATGGAGAAAGTTAAGGAAATTCTCATAATTTTAGGAAGACCATTCCTTGCTACTGGAAGAGCCATGATAGATGTTAAAAAAGCAGAGTTAATTATGAGAGTTAATGATCAAGAAGAAACATTCAATATATCGAAAGCCATGAAATATTCTGCAATAGAAAAAGTTGAT
This sequence comes from Papilionanthe hookeriana x Papilionanthe teres, assembly GCA_022702705.1. Taxonomy (NCBI): domain Eukaryota; kingdom Viridiplantae; phylum Streptophyta; class Magnoliopsida; order Asparagales; family Orchidaceae; genus Papilionanthe; species Papilionanthe hookeriana x Papilionanthe teres. The sequence continues at coordinate 63,639,515 of CM040439.1, read as the reverse complement.
GAATGCTTTCGAATGAACATTTGTGATTATTTGAAAAATGAGCATTTCAAAGAAAAGTTTGAAGAAAAATAGGAACAAGAAGATGAAATGGAAGATGAATATGATGAGATAGATAATGAAAAAGTGGATTATGTTTAGGGCAGATTTGAGACGTTGGATATTACAAAAAATAATAATAAAATTTTAATTCCATCTATCATAAGGCCTTCTAAACTTGAGATCAAAATACTTCCAAATCATTTCATGTATGTATTTTAGGAGTACTAACTACATTACCAATTATTGTATCCTCAGATTTAAATGATTTACAAAAGCAAAAATTATTAAATACATTGAAAAGATATAAAAAAGCTTTTGGTTGGACTTTAGCTAATATTAAAGGAATTGGCCATTCGATCTGCATGCATAGAATTCTGTTGGATGAACAACATAAACCTAGAGCAGATCAACAAAGGAGATTAAATCCATTAATGAAGGAAGTAGGAAAGAAAGAAATTGTAAAAAGGCTAGATTTTGAGATTATATATCCAATTTCAGACAGTGCGTGGCAAAGTCTGATCCATTGTGTTCCTAAGAATGGAGGAGTGACAGATGTGACTAATGAAAAAATGAATTAATCATCATGAGACAAGTCACTGGTTGGCAAATTTGCATTGGTTGAAATTAAATGATGCCACCAGGAAAGATCACTTTCCTTTACCTTCTCTAGACCAAATGTTGGATAAACTTGCTGGGCACAAATATTTTTTTCTTTTTAGATGGATATACTGGCTATCATCAAATACCTATTGCTCCTGAGAACCAAGAAAAGACTACATTTACTGGTCTCTATGGAACATTTGGTTTTCAAAGTATGCCCTTTGGATTATGTAATGCACCTGCAACATTTCAAAGAAGTATGATCTCTATCTTTAGTAAAATGATTGATAATGGAATAGAAGTTTTTATGGATGATTTCTCTGTGTTTGAAACTACATTTGATGATTGCTTAAATAACTAGAAAAAACATTTGGAGTTATGTGAAAAAACAAAGTTAGTTCTGAATTGGGAAAATGTTAATTTATGGTTGCGGGTGGAATTGTACTTGGGCACAAGATTTTAGAAAATGGCATGGAAGTAAACCCTGCAAAAATTCAAATCATTGTGAAATTACCACCTCTAACTACAATGAGAGTGGTAAGAAGTTTTTTAGGACATGCTGGGTTCTATAGGCATTATATTAAAGATTTTTAAAAAAATACTAAACATCTGTGCCAACTTTTATAAAAAGATAAGAAATTTGATTTTAATAAAGAATGCTTAAATGCCTTTGAAGTATTAAAAGAAAAGTTAGTCACCGCCACTATAATTATTTCACTTGACAAGGAGAAACCATTTGAACATATGTGTGATGCCAGTGATTATGTGATTAGAGTTGTCTTGAGATAAGGTATGATAAAATTTTCAAAGTTATATACTACATTAGTAAAACTCTTAATGAATCTCAAATTAACTATAAAACTACTGAATGAGAGTTATTAGCGATAGTATACGCATTTGAAAATTTTAGGTCATACTTTATTGGAACTAAATGTATAGTGCATACAGACCATTCTGCTATTAAATATTTAATGCAAAAGAAGGATGCTAAACCTAGATTAATTAGATGGGTACTGATGCAAGAATTTGACTTTATTATAATAAATAGAAAAGGGTCTGACAACCAAATAGCTGATCATTTATCTAGATTGGAATAATATGAATTATCTGATTTTGAAGATGAAATTATAGAAACTTTTCCTGATGAACAACCTTATAATATTAAGGAATAGAACCTACCGTGGTATGCTGATATAGTGAATTATATTGTAATTGATGTTTTACCACCTGATTCACCAACGCAACAAATGAAAAAAATTATCCATGATGCTATATCTTTTTTTTGGGATGACCCATACTTATACAATGTAAGGACCTAATTATTAGGAGATGTGTGTCTTATGAAGAAATAACACCAATTATTCAGAGATGCCATGATTCTGAATTTTGGGGACATTTTGGTGTTGAAAAAACTACACATAAAATTTTGCAATATGGATTCTATTGGCCTACTCTTTTTAGGGATGTTAATTGATACATTAAAACTTGTGATCGATGTCAGAGAGCAGGTAATATCTCTAGAAGAAATAACATGCCCCTGAATTTTACATTGGAAGTTGAAATCTTTGTTGTTGGGGATTAGATTTTATGGGCATATATATATATATATATATATATATATATATATATATATATATATTAGTTGCTGTAGATTATGTATCAAAATGGATTGAAGCAATAGTCTTACCCAAATGTGATGCTCAAAGTGTTTCAAAATTTTTAATGAAAAATATTTTTACAAGATATGGAATGCCGAGAGTTATTATAACTGATGGTGGATCCCATTTTACAAATAATCTTATTTAAAAATTGACTAGAAAATATAATATAATGCATAGAATTTCTACTGCTTATCATCCCCAGACAAGTGGATTAGCTGAAGTATCTAACTGCGAAATTAAAAGGATATTAGAGAAATCTATAAATCCTCATAAATTAGATTGGTCTGCAAGATTAGATACTGTTTTATGGGCATATAGGATTGCTTATAAAAACCTTATTGGAATGTCTCCTTAAAGATTGATTTTTGGAAAGACCTGTCATTTACTAGTTGAATTGGAACATAAAGCTTATTGGGTGATTAAAGAGTTCAATTTTAATTTAAAAGATGTTGGTGAGAAAAGATTAATGCCACTTAATGAATTGAAAGAAATGAGAAATGAATCTTATGATAACAAAAGAATTTATTAGGAGAAGATGAAAATATGGCATGATCAGAAGATTATAAGAAAGAAAATTAAACTTAGCCAAGAAGTTTTATTATAAAATATAAGACTAAGATTATTTCCTGAAAAAGTTAAGTCTAGGTGGATAGGACCTTTCACTGTTATATTGGAGCTGTTGATATCGAAGATCATAAAACTAGAAGAATATTAAAATTTAATTGACATCACTTAAAACCATATTTTGAAGGTTCACGACCTAATTACAAAGGGGTTTTAATGTTAAGTCATGCTGAATGAACTAAAGCTTGACAGGCTGACGACGTTAAAACAAGCGCTTAATGGGAGGCAACCCATTGTTATTTTTATGTTTAATGTGTTTTGACGTGAATTGAGTTGATTTAGTTATTAGATAGTTAAATATATGAGTTTTGCTCGTTCATAATTATCATATATGGTACTAATTATCGGATTGAATCGAAGATTTGGAGTTTATTTGGACTAAAAAGATGCTGGAGCAAAATTTTGAACTAGCACTGACGACGCCCAAACCAGCGCTGACAGTGCATTCCAGCTCTGATGGCACCCAAAATAGCATCGACGACATATTTTTCTACAGAGCATTTTTAATTTTCAGGGCTTGGCCACCGACAGTGCCCAAACCAGCACTAACGGTGCTGACAGACGAGAGATAATTTTTGGAGTTTCAAATGGCAGCTTTTGGAGGTTTTAAGTGGGAGTTTCACCTTTATAACTCCCTAAACTCATTCTAAAACTATATAAAAATGAAAAGGAAGTTCCAAAATTCGCATTCCAATGGCTTCCAACTTCTTAGATTCTCCAAGATTTAGAGTTTTCAACAGGAGGAAGTTCGTTAGTTTTAAGGTGCAACAACTTTGTGATAAAGTCCTTATCAATAGGAGACTTATCAAAGAACGAGGCTTTGTCAATCGAGGTATGGAAGTTCCTGATACTCGTGTTGAAGAAATTATTATGCAAAGGTGTTGGGAAGTGTTTCGTTACACCACTACCGCAGTAGTCATTCTGTGATGAAGGAATTTTATGCAAATCTTCATAAAATCAACCAAAAAGTTGTCTATTGCGAGGTAGGTGGATATTATTCACTCCTTCCAAAATCAATGAACTCTACATGATAGATAATGTGCCAATCTGCCATTACACTAATTTCGTCCCAACAAGAAACAACATGAATGAAATCTATCAATATTTGATGGATGAAAGTGAAGATTGGGAGATAAGAAACAACGATTATGTCAACTTATCTACTAATTTATTGAATCCCCTTTTAAAACAATGAAATTTCTTTATATCTTCAAAATTACACCCAACTATGAAGATTAGTAAGTGACAAAGGAAAGTGCAATTCTGAATTATTGTATTCAAACTGGAAGACCTGTTGATATTGACACTATAATTCTGAAATTTATTTTTGTTTTGATAGTTCATGGATCAAATTATGGCTTGGGACATCCTTCCACCGTATTTCTTCTTTGCAATCAGTCACAAGTTCCATATGAAAGTTGGGAAAAAGTGCTTCTTCCTTGGAAACCTATGGACCCAACTAATATTTATGACTGTCCAGCAATTGGGAATGAAGAATATTCGAGCATATTTGTGGATCAGTCATCTTAGAGTTTACTTCCTATTCAACCTCATTTTTCTGAAAGTGCTCAGCTGATTTTGAAGAAGATAAAGAAATTGGAAAAAGAGGTACGAAATCTTATGGATGCTATTAATAATATAGCTGAATTATTTGATCACATTGATTGGAGGTTGAAAGAACAGTTTGATCATACTGATGATTGATGAATAAAATGGCTTGGATTGAAGAGGATTCGACTGATGAATTCCCGTATTGACCCTCCTACAATATATTTGTGCACTACTAATGCATGGGTAATATCAGAGAGGATAGAAATGACATTGATGATGAGTAGTAACTCTATGTTTTATCTAATTTATATTTAGTATTTGGACTTTATTTACTTGATTTTGGTTTGTATTTGGTTTACTTATGGTGTAATTTCAGACTTAGTTTGCTTGAGATTTGAATTTTGGTTAAGTTTTCAGCGTTAGAGTGTTGTGGTTTGATTACGACGCTGAATTTATGATGTATTAGTTTGATTGATGTGTGTAAGTGGATTTTATATATAAAAGTGAAGTGATGTGTTGTTTGTGTAATTTTTGTATTAATTAATCATTCTATATTGATTATGATGCTAAAAAGGCTAATTAGATGCCATAGAAAATTGGAAATGATCTAAATCACAAAGTAGTAGAACAAGTGATTGCTGAGCAAAATTGGGAGACTTTCTGTTACTTTTCTATAGATGTTGTTGCTGACATTGTCCGTGAGTTCTATGCCAACGTATGGTACACCGAAGAGGAGTATGTGCTTGTTCGCAGGCAAATGGTAGAATTTACCCCTGCACAGATAAATGCCTTCTACCAGTTGCGTGACCATCTGTTCTATGCTTACAAATCTTTTGGTACTGTGGATTCTGCTATGAATGAGGTAATTACTTTTCTTACTGATAGAAAAGAAGAGTGGAAAATGAAGCAGAGGCAAAAGATAAATTTTCCTACTTCCGCTCTCGAAGTTGCATCTAAGGCCTGACATTACTTTATTTCTACAAGATTAATACCAACCTACCATCACAGTGAAGTTTCTAGAGATATAGAAATTTTAAAATTTTGTATTCAAAAGATGAGAGAAATTAATATTTGAAGATTTATTTATAATAACATTCTAACCATTGCTAAGGGAGAAACCACCGGAGGATTGGGCATCCTACCCTGATTTATTCTTTATGCTTAGAAGTAGGAGTTGAGGTTGATGGTGACGAAGAGTTGGTCCACTCTCTAAAGCCAATTAGTAAGGCCAACATTCACACCTATGAGTCTCATGTTGGATGGAGATCTGGAGGAAAGAGTAGTGAGATTCCCTCCACTAGTCATGACATAACTTCTACCTCGGGGACCCCTACTACTTCTGATGTTATGGAGCGGCTGATGATTCAGCAAGATGATATTACTAAACTCCATAGCAGAATGGATGGTTTGGAAATAAGGAATAACATCAATGATGATTATATGAGGAGAAGAGTGTATTATCATATTGCTTATCATGATGCTCCGATGAGCTTCATAAGAGGAGAAACTGGTGTTATATTTCATACTTGCCACCGCTACATTCCATACCAGCCTGAGGAAAGAGTATAAGAAGGAGGAGGTGATGATTGGTAGGGTAGTATTCTTATTTTTGTATTAGTTTTGTTGATTTCTATGTTGTAGTTGTGTGTTGTTATTTACTTTGTTGTGGAAGTTATGTGTAATGATTGTACTTTTAATTTGTTTATGTTGTATTGAAACTTTTATAGTTTGTCGTTGTTGTAGTAAAAATGTTGTTATGGATGTTGTAGAAATTGTTCAGAGTAGTGTTTTTAAATTTTCTTTACCCGCAAATCTCTGATATATTTATATGAACAATGCTTCTAACTATTTTATGCATGTAGTTAATTTTTACTTAAATACTTGCATGCTTCAGAAGAATCAAAAGCCCAACACAAAAAGGTTAGTTACTTTTCTTTTTAGTTTTTCTCTCTCATTTGGTAATTTATTATACACTGCAAAATTTAAGTTTGGGGGAGGAAAATCATAACTTTTATTTGTTCTCAATCAAAATATATTTTTAAAAATTATCTTAACATGAATAGAAGTAGATAAGCTTAACTTTAGATCACTGAATTTTTTATTTTATTTAAATATTATTGTAGATTTAAATGAAAGTTTTTAGTAATGAAGATTAATTATATGAATTAAGATATTTAGTAAAAGAGGATTAGACTATAGTTAACTGTTTAAAGTAAAGAAAATTGTATTTTTGAAATGTTAAGAGTCTTAGAGGTAGTGTGAAAAGAAAGGATTGTGACTCTATGATGAATAGTTAAAAAATTAATATGTCTATAAAGTAAAGAAATGTTGCAAACTCCAAACTTAAAGAAGATGAGAATGAATTTCAAAATCATTAAAGGCTATCCAGATATAGTAATCCTCACATGAAAAAGAAAAAAGAAAAAAGAAAAGAAAAGAAGAGAGGATTGAAAAAGAATCCCAAAAAGAAAAAAAAGTAAAAGAAAATACATGTGAGGAGAAGTTTGAGGAGATGCCTAATAAAAAATTGGCTTCACTTAAATCAATTTAAAGGGAGAACTTAGTTTCATTTCTGAATTTATAGTAAAGTATTAGCATCCTTACCATCAGGGTTTTCATGAACTTCTTTTTCATATGATACTTTAAAACACCCTTAATGCGACAAATTATGATTATTCTTAAAATAAATAGGAGACTAGAACTCCTAGACTTGATTACTAAATGTTCTTATATTCATAATTTTGACCAAAGTTATTGAAAAACTTTTTTGAAATCTTACCATTTTATTCATTTAAATCAAAAATCATAGTAATCATTACATAAAGTTCACTACTAAGAGCCATATTTTTATGTAGTAAAAGCATTATTTAAGGACAAGCAATAGATAAGTTTGAGGAATTTTGATGCACCAAAATATGCTTGAATTTTTATATATTTTTTATACTAATTTTTGGTGATATTGCACTTTAAAGAAAAATATTTTTCATGTTTTGCTCTGGTATGATAATTTTAGGAAATTGGAGCAAAAAGAAGCAAAGGAATGAATTTGGAGAGAAAAAAATGCAACACCAGATTTTTAAAATTTTGGCGCCGACGGCGCATTTTTCCAGAGAGTTTAGAATTAATTGGTGTGATAGCCCATCGACGGCGCCTAATGTCTGTTTAAGTCAAATTCAATGTATTTGGATGCTTTTTGAATGGATTCTTGAGGAAACTCTTGGGGAATTCGCTTCTAAATGAATTTAACTTGTTTTGGGCAGCATAAACAGGTGTGTGTGAGTAAAGAGTAAGTGTTTAGAGATAGTTTTGAGTTTAGGGTTTGAGTTCTATTATTGTTTTGTGAGGGATTCTTCTCAAAAGAGTTGTAAGAGGAGAGGGAAAGTGAGAGATTTTTTCTTCCTTACTTTTCCAAGAGAGAATTGAGTGTTGTTTTAAAGAGAGAATGATATTCAAAGGAATTTCAAGGGATTTGCTTAGGGAAGAAATTAAGATAAGTTGTATTTAATTTTATAGTTTGTATGATTTTTCTTTTATATATAAAATCTTTGTTTTGTTGTATCTTCCTCATGAATTCTGAGTAGATTTCTTTGTCTTTCACCTTGCAATGATAAATGGTGAAGTGATAGTGTAGATTGGTTGGGCCATAATAAGGAATAAAAATTGTGATGATTTTTCACTTCGCTCTTAATTTATTTTTCAATCTGACCAATTGATTTGTTCAAATATGTTGTGAAACATACGATTCGAAAGGGCTATGCTTTCTACAACAAAAGTAGAGATTACATTCAAACTTCATGAATAGTGAAGTTTATGGACGTTAGGTGAAAATAAATAGGGAAATATGTTTTGTTAGGCGTAGAATTGAAGATTTTAGGGTGACAGACTAAAATCCCCAATTTGGTCCTAGTATTTGAGAACAAAAGTGAGAGTTAGCCTTTAGGTAAAGAGACGTGGGAGCTCTGGAGTGAGAGCCAGTATCCTCCCAGCCTAACCATGGATTTAGGGACTAAACCTAGGATTAGCCAATGTTCTTTATAGCACTCGAAAGAGAGTAAAAAATAGGTATGCTCCTATTTGACACAATACAAATATTATACTAATCTATATTATTCACTCACCAATATATCATTGTAAGGGGAAGGAAACTTTCTCTAAATTTGAAAACCTCGCATTATAAACATTAGTATAATATTAGTTACTTAATCTAAAGTTTAGAAAATTCTGTAGTTATTTTATATATTCATGCATCTTTAAACATTAGTATTTCAAAAATTTAAACTCTGGTGAATTACAAATTCGAATATTGGATTTCTGTGTTACGCTATAAATTTTGAACCTTCCCTGTGGGATCGATGACCATGACTCCAACAGAGCTTTGTATTACTTAAGCGATATTTCTACTTGCGTAAAGGTTGGCTGCTTTGAGATTAAACTGAATATCCTTAATAACTGAATTGAAAAGACTTTTTGAATATTAACTTACGTTAGCAAGCCGTGCATCAAGAAACCATCAAGATCAGGTGATTTATTAAGATTAATATCCTTTAAGGCCATAAGAATATCCTATTTTAAAGGGATATCCAGCAATTGTAAGGAAGAAGTAAAATCTCTCTCCCCATTAAAGTAGTGAGGGTCAATTGGATCAACCTGTAGTTTGCAACTAAAAAGGTGAGTGAAATAGAGAGCTGCATCCTGGCCAATAGCCTCTTGATCTGTAATAATAGTGCCCACTTGGTTTTTAATCTTTAAAAATTTGTTGATGTTCCTTCTATGTTTGATAGAAGCATGGAAATATCTAGTATTACGACCAACACTAGTAAAATGTATGTCATGAGCCTTTTGTTGAAGAAAAGCTTCCTCCCAAGAAATTGCATCCAACAAATTTGTATGAGCCATAACAACCTCATCAACCAAGTGAGGATTGGTGGGAACTTGCAATTCTAATAAGTGAATAGCTATTTGGGCCTCCAAAACTTTGGAGTTAACATTACCAAAAACCTTGTGATTCCAGTCTTTTAGATGTTTTGTAACTTTTTTGTGAAGTTGCCAGAGTGTGTACCAAGGACTGGCAGCTCCCTCAACATGCCATATAAAGACTGGCAGTGTAAGTGATTCCTAAATAGGTAGGCTTTAAAATTGTATGGAGTACATCCATCTTAAGTTCATGAGATTTTTCAAGAGATGGAATTAAAGTTTACTATTTTTGGTAGCGTCATTTCACACCTCTCTGAATGCCGCATTCTTCTTTAATAATGTTTTCGACTCATCATGAAAGTCTATTTTAATCTCATTTGTTAACTTACTCTCAAAACTTTCTTGGAAATGGTCTTTACTTAGATAATCATTTCATCCATCAAAAACAATCATCATCTTTTCTCTCAGCAGGATATTTCATAGTCTTTAATACATCGAAAAGTGACTTCATGGTCATTAATATTCATAGTTAACTCTCTTTTTACACATCTATCATGGCTTGTCCAGTAACAGAAATGTCCCCAAATAATTTGGAATTTCTTTATCTTCCTCTATGTCCCAATACAATAAAGTCAAAGGAAAGATAAATTTATCACTTTAACTTCATGTCTTCTGCGCTCCTTTTGGATAAATGATGATCGATCATTCCTTGAAGGGTTACGGTAGTGGGGAGAAATGTCATTAAACTAACCTTTTAAATGTAGATAGAGGCATCACATTAATGCTCACTCTAAATCACATAAAGCTTTTCCATGGAAATTTTTCTCCAATTATAAAGAATTGTATAAAACGCGAGATCTTTAAATTCCAGAGGAAAATTTTCCCCAGTATCCTTTGCCTCCTCATAGTCTACCATTATCTTGTAATCTGAAATTTCTTTTTCTTCATTTAATATATCCATACATTAACTTTTATAACTTAGCATTTTATTTCCAAAGCTTCAGTGAAAGAATATTTATCATTAACTTCTTAAGTACTATGAACTTTGAAAATTTTTTCATCGCTCATGTTTTGTCTAAGTCTTTGAGGAAATGGAGGTAGTGGTTTTTCCAAATTGATTTTAGTTGGAGATATTAATTTTCAGATCCTTAAGAAACATGTTCTTCGAGCCTTTTAGTTTTACATTGTTTCTCTCACAACCTCTTTCTCTTTAACCATCCTACATTCTCTTCCAATTTTTAATTGGACAGCTTCTATTTGTTCATTAGTGTTCTCTTTGGGGTTAATCTCATTGTTGCTAGGAAGTGTTCCTTGTGGTCTATTACAGTGAATTCGCAATTTGTCTCGATTGATTCTCTCATTTACAATCGGCCAGCATTTTGACTTTGCAAGCTGATTTCCCATTTGCAATACCACTTCCATAAACATCTTTATCCTCAAATTGATCCTGCTGTTAGAGTCTGGTGGATATAAAGGTCTATAGTTTGTGTTCCCCTGATTATTCAACTTTCATTATGATTTGCATGATTGTGCCCATTTTGGGTTTCCACCATCGGTAGTATGATTCCGGTTAAATTTAGAGTTAAGTTCTCCCAACACGGGTTGTAAAAGTTAGAATATGGGTTGTTTATGGTATTTAAAGTCTCATATGATAATTTAGAATCAATTATAGGCCTAATGAACTTTCTCACTTACGAGGAGTAAATTGAGTTGGTTTCATTCCAAATTGGTCCCAACTTCCTTGATATTGCAGCAATGCGATGCAGGAATTTGAAATCGTGTATGTATCATAAATACTAGCTACATTTTATTATTTACCCTTATGAAGGGCCATTGAAATTCATTTGTATCCATTTTTTCAATTAATGCATATGCTTCATCAAATGATTTGACATTAATGATCCACCAGCGGCAGCATCAGAACATAGACCTAAGGGATCCACCTAACCCATTGTAAAAAAGTTGGATGATTCAGCAATCAGGCAGAGCATGGTGTGGACACTTTCTTAGGAGTTCACCAATCTTTCCAGGAGCTTCGTATATTGATTCCCTTCATATTGACAAATGAGATATCATCGTTTTAGGTTTAGTAGTCCTTGAAGGTGGAAAATACTTAGCTAGGAATTTTTGAGTTAACTCTTTCCAATTTTTTAATAGAGCCAGGTGCTAATGAATATAACCACATTTTAGCCTTATCCCTTAGTGAAAGGAAAAAAGTGTAGTCTATGACATCATACGACATGCCATTATATAACGAAATGTAGCACAAAGTTCTAGAAAATTTGATAAGTGTAAATAAGGATCTTCTAAAGAGTTCCCCCAAATTGATTGTTTTGTACCAGTTGAGTAATCTCAGGATTTATTTCAAATGAGTGACTTCTACGTAGAGTTTTGTATACAAGTGAATTTCTAATACATTCGTAGGATTTATGTAATCCACCTCAAAACAATTCCTCAGTAAATTTTCTAAGTTATTATCTTGAAAGTTTTCCATTTCCATTTCTAGTGTTTCGAGTCCTTTCTATATTTTTAAATTTTTATTTTTTTCAAACTCAGGATCATAAGACACAAGTCCTACGGATCCTTTGTTTCGCATAGTAACAAAACCAGTAATATATTAACGATTAAACAACGACGAAATATATTCAACACAACAAAATATTTTACGAACACCATATTTTTCACACAAACAATTTTTTTCACAACAATGTTTCATACAACAAAAAAATTTTTTCACACAAAAATAACAAGTTTTTACTACACTACAGTTTTCCAAATCTAAGCCTAATTACTTCAACTAAAATTCTCTGAAGTTGCGCCGAAGCTTCTAGGCGCAACGGCGCCGAAAACTTGACCCGACCCGCAATTACAAAGTAAATTAACTTCAAAAGATGGCCAAAAACTGTTGATTTATAAATAGCGGCTAGTGTGCAAATTCTTGTGTATAAAATTAAATATTTGCACACTAGGGGTACTACGCAAGTATACGTATCGTTTCAAGTAATGTAGAGTTTTCTTTAAAAACCCGGTATCGATCACGAGGAGAGTAGTAGAGGAGTCTTTAGTCAAATTCTAATGATCTACTACTAATAGTCCTTGGTTTGGAATATCATTCATTTTGTTTTATCTAAAAACTACTCCTAGATGCAAGTGTTAAATGTAATAGTAATTATAACTAAGTGCAAATAATAATTCTAAAGATAACCTTTTTGGATAGATTGGTTTGAAATTTTGAGATATTAAAACTACTATTCTTATGTAATGAAATAGATAATATGTAAGTTGAGATGCATTTTATTGTATGTGCCAAATAGGAGCAATCTATTCTTTACCCACTGAATCCCGAGGGCATAAAGAACATTGACTAATCCTATGCTTGGTTACTGAATCTGCGGCTAGGCTGGGAGGATACCGGCTGCCACTTCGGAGCTCCCGTTCCCCTCGCCGGGGAGCCCCAACATCTACACTTCAGCACCCAAACGATAGGACCGAATTAAGGATTTTAGCCTGTCAACAAAATCTCAAATTCTGCCTTGGAATTAATATTATTTCTATTTATTTGCATTTCAACTACCCTTGAACTTCACCATTCATGGAATTTAAATGTGGTTCCATTATAGTTGCTTGTAAGCATAGCCCTCTCGGATCGTATGTTTTCATGAAAGTTTTAACATTACAACAGGCCTTAATTGCAATGTCGTGAGTGCGAAGCTCAAAGCCATCACATTTATATCTAAATTAACTTCTAACATGCATCACAAAATCCTAAAACGCAGATTCTGCTCATTAGAAAAAGAAAACAAATTGAAAACAATGGCATAATCATCTCATGCACTATTTTCCAAAGAAGAAGAAAGAGTAAGAGATACGTCTGAAAACACGAAGAAAACGTAAAAGGCTTCATTTAAACAAAGCAAATACACTACATAAATGTTTACAAAAATCATAAGATAATGAAGAACAATACTTAGCTTTTCCCTTTGAAAGAAAGCGATCTCTCTCTACAAAATCTCCGGTGATCCATACAATCACACTAGCGAAATCCCTTACAAATTCTCTCGAAATTCTCATACGATCTCTCGAAAATTTAGAAATCTACATTTCTACCTCAAATCTAGAATCTAAACATTCCTCCTAAGTTTTCTCTCCTTTCCTCAATATTGTTTCTCTCTAAAATTCCCATCTGTAATCCAGCATATTCCGCCATTTTAAAGAGTACGGATGAAGTTTGAAGAGTTTTCATAAGCACCCCACTCCGAAAAGCGTCCGAGATACGTCGAATTTCGTATAACTGCCCAAAAGTAGGTCCGAAGCTTCCGGCCGCCGTCGGCGCGGTTGCAGAGCCCGGCGGCCAGCGTGACTTTTCCGGGCTGTTCAGTGCTCCTCGGGTAAATCTCGCCGTGGGCGACAGGCTGCTGCGCGGCTCCACGGTTTGCTCGTTTGGCTCCGTTTCAACTCCGTTTCGCCCATTTCAGTTGTGTTGCGTTCGTAACAGATAGCCCCTACAAAATAAGCATAAAGTAACCTTTCTTTAAAGTGTAATCTCATTCAAAAATATGCAATAAGTGTAAAGAGATTAAGCATCAAAAGACTTATCGAAGGTGTCGGGGCGGAGTTCATTTCTTGCTCGTTTTTGCTCCAAATTGCTACCGTTTTTGCTTCCTTTTGCTCCAATTACCATTTCTTGTACCTAAAACCAAAAAAACATACAAAATACCTTCCTTTAAAGTGTAATATCATCAAAATGAGTAAAATAATATGTAAGCGTATATATTTAGGCGTATCACTCCGTGAAAGCGGTCTCCACCGCAGAGCCTGCAAACTTTCTTCAAAGCCCAATCTGCGGTGATTTCTTTTGAGGTGGAGCCCGTTTAAACAAAAAAAAGGTAGAAAATAATTGTGCCGCTCACACTCCGCCTTCCTTGTCGCGAAGCAAAGCCGCTTTGCCCCTTCGTCCTAATTTGCGAAGAGCCGGTAGAAGCCCCGTCTCCTTAATTCGTGAATAGAACCCCCACCTCTTGTTTTCGCCATACAATAGGTAACACTCCTTTTCGCGGCCAAGACCGAGTTGATTGAACGGGGAGGAGGATTGACGGCCTGTGACGAACCATTGGCTGCTCTCCATGGCTTTCGTCCTTTTGCTTACGAAGAGCAAGGTTGCATCTCAAAGCAAAGGCATCTCTTATTTTGTTGTGAGTGCTCCTTTGGTGGCTTACGGTAGAGAGAGAGAGAGAGAGAATGTTGATTCTTGTAATTCTCGATGTGGTCGGCAGTGTAATTTCCTTAAGTAATAAAATCCTCTACAACTCCATGCATTTCTATGCAAAAATTGCTGGACAAACGTAATCTTTTGTGTTCTTTTATGATGAGAATTTCTCATTATTTTTCACTTGCGTGTGATATTCTATTTATTTTTTACATATACCACAACAACTAGCATTAGAGCTTTCTTCGGATATGAGAAAGAAAAAATGGCTGGCGATGAATTGAAGGTTTTAGGGATCAAGAAATTTGATGCACACAAAATTTTGGTTGTGGAGGATGCAAATTGAGGACTACCTTTATGGGGAAAAAACTTCATCTTCAGGTAATGGGGAAAAGACCTAAAAAGGATGGATGGTGAATGAAATTTGTTGTCGAGCAAGTTAAGGGGTTATTAGATTGACTCTATTAAGGTTACCGTTGCACACAACTTCGTCGAGGGGGGAAAGGCATTGCATATGTCATGCATCCTGTCCGGGCATGTATGAAAATATGTCGGCGAATAATAGTATATACGATGAAGTTATTCAATTTAAAGATAGTGGAAGGTACGTACATTGCCACAAGACTTGAATGATTTTAATACTATCACAAATCAATTATCATTTGTGAAAATTGAATTTGATGATGAGATACACGCATTGATCTTGTTGGCTTCATTGCCAAATAGTTGGGAAGCTATGAGGATGAGCATTAGCAATTACGTAGGTAAATCTAAACTGACATATGATGATATTTATGATTTGATTTTGGCTGAGGTTTTGCGGTAAAGATTCACAGTGAGATCTCATGTTCAGTTCAACATTAAATGTTGATTTCGGATGATGATCCTGAAAATAAAAGCTCGAACAAGGAAGATCAAAATCAAGCGAGAGACATAGGCAATTAACACCGAGGTAACATAGTAACTACTTAGAATTGTGGTAAAGCTGGTCATGAAAGGAACTGAACGAATCCAAGAAGAGGCGGAGAATGACGGCGTAAATATAATGTGAGAAGAAGCACATAATGCCGCTGCACTAGCGATTCACGGTTTTGTTGATAAGGCGAATACGTATTCGGGGGCTTCTTTCACGCCACAACATTTTATTGAGAATTGATGTGAAATTATGTTGCGGTGATTTTACAGGAAAGTATATTTGATAGATGAAGAAGCTTTGAATGTGATAAAATTGGAGACATTGACATTGCACTTCACAACAAGAACAAGTGGACTGCGAAAGGTCATACAAATTCTGAATCGAAGAAGAACCTCATTACGTATGCAACTTGATGAGTGTAGACATTCAGTAGTGTTCTTAGATAGCACCTGGAAGGTTACTAAAGGAGCACTTTAGTACGTGCTCAGGAAGCCAAAAAGCAAGTGGTGTATATGACTACTGGTTTAATTAATGTTGATACTACTATTGTAGAGAGCACAGCGAGTTGTGGCATTGCGACTTGGCAACATGAGTGAGAGGGGTATGAAGAACTTCAGTCGAGAGGCAAACTACATAACTGAATTCATTGATCTTGGCATGTTGACTGCAAGGGAAAATATGTTGAGATTTTCACACCTATTTTACACGGATTTTGATGATATTGCACTTTGAAATGTATTTTTGATGTTTGTTGCGGGGAATGTTGATTTATGGTCATTGGAGTAAAAGATGCAAGGAGTGACTTTGAAGCAAAAGACCAAAATATGAATATTTGAGCTTGAAGCGCCGACAGTGAATCGGCAGGCGCCAGCAGCCAGTTTTCCTAAGAGTTTGAGAAGTGAAAAGAAAGAAGGCCGCCGACGGCGAGAGCAGCCCACCGATGGCGAGGTTTTCTCAATAGTGCCAAAACCTAGTATTCTAGAAGGCCTCCGATGGCGAAATCAGGGGTTGCCGACAGTGAGAATGACGGTTCTCCACAAAGTACATTGAATGAGGATGATTTTGAAGGGATGCTTAGACAACTCTTGAAAACTCCTCTACAATTTTAAAGAGACAATTGGAGGCCGAAAAGAAAGAGAGTTTTGTTGTTGTTGTGGTACGACGAGCTAGTGTCTCTTGTTGTGGTTGTTGTTGTTGTGGTCTGTGAATCAGTAGTGTCTCTTGGGGGTGTCTAATGTGTCTATTAGTTTAATTAGTGAGATTGTGAGAATTCTTCGAGAGATTGTAAGAGTGGAAGGAAAGTAGGGAATTTACTTCCTCCTTGACGCTTCGAAGGAGAATTCTGTGTGCTGTAAAGAAAGTAAGAGATACAGAGGAACTGAGGAATTTGCTTGGGAGGAAGTCAAGATAGAAGTTGTATTTACTTATTGTAGTTTGTATGGCATACAGCTTTTATATATGGAATCAAGTTTTGTCGTATCTTCTCCATGAGATGCGAGTAGTTTCTGTCTTTCTCCTTATTTTGAGATTTGTGAAATGATGATTTAGATTAGTTGTGCCAAGAGAATGTTAAAGAAGTTGTGATCTTTCTCTTCATTCTTAATTTACTTTCAATCTGTAAATTGATTTGTTAAAATATGTTGGGTTTTACAACTAAAGTGATTATCCAAGATACGGGGAGGTCAAAGTCCTTGAAAGTAGGGTGCAAATAAATAGGGAAAAATAATTTATCAGGCGTAGAATTGGAGATTTTAGAATGACAAACTAAAATCCTCAATTCCGGTCCTATCGTTTGGGTGCTGAAGTGTAGATGTTAGCCCTCGGGCGAGGGAACGTGGGAGCTCCGAAGTTAGAGCAGTATCCTCCTGGCACACATGCGAATATTCGGTAACCAAGCATAAGATTGGTCAATTTTCTTTATGCCTGGGCTAAAGGGTAAAGAATAGGTATGCTCCTATTTGTAAAGAACAATTTAATTTCACTAATTTATCCATTCACTTAAATTTCTTGACAAGGAGAAAGATGCTTGCTTATATATTGAACCTCACATTACAAAATTTATTACTAAATTAGTTAATTATAATATACTTAGTTTATTAAATTACATCTTATTTATGATTGCATATTAGTGACAAATAGGCAATTTGAACTACAAGGTTGTGATTCACAATGGTTTTTAAAATCCTAGTTGGTAGCCTCTAGTATTTTCTACGTAGGATCGATAACTGGACTCACTAGAGCCTGTGTGCCGAGCGATACATATACTTGCGTTGATAAAGCCTTTGCAATTATTGAATATTTCTTCTTCTTTATCAAATTTATAATCACGGTCAAGTTTTTGGTGTCATTGCTAGAGATTCAACCCTTTTAGTAGCTATATTAAATTCTTACAATATTAAGCTTACGCAAAATGGCAGTTCACATGTGTGAGAGTTGTGTTATGGGGAAGCAGAGGAATGTTAGTTTCTTGAAAGTGGCCCCGAGGGCATATGACAAAAGTGATTTAGTACACAAAATGTATGGGGACCTTCTCTGTAATTGGCATCTCTTAGAGGCTCTCGTTACTACGTCACATTCATTGACGATCACAACAGAAAGGTATGAGGTCTATTTCTTAAAGAATAATTTCAATGTATTTAATGTGTTCGGGACTTGAAAACCATGATTGAGATAGAGACGAACAAAATTTGAAATGTACGAGAGTCTAATAATAGTGGTGAGTACATTAATGGTGGGTTCAAGGAGTATTGTGCAGTTCAAGGCATCAGAATGGAAGGGGCCATTTTAGGAACACCACAACAAAATGGTGTTACGAGTGCATGAACATGACCATTAATGAGCGGGCTAGAAACATGAGATTACACACCCCGAGACTACCACCTACTTTACGGGCGGGGCAGTCGGCACTGGGTTGTTTGATCAATAGGGGGCCATCTGTTCCATTAAATTGTGAATTGCCCGAGGAGGTCTGGAGTGGGAAAGAGGTCAAATTTTCTCACCTTAATACTTTTGTTTGTCTTTTTTTTGTTCTTATTAATCACGAGGCTTGAAGTAAACTCGAGGCTAAGTCAAAAGTGTTAATTCATTGACTATGGAGATAAAGGCATTTTGATATCATTTCTAGGATGATCAGAATAAGAAGATCATAAAAAGAGTAGGAACGTGATTTTCAATGAAAGGTTTATGTACAAGGACAAGTCTAGTACGGTTTCGAAAAAGCACAGCAGAAGCAGTTTGTAAGGATTGATGATTTAACCGGTACGGTCTGCGGGGGCGGAGATGCAAGTGACAAGGAGAGTGGGTGCGGGGCACTCATTCTATTGTTCTGTAATCAGTTTCGAGCATTTTACCCCTAGGTTAGGTTCGTAGGTGGAGATGTCCTAGACGTTCTCCACAGTGATTATTCTTCTACTTTTAAACTACATTATCTTTGATAGATGATGGAGAACCACGAGTTATGAAGAAATCCTGTAAGATAAAGGGTCGAGCAAGTGAGAGCTGGCCATGAAGAAGGAAGAGGTGGATTCTCTGCTAGAAAATCAGACATATGAGGGCTGACAGAACTTCCCACCGGGAAAGAAGGCATTACACAACGAGCGGGTGTGCGGTGTCGGCATATTTTTAGGTTGTGTGTTTTGTAAAAGGGTCGCCTACAAAAATTGTCGTGATTTTTAATTTAATTTAAATAAATAATTTGAAAAGTAATATTTGATTTTGAAAATAATTTTTAAATTTGAAAATTTTAAAGATGTAAATCAAACTGATCTCACACCCCGAATAGTTTACATAATGACACCGCACCACGGCTTAGTATGCTCATCCACGAGGATAGACACACGCATGATGGTGGGGGCTCGGTTAAATAAACTAGAAGATTTGTGACATCCGTTCGTCTGCCGAATAATTTTATAAGCCGACAAATTCCCTGCTTAATATGAAAACATTAAACAGGGTTTATATTTTGGTTCTTTAAATTCACAAAGACACGCTCGTTAATTACATCTTAAGTATTGAGGAATCACCTAAGCTCTCGATAATAATCAATAATTAAGTTGCTCTCGAATTTCAGAAGTTTACAAGTTTTCAAAATTGAATTTTGAATCTCAATAGGGAATGGATCAAGTTTGGAACATTTTATTTTGGGAGTCGAAGGAAGAAAAGTAGGAGAAATTACGGATTCAGAGCGAACCGTGTCTCAAATTATCCTGTTGTTTGGCTTGAATTTAGGAAAATCCTAATGTTTATTTAGTATTTAGTCTGCAATTTAATTAGTTAGGACTTATATTCGTATGATAAAATCATACAAATAGCCTCGAAGATATGAGGGTTTATGTCGTATCGGACGACTACCTCGGAATCTAGGCTTGGACAGGACTTAATTTACATGATATAATCATCTGAGCTCTAACGAAGAGTTGAGGATTTATGTTGCACTAGGCAAACTACCTCGAAGTCCTATGGCTTTGTTGTTCAATTCTAGGAAAGTTTCTTTAGAAGTAGATCGAGTTTTGCGTGCTTGATGGCCGTCTTCCTTGCACCATGCTCCGAGCTCCTTGTTGTTGCAGAGGTTTAATTTTAGAAATCATAAATCGGGGGATGAGAAAAGTGTTTTGGTTTAGAGAAGTCTTAATTTCCAAGTGTTTGGTGTTTTAATTAAAACAAATCTTAAAGTTGATTATATGACACCGGTTAAGATCCACCGGTTCCATCTTCCGGCATCATTATTTTTATCAGTTCACTTAGTCCGGATAATTTGCTAAACTCAGCGGAATGAGTTCCCACACTTTCATTTAGGCCCGTGGGAAATCCCGTTAGCAACACGTAGGTTACATCATCCGAGATATTCCCGATCATCAACAAGACGTTTTAATTTAGTTGTAGTTGTAGTTTTGTGTTCGTTTTGTGATTAAATTTTGGGTGTCTTATATTTTGAAATGTTGTGGAGGTGAATTTTATCTTGTAGTGTCTTTTAATTTAGTTATGGGTTTCGGATTTTGGTTTATGTCCTAAAGTTGTAGGTTTTCATGCAAGCATTGTTTATCATGCAAGAAAGGTAAGTGCACAATGCGATTAAATAAATTACCGTAGTAAATCGCAATAAAATAAAAGCGTACCTGGAGGATTCTTCCCGTCATCCCAAGCTGCACTTAAAACACGGTTAAGAATATTTAAGCGAGTTCCTAGGTAAAGCTAAGGTAAGGGTTATGGTTTCTAACAAATTCCTAATTCTATAGCTAGTCATTTCCTATAACGTCTGAGTTCTTTATGTTTTTGGTTTGAAGACGATTTTCTTCATCAAAGAATAATTAAGTTCAATTGTTCTTATAAATATCCTATCATATTGATGAAGTGCTTAAGAAGAATCTTAAACATCTTTCATCTTTCTGCAAGTTGTTTAAGTCAGTGAATTTAATTATATAAATGAATCGATCGTCAGGTTTTTCAGATTTGTTAAACTTGCTCGATGAACTGAGACATTTGAATGTCCTATAAATTGGAAGTAACATTTCATTTAATATTAATTTTTAGGAGTTATAATAACTAAAGGCTGCAAATAGAAATGATATTTAGTGATTTGCGATTAATTTAAGTTCAAATTAATGATTTAAGTTTGGAATAGTGTTGAGTTATTTTAGATTTATTTTTGAGTTCTTTATGTCTTAGGTGATGTTATTTAATTCAACTTAATTTAATTTAATTTTTTAATTTAATTTTTAATTTGATTTAATTTAATTCAATTTAGTTTTGGTTTGATATTACATTAAATTAATTTGATTTAATTTAATTTCTAATTTAATTTGATTTAATTTAATTTAATTTAATTTAATTTATTTAATTTAATTTAATTTAATTTAATTTAATTTAATTCTTAATTTAATTTAATTTTTTAATTTAATTTTTAATTTGATTTAATTTTTAATTTAATTTAATTTTTAATTGAGTTTAATTTAATTTTATTCATTTAATTTTAATTAAAGGATTCGATTATTTAATTTTAGTTTAATGATTAAGTCTCTCAATGTTTTAAATTTGAATTATCATTTTAATTAAAAATTAAACATTAATGAAATGAATTAATTTAGGGATTTTAGAATTAAAGAATAAATCTCTTCCTATTATTACTACTACTTAATAATTCCAATTTTATTATTCTTCCCAAGTTGATAATTATTTAATTAAAGTTTATTCATTTTAAATTGCTTAATGGGTTTCTACCATAATTCATTGTTCAATATCCAATCAGATTAGAGGATCAAATATTTTACCTATTAATTTTATTAAGCCTAAGTTTTAATTAAAGGGTTAAGATTTTAATTACCATTTTGCCCTTCAAGCCTAATAATTTCATAACTCACTAAATTGAACTCAAATGAACTTGAAATTTTTGTTGACTTCACTCATATGTCAATAAAGACATGAGAGGAAGATGTGATTTTTTTCTGTATTTAATTTATTTATATAATTATTTTTGGTAGAAAATAGAGATTTCCAAGGAAAATTTAATAACATGACCAAGGGAAAGTTTCTGTCCTTAAGAAAATTATGGGACATTTCTAATGACTGAGACCATGAATGAATTTTTGTGATTTTTTGAATTATATTTTATTTATTAGAATTATTTTAAGTTCTGGAGTATTAATTAATTTAAAAATAAAATAAATGTTGAAAAATGAGTTTTATATTTTTAAAAAATCTCTCTGATATCAAAGGAAATCAGAGAAGCAAATTTTGAAATTTTCTGATTTTTCTATGATTTATTATAATTATTTAGTATTCTATGCTAGAAAATACATTTTTAATTTTAAAATTACCTTAGGGCTTTAAAAATTAATATCTCACCAAATAGGCTAATAAAAATATGAGGTTTGTTCTAAGTGATTAAATTCAAAATGTGACATTTTGGTGAATTTTATTATTTTTGTGATTTTATTATTTTTTGAGTATTAAAAATATTAAAATAATATTAAAAATCAACTTTTTTAGAAAATTGAAATTTTAATTTTTCTTAAATTCCCCTGATATCAGAGAGGCTCCAAAACCAATTTGGTGAATTTTTGAAAGGTATTTTGAAAGTTATGAATTTTTAAAGTTTAAAATGACTAAATGGCCTAATCAACCCATTTATTAAGGTTAACTAAATCCAATTGACTTCAAACTTTTATGGTGAGTTCCTCTGATCCTAAAGGTCAGTGGAGAATGATTTCAAGTCAATTTGATCTATAGTTAACTCTAATTAATTAGAAACCTATTTTGAGTGTTTAAGCCAATTAGGGTTGTCTAAAATGAACTAACTCAAAACCTATTTTTCCTAGGAGTTCTCTGGTCATAAGGAACATCACCAAATTTTCCTAGAAATTTTATTTACACAACATGCTATTTATTGAATTAAAATACTCAAAAGCAGTGACATGGTGAAAAATCAATAACTCTTCATAGGGATAATAGCCCCTCGACTTTGGAAAATTCAGGAATGTTCCCAAATTCAGAGGCTTCAAAAGCCCTATGGTCTCATGCCATGGTAGATTGTATACATGCATGGAAATTAAATGAATGCAGTAAATAAATTATAAAAATAAAATACTTGATGAAATTAAATGATTTCTTTTCACATTATTCTCCTCTGTTCACTGAGCAAGAGGTATTTTATTTTATTCTTATGATTTCTACGAATGTCGTTTTTGAAGTTTAGGGAATTAAATAAGTAAATACCCCTAATTTGCACCCTTACTTATCCGCGGCGCCGCGTCATCCTTAGCATCTCAGAAGGCACACGTGTCAAGTCCGACCGACGCCGCCATCCGCGTCAGCGCGCTCCGGGACTGCCCTGCCTCGCTCTGTCTTCGTCCAGAAGCGCGATCTGGCCGTCCAGATCACGCGTGTAAATGGACGGCATCGTTCATCATTGAAGTGTCCTCGCACAAGAGAGCCGTCACACTAAATCCCTAATATCTCATAGTACTCAATGGATTTTCATGTTCTTATCTCCTATGGATTCGTCTTGAAGAGACGAACACATCTATACGGTGCCATAAAATTGAAATTAAAGCATTTGAAATGGAGAATCTCAGCGAGCTCAGGGATGAAGAATTAGCTCATACCTTAGCTCTGAGAAGTGAAGCCTCGATCAGAGATGTTACGGCACGTTCGTTGGAGCTGCAGGAGGCTAGGGATGAAGCACGGGGATGTGGTGAATGCCCCAGGTGTGATTTCCATAGGGCTGATCACAACAACGTCTGGAACAACTAGGTGGCTGGAGATGGGGCACTATTTGGGTAGACCTTCTCTTGATGCAGTGAAGGTGTGGGACCAATCAATTTGATTGATCCGCGGAAAGTGTCCTGGTTTTGGGCTTGGATTTCGGCTGCGAAATTGAGCTCACGAAGAAATGGTAGGGGGATTTCGATGGGGATCGAGTGCTGCATGTGTATGGGGAGTGATGCAGGTGATTTTTGGCGAGTTTCCTTAAGGTTTGTTTTAGCACCTCTTCATGGCCGAGGGTGGGGGTTTTAATGGCGGGGGCGGAGGGCCTCCGGGGGATTGAGGGCTGGATCAGCCCCGCTCCTGAGCAAGTGAAAAACGGTTGCCAATAGCCCATGGGCATAGGCGGCTACGGCGGAGTGAGAATTCCAAGCTTGGATTGACTTGGACCTCTCGTGGAGTTTTCCGACGTGGGGTGGCTGGCCGGCGAGCAGTCACCCTCGGGGTCAGGTGGGTCGAGCTGGGTGTTTGTGCAAGCAATTAGCAAATGCCAAGTATGGCTTTGATCAAAAGTAGAATGGGGCATGGCTAATTTTTGGGTCTAAATGGGTCAACTCACCCATTTGGGCTTGGTGCACCTTCAAGGTGGCTTTGGAGTGTGGGGATCAAGGGATCAGGCGGTTTGGCATGGAGAAGTCATCCAAATATATTTGGATTAAATTTAGGTTTAGGTGAATCATGATTAAGGCTAATGAGCTTTAGGGATTAAGGAAAGGGCCCCTCCTTCCTACGTGGTATGGTGACATGTAAAGAGGCTCTCATGGCTTCCATGTGGCTCATGCATGGCCATAGCTCACCTTTGGCTTAAGGAAAAGTCAAGTCAATTTCATGTAAATGGATTTAAGAAAATTTTGATATTTTGATGTGAATTTGTATAGGGCTTGATTTGGAATTGTTTGATGATGGAATTATAACTTAGGGAATGGCTTTGATTAAATGGATGGCAAATGGAAATGTCATGTGGGCTTTAGGGTCAATCTTGGGCTTTTGTATTTAGTGGAAATGGGCTTTTAGGAAGGTTTAGGGAAGTGGGCTTTTAGGTTGAAAATGAATTTATGGATAGAAATTTTGTAAAGAGGTTGGGCCAAATAATTGTTGAGTTTGGTTTAGGGATGTGTCATGGTGGTTTTGAGTCGATTTGGTGTGATTTGGACTTGAATTGGTTTGAATTTGGGTTTAATTGGTAAGTGGGCTTATGTAGGTCAAATTGGGCTAACTTGGGCCAATGTTGAGCTAGAGTTGAAATTGATGTAAAATTAATGTTGAAATTTTTATGAGTGTTTCAAGGGTTTTGGCTTTGATGAGTTTTGATTTTGGGGTTTGGGCTCATTTGGGTTAGGTTTGGGTTTAGGTCGAAAATAGGCCTTTTAACTTTGAGTTGAATTTAGTGGGGTTTGGATCTAAAGCCCAGGCAAATCATGTTAGTGTTTGTTTATGGGGATGTTAAGGAAGGTTTAGAAAAGATTTGGGAGTTAATTGGAGTTGAATTGGGTGAGTTTGGGCTAAGTTTGGGTCATGGGTCCAAATTGGGCTTTAAGGCCAAAAGGTAAGAATTGGATCCAAATTTCAATCAAATTGGGCTTGGATTTATTAGATTGGTGTTGAGATGTTAGTTGAAGTTTAGAATTGGTGGACCAGAATTTGGGTCAATTAGGTAGGTTAGGTTGACATTAGGTTTTACTTTGAATTAAAATGGTCAAATTAGAGTTTTGATAAAAGTGTATGTAGTAGGGTGACAAAATTGGCCCATGGTGTAGTTAGACAAAATGAAATTAGGAATATTTGGGATTTTCTGGAATTTTCTGGGAATTTTCTGAATTTTTGGATTTTTGGCTAGAGGTATTTTAGGTATTTGGGAGGAGGTATTAGGAGGTATTTTGGAATTTTTTGGTATTTTTGGGTATGGATGATCAATTTGAGTGATGTGGAAATGTTTGGGAATGATTTTGGAGAATTTTGGGTGATTTGGAAATTTTTGAGAAATTTAGGCTATTCGGGGCTTTGGGTAAGGACAGCGGGTGTAGGGTCCGGGGTCGAGTGAAAATTTGGAAAATTGAAGATTGGGTGGATGTAAGTGAATGAAATCATTTTTGTTGAGCCATGAAGTCATATCAAGCCCACATGAGCCATGAAGGACTCATTTGAGGCATTCGGCTATGTTGTTCTAACCCTCTTAGCCAAGGGCTTAGGGGTTAAGGACCATCCATGTGAATCACCTACATAGTCGGGAGGTCAAATCGAGTATGGGTGTGTTTTAGGAAGTGTGAAAGTGTAGTGTGTAGGTGTAGTGTGTGCAAGTCAACCCTTCACCGAGACCGGGCCACCGGGCGATCCCCAGGTCAAAAGTCACATAGGAACTCATCCTTTAAACTTCCACATTTGATTTCAACCCACTAGGTGATTAGGGGTCTCAGAGTTGTGGAGTTTACGGGGAGTTTAGAAGTGGTTTGAATTTCTAAAGGTGGGTCCCAATTCTAATCCTCTAAGATAGTCGAAAGGAAAAGCCTAAGGCTAGATCCTAAGCACTAAAGAAGAAGACCTCATAAAAAATGAGGTCGACACCGGGTGAAGATTGAGCATGATGTAGGTAAGAGGTACAAGGGCTAGACTTGTTGTAAAAGGCTTTTAGGTAAAGGCGAGAATATTGCACATGCGAGTGGGAGTTAGAAGCAGAATGCGGGAAGTAACTGGGAAAGAACTTTGAAATTTTAAGTTATGTTGATGTTGATATGTTGGTAAGTGTTACACTTGAGCGAAGTTAGTGCTACAACTTCAATTGGTCTTCTAGCTTGAGAGACGGGGCTTGTTCTGAGATGTGGAGGATATCAAGTTCGAAGAAAAGGTGACCTCATCGGTTGAGGATATCAGTTTGAGGAAGTAGACTTTGTAGTCGCCTTGCCGGCCTCTAAGTGGAAGATTTGTTGAGATGGACCTCGGTTAAACAAAAAAAAAGGTAGAAAAAAACTGTTCTTGCTCTCTGCTCATGCCTCCCTTGTCGCGAAGCGAAGCTTCGCTTCGCCCTCCACCCTAATTCGCAAACAGTAGAACCGTTGGCTGCTCTCCCTTGGGCTTTGGTGCTTTTTCTTACAAAAAGAGCAAGCTTGCATCTCAAAGCAGCTTAAATTTCTTTTGTTGCAGGTGCTCCATTGGTGGCTTATAGCAGAGAGAGAGCAATTTAATTCCTGTAATTCTCGACGGGATCGACGGTGTAAATTCCTCAAGTAATTAAATCCTCTACAACTCCGTGGACGTAGACAAAAATTATCGAACCACGTAAATCTCCATGTTCTTTTCTTGTGTGAATTTTCTCGTTCTATTTTTTGCTTCGTCGTATATCGTTCTA
This sequence comes from Papilionanthe hookeriana x Papilionanthe teres, assembly GCA_022702705.1. NCBI lineage: Eukaryota > Viridiplantae > Streptophyta > Magnoliopsida > Asparagales > Orchidaceae > Papilionanthe > Papilionanthe hookeriana x Papilionanthe teres. The sequence goes on along the minus strand of CM040439.1, from coordinate 63,612,402 downwards.
TTTATTTTTTACATATACCGTAACATTTTCTCATTGTCAGCTTCTCCACTCCACCGACCGCCAAAATAAAATGTTATCATTTGCGGGCCGACCCTGCAACACAAAAGTTTCTCCTCACCGATGTTTCTACGGATTTGGAACTCTCCTCATTGTAGTGTGAAGGCTTTCGGTAAATTGGTTCGGCAGAAGAACAAATTATGTTGCTTAGCCAACTCACCAATGCATTGGAATAAGGCCAAAAGTACCAAAATATGTGTCAGATTCAAGCTATAGAAAATGCGATATGGCAGAGCCACCCTTCAAGCTAACTTCTTTGACTAGCCACCTGCCGATCGGCCCAGCCAACGTTCGACTAAATCTCGTTCGACTAAATCCTGCGTTGACCAGCTAATTCATCCGGGGGCAACAAGCCTGAAGCATGCGGGGAAGAATCGTCGGATTGTTGATGAGTACAACAATTGTGGGAGGATGATTGTTAGCCAATTTCTCACTTCCTATGAAGAGCCATCACCAAAGAAATTTGGTAACATCCTCTCCCTCCCTCCCTCCCTCCCTCCCCCGTGGTCTTTACGTTTTATATTGCAGTCGTGATTTACAATCCAAATTTGAATTTAATAGGATATAATTAAATTTTAAATAAATACATAAAATATGTAATATGTATATACATGTAAACTCCTTTTCTTAGAATTTGAAAATTAAATTGATGCATGATTAAGCTAAAATTTCATCACCAAAGTTGGCTTATTCTAATCTTTCAAAGAAAAAACATAATGCTCAAATTGGCCAAGTAGAAAGACTTTTATATTTAATTTATATACACTGACTGTACTCTGATGCTTAAAGCGAACCTCATTATTTGGAGCCAAATTTTGATGAACTAGGACGATAAATATTAGCCTCAATGTGAGGGCATTGATTTTCGTGGTAACAGCGAATTCTTCTACTGAGAACGAGAGTAAAGATGCTACTCCTGCATTATGAACAGTGAAAGTGATGATCATAATTATTTCAATGTAACTTGATATTTTAATATGTTTGTGAACAACTTTATTCATTTTCCTAAGTTTTTAATATATTGGCTCACGCCTTTTTTTCGTAATCCTAAGATTTTAATGTAAACCGAGTCTCCTGACACAAGAAGAAAGGCCTAATGTCAGGGATATTTAGTCCCACATCGGCTAATTGTAGGGCTGAAAAGTAGTATACAAGTCCTAGGCTGTCCACCTTTCTTAAGAGCTCTTTTGGAGGCGTGACAAGTGGTATCGAGCGAGGGTGCGCTTTTGCCGGGTGTGTGGACTCTCCATGGTCCGGTGAGACCCCTGAAAGCCGTTCTGTGACAAATTACCAGTATCGGAGAGGGGTATTACTGTGAGCGTGGGGAACTCTCTGCGGTGTAGGGCCATTGGTGGAGCTGATCCGTCACGTGATTGGGTGGAGGATAATGTCAGAGATATTTAGCCCTATGTCATGGATGTAGGGCCGAAAGAAATAAACATGCAAGTCACAGGCTGCCCACCTCTCTTAAGAGCTCTTTTGGGAGAGTGACACTAAGCTATGCTAATAGTAAGGCAAAGTTGTATCTTTTTCTTCCGTTTAGTGGAGCGAAGTGAGGCCACTTAGCGTTGAGTAATCACAACTCCGTAAATAAGAATCCAAATCTACAAGCGCGAGCTCATCACTGTGCAGCCTAAAAGAAAGGAATTTTAGCTTCACTTCTTTGCTTACTAATTTTGTTATGAAAGCATGAAAATTTTCTTTCGATTGTATTGATCAATTTTAGAATTTAGATAGTATTTATATATGCAATTCTTGAATTTAATCTAAAACTAATACTTGTTAGGAAGATTTACGTGCATGCCACTTTATCCCATTTATGTACATATTTAACATTTAAACTTCAATTTTTTTTGTATGATATGTAATATTCTGGTGGTATATGTAAATGTTAGTAAAGTTTGGGTATCAAATATATAAATACATAGAAAATGGGTGGTTCGTATCAAAATGCCCCAAGGTTCATGGCTACTCCTTTTAGTCTACCATTAACTCATGGCTTTATATTTTTGGGAATCACGATTGGACAATAGCTGGATATGTCCTCGTATTATTGCTATTTTTTCTTAAAAAAATTAAGATAGTTGAATAAATTTTTTATTAGAAATGATGCATATTATAAAACTCATGGTAATAGAGAAAATATATTATCATCTTAGTTTGATATGAAGATTGAACACACAGATACATAGAATGAAAAAAATAATCAGTAGTGACACTAGAAGTTTTTATGTAAAAACTAGTCAAGGGAAAAATCACGAGGTGTAGCCCAGCTGAAGAGTTTCACTATAAAACGATAATTACGGTCGTAATAACTTATCCCATGGGTGGGAAAGAGTTACAAGGTTTCCCAAGTTAAACGTCGAGCATGCGAATAAACTTGTTGCAAAAGAATTAGCAACGACCGATAACGATACGCGAATGCGTGGGTGGTAGTCGGCGCGGTCGATGGTGGTCGGCGGTGATCTGACGGAGGTTGACGGTAGTCATCGGTAGACGGTGGTGGTCTATGGCGATGCTTGATGTTGTGGACTTCGGCTCATTCTCAAAGTTTCAAGTTCTTCCTTAAACTCTGACTCATTCCCTCCCATGAGAGCGTTGGGCCTCTTTATATAGTCTGGTCGTAATTAATGATGAAACATGAACAAATTTGATCGGCGGTTCAGAGGCTTCATTTGATGGGCTAACGTTTGATGGATATTTGAGTGGCTTAACGATGTCGGAATTGAGCCATATTAGGCTCGTTGGATTCGTCATGTCTAGACGCTCGGTTCGACTATGAACTCGCCGAATTCAACATTCATTTGACCTTTTAAATGTATCTGCTAAACTTCCAAATATGGTTTAACATCTTGATTGGGGTTTGCTTTGGTTCGTGTTGAACAATTTTTGGTAATAGTCGTCCATCTTGTTAAGCACATTTGGTTGATTGTATGCTTGTTAAAATCAGAGCTATGAATGACTTTTTTTTATGCTTTTATATTTTTTGATCAAAAAATCACTTTGAGATCCGATATATGTTGGATAATGAAAATTTGTTGGAATCATATGAAGAAGAACTGAAAAATCAAATGAATTGTATTTCTTCTTTCCTATTAAATATATTTTATTGCAGGTCAAAGACTTCTAAGGAAGATAAGTTCAGTATGGTTGGCTGCATATCACCTAATTCTTATGTATTTACATATCTAACATCTAAATTTATTATTTACATGAATACCACCAAAATCTTTTATATCACATCTGAAACACCATTAGGTTTTTTTTTTTCGGATAGGGTGAGCTCTCGAACCCAATATACTGTGATTCTTCATTTTATTTCCAACAATATGTTTCACTTTTGAGTACAAAATATCACTATTTTAATTTTTAAAAAATTGAAATAGGACATTTGATATAGGTAAGGTGGCATAAATGTAAAAATGAAGTTTAGATGTGGATATGTAAATACATAAGTGATGTATGTATGTAAATCTTTCGCAATTAAATACTATGTAATTAATTGCCATTTTAATTTTTACGTATTTTTGTCTTGGAAGATATTGAACATGATTTGGGGTTTATTATCATAGGATGTTTTAAGTAATTATGATATTTTAAAATAAATTATTCATAAATAATAAATGTTTGATGTTTATAATACAAAATATGTTTTGTTAATATGTAATTAAACTGAATAGGGTCATTAATAAAGTCATGATTTAAGCAAACTTGGGAATACTTGAGTACTGAAAGCCAACTTGAAGACGATGTTTGGCTGATGGGGAAATGAGCCGAAGAAAAAGAAATAACATTAAAAATTTCGATTGATGGCTGCCCATTCATTATCAATCAATCTAAAAATTTTACCATTTAAAAAAAATAAATGATTTTGAAAAATAAAATAATCTAAATTTTTTTTATTGGAAAGAGTTATATCAAATTATTTCAATTTAATGATATGCCAATCGAGAGGTCAGCGTGATAAATCCAACATTATTGCGCAATGTTCAAATAGAAACTTGAAACAACATATGATCAAGGGAATCACCATTGTTTCCTTGCCAAGTCGTCTGATTGCCTTCGTAACCACCCTTTGTTGTGAAATCCTGCATTGCCTGGCCAATGACATTGTTGTTGCCACCATTGCCTAATCACTGATGTCATGAACTTACTATCACCTAGCTGACATTATTAGCGTCATATGTTCACCATTGGCACCATCATTGTACACCAAAGCCATCAGACCGTCGATGCTCAACCAACAGTGTTGTTATTGTCATAATTGCGTTACGGTTGCCACCATCAACCACTATCGCCCTATTGCCAGCCACAGCTGTTGTCACTAGAACACTACTGGCGCGAACACTGCTGCTATAGTTGCAGTTCCCCGACAATTGCCATAATAGCTAGATTGCTTTTCTTGCATCTTACTATTTTCAGACCACTATTGGTTTGTCCTCCTTCAAGACCATAGTTGTATTTGTTTAGCTTTCCTGTCGTTGCTACATTGCTTGGCCATTGTAAGTGTTGTTGGACCACGTTGCTTGAATGATGTTGTTCCACTGTTGGACCTCCGTCGATCGAACCGAAGCCAAATCGAGATCATCGTCATCTTACAATCACTCTTATTAACTCGTCGAACTACTTATTTCCTAGTCACCATCGCTATCCGTGATATAGAATTCTAATCTCCACCACAACCTCTATTGTTCGTCTTTTATAGTCATAGAAGGATTGATGTCACTCCTTTCGTAAAAGTCAAATTGATTCTTCAACTCTTGTAATATTATTTCGTACTATTAAAGGACATGTAATAGCTTATACATATATCTAAATAGTAGAACTACTTCAATTAGGCTAGGCCCCATGTTTTCTGCCCTTTTTTATTTTCTACAACTCATGTTATCCTCTCAATCAATTTTTCTTTAATCTGTGTATGCTGAATTTTTATACAATACAAAGACGTTAATATACCTCTATCGCAACGATTTCTCCCACATGCAAGAACAATTGATATGATGATGCATTTATAACTATTAGATTTATTTTAAGGTTAATGCTGCATATGAAAAAGGTATATGAATTGTTAGAAGTTTTCGAGCTGATCTTAATATTGTTTATATCAAATATTTTGATTTAATTTTTTTCAATATTATGAATGGCATTTTCTTGATTGAACTTGTAAAATCCTGTTGTTCGCGTAGAATAAGCTCGTGTTCGGCTTGTTTAAGAAGCTTTGTGTTCGGGTCGTTTGCTCGGTGCTGAGCCGGCGAACACGAACAAAATTAATTCGTTCGTGTTCGGCTCATTTTGGCTCGAAATATTAGTCATATATATATATATATATATATATATATATATATATATATATATATATATATATATATATATATATATAGTTTTTTTTCCAATTAGACAATATTTTGAAAAAAATTATTTGACTACAAGGCTACAATGATTTATAATCGTTAAAAATATTAATTAAGACAATAGAATAAAAATTATTAAATTAGATTTAAATGATATTTTAATATAAACAATAATTTTTAAATTTTGCTCCAGTCCTTAATATCTTATGGTTACGTGATTAGGGTTCAAAACAACTCTTTGTTCGTGAACGACTCGTATTCGGCTCGTAAGCCAAGCAGGTCGAACACGTTCCCTGCCCACGATCTCGAGCTCCAGCAAGGCAGAACACGAGCAGAGCCTGACTCGCACCGTGTTCGACATCATTACACCCTATTCTTGATTAGAAATAAAGGACCTAAAAATAATAATAATTTATCATCTGGCATAGACATCCTCGAGACCCATATCATTCGGCATGAATATCCTCGATACCCGTGAAAATCCATCCTAAACAAAGTTAATTTGAATTGGTTCAATTTAGCCTTCTTTTAAACTTTTACGAACCTTCCGTTCAAATCATGGCAAATATGGTTCAATCATCATTTCTCATTTTCTTTTATAACATGTACTATGCATTCTTCTTCTCCTTCACATGTTGTTGGTGAGGATTGTCTTTATCGTGATTCCTCCCTCACATGCTGTTGGTTCTATGATATCACCTTTGTGACATTCTCTTCTCCTTGTGATGTCAATCTTCTAAAGCCTTTCTGTGAACTCATCCTTTAGGATTTGCAGATCTTATGATATCTAGAGCTGTGTAAAAAACTCAATATTTGCAAATAGCTCGGGTTTGGCTCACTCAGTTGCTCGTGTTGGAATCATTCATTAAGTAAATGGGTTAATTTTCTGGAAACAATTTCTGCTTGAATTATAATTGAGCTGAACATGAACAACCCTTCATTCGATTGTATGCAACTGGTTTTAACTTGAAATAAATAAATTATATATATTATTTATATATATATTATTTAACTACTGCATTTTCATAAAATAAATAAATTATATATATTATATATATATATATTTATGGTAAGTTTAAATCAAAACAGCTCGTGCAGTGCATGTGATTTTCGTGTCTTCTATTGTACAAGGAGTGATGTCACTTCGGATGCAACATCCTACAACTATTTTTCATAAATAATTTAAATGAGCTAATTTGAGCAAAACAAGAATAAAACACGAACAAGAGCATAAATTGAGCCGGGCACAAAACATTGTTCTTGAACAATTTCGAATATGAGTCAATTTTGAATGAGCTGAACATAAGCCAAGCTTAAGCTCGCTCAATTTCAACTTGTTTACATCCATAATGATTCTTCCCCACAAGCAATGGCCATGCCATTTAACCTTGACTTCACATTTTTTGAACTTATCTTCCCCTTAGGGGTGTCAAAAAATGGATCTGACAAGCCAACACAGCCTGAACTCAACTCAAAAAATTCAGGTTAAGGTTAACCTTAATATTTTCAAGTTGGAGTTCCGAGATCGAAAGAGTGACCCATTTGTCTTATTCAGGTCGGGTTCGGGTTGAACCTGAAAACCCAAACAAGACCCAAATAAGCACAAAATTTTGAGTAAGGGTTCGGGTCTTACTTTTCGACCTGTTTATTATTCGGGTTGTTAAGATGAACTTATTCGAGTCGGGTCATCATTTGACAGGACCCGAACCGAATCCGGTGACCCGAGTTGACACCCCTACTTCTCCTTCCCTTTTCCTAGTACTCTGATGACTTCTCTGTGATTGCTTTTGCACATCATAAATCTCTCAACACCCGCCCACAAGCTCTGTGGCACATGTCATCATTCATGTTATGCCTTGCAAGTTATTTGTTTCTATTCACGCAGTGCCTCTACATTTCAAAATTGAATTAAGATTTATAATGTTTAGACTGAGATTGAAATCATGTTTAAGTTAATTAAGCTCTAATGTGCAGCTTATGAATATGCGAGGCTATTCTTTGTTGAGAATAAATTGTCTACAATAAGCATTTAGGAATACTTCCCTAATATAACAAACATTGAGGATGTTTTCCAAATTATTCATAAGATGAGACATAAAATAAAATTTTCTAAAAGAAAATAACATAACACAAATTTTAGCAATACATCATAATCAATTATTAGGTCTATGGCTGAAGGATGACTTTTCTAGCTACATGAGGTGATTAAGTAATTTCAGGGTTTCTTATATAATTTGCCTGATGTTTTGAAAGTTTATAGTTGTATTGTACAGTAGAAGTTTGTGTAAAGGTGATTATTCAATTTCCAAGAACGTTATATAACAATGAGGGATATTAGTGGTAATTAAAGAAGAAATAATGAAAATGGTGTACTCTAATTAATTATTTGCCTTGCATTTGAAATTGAAAAAAAATTAAAATTTTGTTGAAGTGGTTGCATAAGTCAAGAGGCATCAAAGGAGAACTTAAGTTTATGACCCGACCACTAGAATTGTTGCTTCACCCTATTCCTCTTAAAAAGAGGGGTTGGCCACTACACCACAAATGGACTAACTACGTCCTTTGAAATAAGAAAACTACATTTTCCATAAAAAAAAAAGCAATAGAAAAAAAAAAGAAGTGAAGCATTTTTGCAATAATAATTAATATTATTTTGGAATGAAATTTGGAGTCTTTTATTCAAATAATTCCTTTCTTGAAGCTTGATGATCGAGAGCACTTTTAATCAACGTTTTAATTTTGAAAATTATATTTTTCTTCTATAACTACTGATTAAACCTGACACAATTCTTCCTTAACATCTCATATAGATCTCTAGATTTTCCTTTGATAAAATATAATATTTTCTTGCATTAAGAAGATTAGTATAGATTAGGCTCTCCACACCAATTCTCAACTTTCACATATTTTGAACCATTAAAATTACTTAAAATTTTAGATAAAATCAATAAGAACCCTTCAAAAATTCCTTTTTGTTTCAAGTCCAAGTACATTTTCATTTAAAAAACCTAATTGTTTAAATTTTGACCTTATTTGTTAGCATAATTTAAGCTTTGAGGCCTTTTCTACATTTTGGCTTCAAATACCCAATAAAAAACACAGAAATTTCCACCCAATCTGTGATGGACTCCTTAAGCATTCTTATGTCATATTTAAGTGTTTTAAGTTTATTAGACTCTCCATTTGAAAGCTCTGTATATCATAATTTAAGCATACTAGACATTAGACAAGATGGTTCTTATAGTTTAGTCAACCATAACCATTATACGGGATAATTTATTTAAAGGCTACATCATTAAGCAAAGAGGAAGCTTTCTAGTCTCTTAAATGGGTGGACACAACATGGGGAGTGGATCTTCGATTGGAGGGTAATGAATGATGCCATGTTCGTAACTTTAATTCTTGACTCATTTCTTATTTATGTCGAGTGGTTAGAGGCATGGAATATACCTGAGTTCATTTTATCTTATAATGCTAAAACAGATGAATGATTTGTGAGAATAGAGCTCAATTTTTTTTATTATTTAAAGTATTGTAGCATTTATTCATATTGATTCTCGCTTGAAAATTTTTCTATCTTGTATCTCCATTATTCAATATTTGGAGTGAAATTATGGCATCCTCATGGAAGGATGTAGAGTTCTCAAAACTCTAATCACGTAAATAATGTATTCATTATAGATTTATTCTTGCTATTTCCTTAAGTTCAAGGTTTCATGCAATTCTTATATAGGATGCATGAAATAAGTGCTTAGTTAAAAGCTTATTGTTCAATATATTAATAGTAAAATTAAAAATAAGAACATATAAAGTTTACCTGGATATATTAAATATAGAGAAATTTGACATCAACATAATTTAGATTTTAAAAAATGAATAAAGGCGCATAAAAAATTAGATACTGAAGTCAAACTCTCCTATGACAATACTCATTAAAAGAAAGGGACTAATAAGAAAAAAAAATTTAGCACTTTTATATTCTACCTTGTATTTCTAGTGTTGAGAAAAAATTTTCATCTTAAGATAATCATTGAATTATAGAAAAAATTTTAAAGAATTTAAGAGGTAGAATGTTTTAATAATAGCATCTGCATAGGGAATGAATCAAATAGATTTACAAGGGAAGAAAGCAAATATACTAATAATATAGTTGATGAGTTCAATAAGTTTGTGTTGGTTTTTAGAAAAATCCATAGTAGATGTTGAAAATGAAGATAGCGCCATCATACTGATTAACTCAGCACCTAAGCCCTTGAAAATATCAATCACGTTTCATCCATAGCTTGGATATGAATGCCATAGTGAAAGATAACTAAGTTAATGTGTGCATGTCCATAAATGATCTTAAAAGAATAAGTATAAATAAAAATGATTAGCATCAAAGTAAATATTGATTAGCATCAAATACTTATATAAATAAAAAGTGTTTATTAAATAAAAATGGTGATTTCCAATTACTTTGTGCAAAAAAAGCTTCAAAAGATTAGGCTCAATGTCAAGGAAATGATGTGATCATTGAAAACAATTATGATAGTCTCACCTTTCTATTTTTAAATAATTAACAATTTTTTTAATAGATTATTGATTCATGTTGTATATACCATATATTTTTTGAAAGCTAACAAATAAGTTTTAATGGTAGAAAAATCTTTGACAAAGAACAACAAACTTTGTGATGTTGTTGGAATTTGATCTATTACAACTACGATGAAAGCTTGTCAATTAAGAATCCTTTAAAATATAAGGAATGTCCCATATTTAAAGAGAAACTTAATCTCGCATGTGAGTTTTGATGATCATGTTATATTTTTAGATTTAAAATTGATTCATATAACTTTCCATTGATGTTTTTGTCTTGATAAAGAACTCTAAATTTGCATGATTTTAAGTTATATAGGGAGCTATTGTTGTTACCGAATCTTATGTATAAGTTAACATTATTTTTACTCTATATATATATATATATATATATATATATATATATATATATATATATATATATGAAACAATATTTTAGGCACTTAAGTGATAGAGGTTAGGTAGAGTTATTGAAATGAGATGGCTCAATTATGATTATATTATGAAGATTAATTTTTGTGACTTATGAATTACTAACAAGTTACATACTCAAATTCACATTGTGAAAACTTTAACTTTTCCGGGAAACTTAGACACTTTAGAAAATCAATATGAGATAGCCAAGTAAGAACTTGAAAACAGAAAATTAAAATGTAATTGCTTGGCACATATAATGAGTTATTTATCAAGGTGCTACAAATAGAATGAAAATTCTATTGTTGAAGCATCTCTAAAAATTATAAAGTCTATCTCAAAAGTTAGGGCTGAGTGCTTTCATGATTACCTTGTAGGTTTGTATGATAATACAATGACAGTAAGGAATATCTTATACATTTAAATTGCCTCTAAAGTTTAGAATACTCATAAGGTCATTTTATATTGCCACTCTATGGTGTGTAAGCAATATGAAGAATAATATAAAGCCAATGTGAAACATCCCTAACTTCTGATGTTATATTTAAAATTTCTTGATACTTCTATAAATCATAATTTCATCATAGCAATCTATGATATCTAACAGTATGTGTAAATGATTTCCAAGCTCAAATTTAATTGTGGTCAAATGATAGCGGCTTAACAAAAGTTTGGCCAGACATGAATAGTAGTTTCATAAATAGAGTACATCTTTATGTACTCATTTTGTACTTTACTTTCGGAGTGCATAGTTATGCATTATTGTGTATTCAATAAATACAAAAAAAATGAACAGATAACGAGTGTATAGGTAGTGCTCAACACATAGTGAATACATAACTATATTCTTAAATAATTCGTATGTGAAGTTATGAAGCAGTATTTCATACATAATAATTTTGAAAAAAAGTGCAAATTTTTAACAAGCCTAATCATTAGGACGAATGGTTTCTAAATCACATATGGTCATTCATAGTCCAAAAAACCAAATTGATGGTTGTGCTAGACCTTGAGATGAAAGAAAGGCAAGTATAATATTGGCAATGAAATTATGTTGACCATGATTTTGTATGTTGGACTCTGTATTTTTCTCTGTTTTTCATATTACGATTTGGATGTCTCTCCTATGCACAACTTCTATCTTTATGTGCGATAACTTGGTCCAAATTTATAAAATAAAACTGCCTCTATCATCATGAATATTCTAGAATGCAACAATTGACAAAGCTCTAAGCTCTAATTCAGCCCTTGAGAGCTTATATTTTCTTCAATAATTAAATTTCTTAGATGTTTAAGAAATCAAGACGGAGTTAACAAAACCAAAATATAGGGTTCGTCACATAAATTGGGCTAATTTTATAGAGTACCTAAACTTTGATTTCTACATATGTGCCACTCTAACTATGCATGACAGCTGATTTGGCTTTGCAATTAAAATAGTGAATGTTTTAATGTGCAATGCAAAATCACTTTAAAGTTGGATGTGGAATATATAAATATATAGAAATTAGTTGGGATGTATGTAAATACCTTTTTTTTTTTATATGAGAGTATGTGAGAAATGCAATATTCTGTATAACTATGCTCAAGATTTCTTCAAATTTTTATTATTATTATTATTATTGTTATTATTATTATTATTGTTATTATTATTATTGAGATATTCCTTCAAAGTTAGAAGGATGATAGACCAGGAATCATCACAAGTCTTATGGTGTCGTCTTGTAGCTCTGCTTCCTCTTGTATTCCTTCTCCTGCCATTTGGTATGGCTTTTCTCATTCCTCTTCTTCTATACCAACTCAAAACACATTTGTTACCTTTTTTGCTCCACGATTACTAAAGCCCTATTTGGCACAATTTGAATTTTTATGTTTATTTTTTACTTTAAATTTTTTTATTAAAAATGTGTTTGACTAACATAATATTAACATATTTTTATTATTTATTTTTATAAATAAATCTACTTGTTTTAAAATATTTAAAATATCTAGATAATATTTTTAATATTTTTAAAAATATATTTAACAAATAAGTATAGCTTAATTCAAATCAAAACATAGATAAAATAAAAAAATAATTTAAAATAAAAAATAAAAATGATCCTGAAAGGCCCCTGAACTTACACAATGTTCTAACGTTTGGCCAAAATTTATAAATTGTTATTGATTGTTGGTAGGGCAAATATGATTCTAGCAGTAATTTGGCCTTTTCCACTTTAAAAGCTAAAAGGAGATGAAATTTCAAGATATCTACAAAATTCATAGTGTACGTTTCATTATTTTCTTTTAGATCCATTTACATACGTACCACTCAATCCTATAAATTTACACATCTAACACTTTTTTTTTTACATTGATAATATCCAAATGTTTCTTATCACATCAAAACCTCAATATTTAAATTTTTAGAAGGTGACAAACAACTATCTATGCATAGATAAAGTGTTATAAATATAAAAATCAAAGTGTAAATGTTATATATGTAAATATATAGGAAATGAATGATATGTATGTGTTGAATCCAAATTTGTAAGGTACTATGTGCCCATGAAATAGAATGGTGAAGAGAGGAAATGAGATTAAGAGAGGAAGAGAGAAAGAGAGATAGGAAGAGATGAAGATGAAGACTTGCCCTTCTGGGAGAAATTGGGGTGTTCCGGTGTTTGTGGACCCATTTTTTATTCCAGAAAACTAAAGGTTACAAGTCGGGGGAGCCCAAAAGCCTTTTACATGACAGGGTACTTCAATTTATAGATGATATCGTTTGTTTTAAAATGATGGTACAAAATAGTTTATTCTTTTGTGTTAGTGTGTTCATCTGATTACCTTATCGGCCGCTGAATTTGTCATTCTGTAGTTTTTCTGTTGGGGGGAGAAGTCAAGTTCCAATGGTCGGTCGGAGGGAAAAGGCCACGGTCAGGGGGAAAAGTCCTTTGTTTGCGAGAAAAGACCTCCATCAGAGGAAAAGTCTTATGTCTGAGGAAAAGTTGACAAAGAGTAGCCAATTCGATGGGAGCTGACTGCAGATTGCCTCCTGATCCATGTAAATCATTCTTGAGTATACAGTATGTTAATCTTCCTTTCATTTAAAATAGGCTTATAAAATGTTATTAAGTTTTGTAATGTTGGCTTTGAACTACTGCATCTTAATTGTCAACAAAGTCTAAACACCTAACTTTTTTTTTTCTCTAATTCATTGATGTATATATACATATATGAGTCGTAAATGAGTTGAAAATAAGTGAGCCCAAGCTCAACTCGTGCTTAGCTCGTTAAAAAATACTATTGTTCGTGTTAGAACTGTTTTGACAACTCTAATCTGACATGCAACTGTTAAGAGTGTAAACAAGCCCGAGCTTGGCGAACGTGAGACTCGACTTGTTAAAAATTATTGTTTAGGTTTGGCTTGTTTATATATCAAGCTAAAAATTTTGTTTGTGTTTGGTTCGTTTTGGCCTAGAGAGCCGTTGTAGTTGCTACAAACCTATTTGACAATCCTTGTAACAAGCCCATAGAATATTAAGGCCAGGGCAACATTTAAATCTTATTATTATATTAAAATATTCATTTTAGATAGAATTTAATATATTTTAAATTTTTAATTGAATTTTAATTGATTATAAATCTTTGTGGCTTTATAATCAATTAAATTATTAAAAATAATACTATATATATATATATATATATATATATATATATATGTATGTATGTATATATAATTTAATTCTTTCGAGTCAAAATAAGTCGAACACGAATGAACAAAAATTTAATTAGGTGTTCGGTTCATTTATATATCGATTAAAATCATCGTGTTCTATCCGTCTATTTTACGAATGAATTAAATACAAGCTGTCCAGGAACGGCAAGCCATTTTGACAGTCTATTATATATGAAAGCTTTTTTCAACTATAATGCCAGGTCATCCTTTCTTTGCTTGTAATTAAAATAAATTTGTTTTTAAAAAAATTTATTGAAACTGATACACTATTAAAAATCTTGCGATTTCAGTCAAATAAATTCACAATTTTAAATTTCAAAATAAAGGACAAAATCTTTTAGTTAAATTAAAATCAAAGTCGTGACCTGAAAGTCTAAATTTCGGGGAAAAAGTCGATTTGCATTGTTAATGTTATTTGGGCGTTACCTTGTAATGAATATTTGAAAAATGTTGGTTGTTCTAAGCATAAAATGGACTTAATTGTACAGATATGCCTATCCTAATTGTTATTACATTGACCAAAAGATTAGATCGAAGACATATATCGGCATGAGGCTTGTGCATGAAAGATGCTTGTTTTGCTTGGAATACCTATATTGTAGATTCGATTAGCATTGGTTGTGATATCAAAATTAGTTAGTCCCACTTTGTGCTTAACTCAAAGTGAGACGAAATTTTTTTTCTTTGAATGTCTTCTTTCATATTCTTTGATGTGTGCTAGAAGATTTGTAACAGTTGAGTAACGAATTACTGTATTAGCATTGTACGAGAATGCAATACACATTCAGAAAAATGCAGATAATCGATAGAGATACTATAAGTTCTTACGTGGAATGCTTCACTATGAGTTGTTGATTACAGGTATAGACTCTTATCTCACAGGCGGGAAAAAGTTACATAGTTTCTTGAGTTACTCTCTTCGTGCGCAGAAGTACTCCCCGCAGTATAGAGCTATTGCAGTGGAGAGTAATTGTTGGAGCTTCAGTACATCGTATTCAGACAACATTTAGCTGAGAATTTGAAATATGGATGAATGAGGGAGCAAGATTTGGATGACATGTATGTAATTGCCACACACACACACACACATACATACATACATACATATATATATCTATGTATGTATGTATGTATATATATATATATATATATATATATATATATATATATATATATATATATATATATATATATATCAACAATGCATGTTTGCTAATTTATATAAAATGCAAAATACTACTATAGATTATAAAGTATTTATTTAAATAACTCAAGTTTTATAATATTTAAAATCAATTAACAATTACACATCTACAAATGATCTTCATGGATTTTTAAGCGACGAGAAATGAGAAATCAAGAAAGCTGGAATTTACGGCCTAAAGAACATGGAACCTACCACATGGCATCGGGTCGCCCGGCCAAGGACCATCTTGGTCAACCAACAATGGATAAGCGTTTGTGACGGAAAAAGTGAAAGCCTATGATCCTTCAACCAGTGTGGAGCCCGACCTTCCGGTCGGCCGTCCTTCCGGTCGGCTGACCGTCCCTAACCGGCCATCAGCGAATATTTGGTGGCTCGATTATGATGAGTCATCTTTTCGGGTTTGACCGTTCACAGGAACTTGCTTTAATATGTAAATAAAAAATGTATCAACACAAATTACAGAGACATCTCAAGAATGGCAGAAGAAGTGTCATGCGTGGGGCCTACCAAAGTGTCATCAGTTCATCTTCAAAGTATCCATCGGACCAGATACATTTGAGGATGAACTTGTCATCTTCTCAACCCGGATAATCAAGAAGTTAAAATGGACCTCCTTTCCGGAGGCGGTTGACAAGGATTCAGTGAAGGAGCTGGCTTTGGCAGCCCTGGCCACCCGGTCTAACCTTTCCGGCCATATTCATGGCCCCATAAGTCATATTTATGTATAGACTAAAATACCCTAACGTACCTACGTACTTTAGGGGCACAACATTTAATTGTTCCTTGATCCATTCCTAAAAATAGGCGAAGTCTGGTTCATGGATAAAGGTTACATGAATTTGTGTCCCATTATTGTGTTAGTTCTTTCCTCTCTCTCTCTCTCTCTCTCTCTCTCTCTCTCTCTCTCTCTCTCTCTCTCTCTCTCTTTCTTCCGTCACCTAGCGCTTTATTCCTTGGGCGTGTCTCCCAGAGAAAATTTTAGATTCAACATTTTAAAAGATGCGGTGAGCGGGGAGTCTTGCCTTTTAACGAGGCGGTGACCCGGCCTAATTACGCGGTAAATTAACTTCCAAAAGATGGCCAAAAACGACCAGATTTATAAATAGCGGCTAGTGTGCAAACTCTTAAATGATATAAATTAGAAAATATTTTACATACTAGGGGTACTACGCAAAGTATACGTATCGTTCGAAGTAATATAGAGTTTTCAACTTTAAAAACCCAGAGTATACGATCCACAGTAAGTAAGAAGTCTTTAGTCAAATTCTAGCCTACAATTACTCCTTAAGGTTGGAATGTCGATTAAAATTGTGTTTTATCTAGTAACTATTCCTAAATGCAAGTGTTAAATGTAATAGTAACTATAACTAAATGCAAATAATAATTCTAAAGATAACCCTTTTTGGATGAGTTGGTTTGGAGAATTTTGAGATATTAAAAACTACAATTCTTATGTAATGAAATAGATAATGTATAGGAATGAGATGCATTTAATATTGTATGTGCCAAATAGGAGCAATCCTATTCTTTACCCTTTAGTCCGAGCATAAAGAACATTGACTAATCCTATGCTCGGTTGCGGGTACGCGGTAAGTACAGGAGGATACCGGTACCCACTTCAGGCTCCACGTTCCCCTCATACAGGGGCTAACATCTACACTTCAGCACCCAACGATAGGACCGAGTCCAAGTTTTGGCACAACCACTCTAAAATCTCCATTCATAGCCGATAATTATATTTCCTATTTATTTGTATTCAATTCCCGTAGACTTCACCATCCATGGAATTTAGATGTGGTTTTCACTTTGTTGAAAATTACCGCCCTTTCGAATTCGATGCAATTACAACAGATTTTAACACTACAATGGGCCCTTATTGCAATGTAAATGAAGTGTAAGTAAAAATTATCACATTTATAATTAAATTCACTTCTATCATGCATCACTAATCTTAGGACCAAATTGGGGATCTCGACCGACACCTTAAAACCTTCAATTTGAAGTCCATCAAAACACATTTCCCTATTTATTTGCTCTCAATTCCCATGAACTACACAATTCATCCATGGATATTGAATGGATTCTTCATTATTGTTGTATGACACTAAATCCTTTATGAGTTAATGTTCAACAACATATTTTAACAATTCAATTGGCTAGAGCAAAAAGTAAATTAAATTTGAAATGAAAAGCCATCACAATTTCTTCATTACTTTAAATGCACTTCAAATCCACATCATCACATCATTACATCTCTATGCAAGAAGAAAGACAAAGAAGACTACTCAGAATTCATGGAGAAGACATAATAAAACATGGATTTTATATATAAAAGAAAATTCATACAAACCATAAAAGCAAATACAACTTATCTCTTTCTCTTCCCCAATGCAAATCCCTTGAAATTCGTTTGAATCATTTTCTCTCTTCTTTGCAACACTCAATTCCCTCTTTAGAATGGAAAGGAAGAAGCAATCTCTCACTTTACTCCTCCTTCACTCCTTAGAGAAGAATCCGTCTCTAGAACCACAACACTCTACACTCACTCTTCTAAACCCTAACACTCAACACACACTCTCCCTCTCTAGAACCACACTAAAACTCCATAACACACACTATTTGTCATCCAAAAACAATTACTTATAAGTTAGAAACAAAATTCCAAGAGTTTTCTTAAGCATCCCTTCAAAGAGTCGCCAAAACTTTTCAAATTTGAATTGCACCGACATTGCTCTATCGTTCAAATATTTTCTGGGCTCACGGGAAAATGGCGCCGACGGCACCCATTTTAGCGCAGGCAGCGCCAGAAGCTGTTTTCCTCTATTTTGCTCTTTTTCGCTCTGAATTCGTTCTCTTTCGCTTCTTTTTGCTCCAATCACCTAAAATCATCATACCTGCAAAAAATCATGAAAAATACCTTTCTTTAAAGTGCAATATCACCAAAAATGGGTAAATTTATATAGCAAAAATAGTATATATTTTGGTGCATCAAAATCCCCTAAACTTAACTATTACTTGCCCTCAAGTAATCCTTTTACTACATAAAAATATAACTCAAGGCAATGTATTTTTCACCTGTAGGACACTAAAATTTTCATTCAAAAGAATATATTGGTTAGACTTTTAGAAAGAAATTTAGTGACTCAGGTTAACACTACAGGTATAAGAATATTCATCAATCAAGTTTAAGGGTTCTAGTCTTCTATTTATTTCAAGATAAACCATAATTTGTCACATTAAGAGTGCTTTGAAAGATTATGTGAAAAAGGAGTTCATGAAAACTTCATCACAATGTAGGCCAATACTTTAAATATAAATTCAGAAATGAAATCAAGTTCTCCCTTTAGGGTGACTCAAGTGAAGTTAATTTTTTATTAACATCTCCTCAAACTTCTCCTCATAAATATTTTTCTTTCTTTTTCTTTTTCTTTTCTTCTTTTTGGGATTGTTCTTGAATCCTTCTTTTCTTTTCTCTCTCTTTTTTTTAATGAGGATTACTATATCTAGATAGCCTTTAAAGATTTTGAACTTCACTCTCCTCTTTCTAAAGTTCAAACTTGAAACACCTCCTTACTTTATAATTAGGTATGAGCTTTAATATTCATCATAAAGTCACAATCTCTTCTTAACACATAATACTTTAAGTCTCTTAACATTTCAAAAATACAGCTTTCTTTACTTTAAATAGTTAACTATAATCAAATCCTTTCATACCAAATATCTTACCTCTATAAAATTAACCTTTATTACTAAAAACTTTCATCCAATCCTTCCATAATATTCAACTAAAATTAAAAGTTTTAGTTATCTTAAGTGAGGTTCAACTACCAGAAGTTATGCTAATAATTTTTGAAAATATAATAATTGAGAACAAATAAGAGTTAATACTTTTCTACCCTCCCCCAAACTTAAAATTTTCAATAAATTTGAAACAGTAGAGAGTAAAAAAATCTAACCTTTTTGTGCTGGATCTTGCAATCTTCAACGATTATCTGGTATTAATCAAAATTTACAACTAGTAGGTATGAAACAGTTAATAACAGTGATATTAAATTTTTTAAAACATTTGCAGGGTAAAGAAATATTAACTTTAAATATCTAAACATCCAATAAAACACCACAACTACTAAACAATTATTACAACACTACACAGTTCATTTAACAATTTCAATTTTTTCATTACAACATAAAAGTACATCAATAGGTTTACACATCACATGGAAAGTAAATAACTACTACATCACAAAAACAACACAACACATAACAAGAAAAACATAAACATAAACAAACAAACTACCAATCTTCATCACCAGGTTCATCAGCAGGGTAAGCAAGATCAGGTCTATACAGTGTATAGCTGGGGCAGGTAGGAAATATCACATTAGTCTCCCCCCTCATGAATCTCACCTGAGCATCATGATAAGCAATATCGAACTCAACTATTCTCCTCATATAATCTTCATTCACATCACTTCTAGCCTCAAACACATCCATCCTACCATGGAGTCTATCCATACTAGCACTCTGTAATCTTAGCTGCTCCATAATATCATACAATGTAGGGGGCTCAGATGTAGATGGAATGTCATAGCTCGTAGTAGGAATATCAATACTCCTACTCTCATCTTGTGCTCCCACATGAGACTCATAAGTACGAATAATAGTCTTTGTAATGGGTCTCAGTGGTATAGCTACCTCTTCAGAACTGTTGAACTCTACTCCAGACTGAACACACAGGGCATGAACTAGGGCAGGATGTCCTAATCCTCCAGTGGTCTCGCCTCTAGCAATAGTCTGAATGTTCTTAAAGACAATAACTCCAATATCAATCTTCTTAATATTCTGAATACAATAGTTCAGAATTTCTCTATCCCTTGTAACTTCACTCTGGTGATAAGAAGGTAACCGTCTTGTAGAGATGAAATAGTGCCAAGCTTTAGATGCAACATTTAACTTGGAAGCGGGGAAGTTAATCATCTATTTTTGACTTAATTTCCATTCCCCTTTTCCATCTGTCAGAAAAGAAATCACTTCTTTCATATTCGCCTCTCGAGTATTAAAATTTTCATATTCGCAAACAAAAGGTTCCCAAGTTTGATAAAATGCATTGATACGCTGAGGGGCGAATTTAACCATTTTTCCTCTGACTAGCACATACTCAGTCTCAGTCCAGGGCACATTTTGCATAGAACCTCTAACAACACCCATAACAACATTCATAGTAAAATAATAAAATTTCTTCCAATTCCGCTCAACACTTAACTGCTCAATAGATTCCCCAGGATTATCAAAAGTTTAAACCTGAATACACTTCTTATTGTAAAGGTAAGAGTTAAAACGAAACTGCGCTTTGACATTGATAAATCTTTCTTCATCAAAATCAAATTTTCTCTTCTCTTTACTCATCCTTGGAGCCATGTGGATTTCAAAAAAATTGCAAGAAAAATCTAATAAGTTCCAAATCCACAATGTAACAAACTCCAAATACTATTCTAAATAAGTAAGAGCAAATTTCATCATAGGAAATCTCAAAATTTCTTTAAAAATTACAAAATTCCAATCTAAGCAATGTGAGAGATTCCTATGGTGAAAATAAAAAAATTTTAACTTAAAGTGAAGCTCTTACCAAGAGAAGTGTAGATTCGGTCTCGAAAAGCCTTGAAATTGCTTAAAATCCAACATCTAGCAAGCCATAGGTCTTTAAAATCGTAGAAATGGAGGAGGAAGACAAAAGTAATGGAAAAAATCGCGGTTCCCAGGGTTAAAATCGTGAAATAAAGGGTTTTTGGCCTTTTTCTATATTCGGGCACCGACGGCGCTCTATTTTTTTAAATAGGCCAAACTCTCTGTATTTGCGCGTTGGTGGCACCGGTCCAAAATTTTTTCTGGGTCCAAAATTTTTTTCATAATTTCAATCGTTTCGTCCTCCACAAAGACATTTAACACTTCATTAAGCATCTATTTCATCACACAAGCAATAACTAACACAATTTTTACACAAACAACATAAAACATACTTCTATATATAAAATCTACATTACAATATAATCACTAATACATTCATCAAATTAAACCAACAACTCTTAGATTCTTAGTGCTGCAAGTATGCTACGATAAGCAAACACTAAAATCTAAGCACACACAACAAAATTAAGCATAGAAAATCCAAATGCAAACTACAAAGCAAAGCAAAGAAAATACTAAACACACCAAACAAAATTAAGCAAAGTAAAGAAAACACTCATCAAACATAAATAGAATCCAAAGAATCACTCCTCATCAGTCTCAACACTTTCTTCCTCTCTGATATCTCCAATAAATTACTGATGCACGAACAAATTATAGAAATGATGAAATGGGAATTCATTAGATGAATCCTCAGCAATCACAACATTCTTCTTCATCAGATTAATCAGGCCCATTTTAATCCGACCAGTGTGATCAAACTTTTCCTTCATCCTCTAGTCTATATGATCAAATAAATCAGAAATATTATTAATGACATTCATAACATTCTGTACCTCTTTTTCCAACTGCTTGATTATCTTCAGTATCACTCTGAAATTTTTAGGAAAATAAGGTTGAATAGGTTGTGAAGTCTGAGTTGGTTGATCAACAAGCATATCCATATCACCTTCATCTCCTACTGGTTGGTAGTCATAAAGATTAGTTGGATCAATAGGCCTTCAGGGAAGAAGAACCTTTTCCCAACTCTCACATGGAACTTGTGATTGACTACATAACAAAAATATGGTGGACGGGTGTCCAAGCCCATATTTAGATCCATGAATTATCAATCCCAAAACTGATTTCACAATTATATTTCCAATATCAATCGACCTTCCAGTTTGAATACAGAAATTCAAAATAGCACTTTCCTTGATTACTTTACTAATTTTCAATGGTGGAAATAACTTCGCCAAAATAAAATAATGTCACTGCTTTGATACCTCATTTAAAGATGCAGAAGGGAAACTAATATATCCATTTTCTTTAACTTCCCAATCTTCATTTTCATTCGTCAAGTAATGATAAACATCATTCATATTATTGCTTGTCGCATTAAAATTGGAATAGTGGCAGATAGTTACATTCTCAATCATAAAGAGATCATTAATTCTTGCAGGAGTGAATTACACAAACCTACCTCACACAGACGAATCCTTGGTTGATCCCGTGAAGATTTGTAAAGAATTCCTTCACAACCGGAACGACTACGACAGCGGTAGTGTAACATAGCACTTCACAACGTCTTTCCTTTATTATCTCTTCAACTCTTATAGTAGGATTATCCATACCTTGATCAATAAAGCCTCCTTCCTTGATAATCCTCCTCTTCATCATCACCTTGTTGAATAATCGTTGCACCTCAAAACTCATAAACTTCTGTCAGTTAAAAATGCGAGATCGAGGGGTTTCAATGGAGTAGGAATCCATGGGATGCGAATTGGTAAAGGAAGTTTTCTTTTTTCTGGAGTTTGGAAGTTTAAAATGGAGTTTAGGGAGTTATAAGGAACAAGATCCCGCTCAAAAACCCCAAAAATTGCATTTTGAAACTAAAAAACTGTCAACAAGTTTTGGGCGCCGGCGGCACTCGATAGGGTGCCCGGTGGCGCTCAAACCTGAAAGTTTAGTATGTTCTCTGTAATTGGGTACCGGCAGCGCCCATTCTGGCGCCGGCTACGCTAGTGGTCAAAATCAGCACCGAACTTCGTTTGGCCCAAATTATTCCAATATCTCAGTTCTATCCAATATTTATCAAATTTTAAAAGTGTTTAGGAGTGATTAGGATTCTAAAATAACTATCTAAAAGCACAACTACAACAAACAAGCAAACACAACACAAATATACATATGGGTTACCTCCCATAAAGCGCTTGGTTTAACGTCGTCAGCCCAACAAACCATTCAGTAAATCGAGATGACTCAGCATTAAAACCTCTTTGAAGTCAGGTTGAAACTCGTCAAAGTAAGGCTTGAATTGATGCCCATTAACCTTGAAAATCTTTCCAGTATCAGGATCCTCAATATCAACAGCTCCAAAAGAATGAACTTTTACAACTATAAAAGGTCCCAACCATCTAGACTTGAGCTTTCCAGGAAAAAAAGTTTAATCTTGTGTTGTATAACAAAATTTTTTTTCCATGTTCAAGTTTCTTTTTCAATATCTTTTGATCATGCCACAATTTCATTCTCTCTTTATAGATCCTGTCATTGTGATAAGATGGATTTCTAATTTCTTTCAATTCATTCAATTGCATAAATCTATTCTCTCCAGCATTTTTCAAATAAAAATTCTATTCTTTTATCGCCCAATATGCTTTATGCTCCAATTCAACCGGTAAATGGCAAGTCTTACCAAACACTAGTATATAAGGAGACATTCCAATAGGGGTCTTAAAAACAGTCCTATAAGCCCATAATGCAGTATCTAATCGAGCAGACCAATTTAATTTATGACTATCCACAGTTTTCTCCAAAATTCTTTTAATTTCACGATTAGACCCTTCTGCTAAAGCACTAGTTTGGGGATGATAAGCAGTTGAGATTCTATGAATAATATTATACTTCTCAATCAATCTCTTAATTTGAATATTCCTGAAATGGGATTCACCATCAGTTATAATCACTCTCGGCATTTCATATCTTATAAATATATTTTTCTTTAAAAATTTTGAAACGTTCCGAGCATCACATCTAGGTAAAGCAATAACTTCAATCGATTTCGAGACATAATAAACGACTACCAATATATATAAATTTCCAAATGAAGGAGTAAATGGTCCCATAAAACCTAGAACCCATACATCAAAAATTTCAACTTCCAAATTATAGTTTAGAGGAATTTCATTTCTTCTAGAGATATTACCTACTCTCTGACATTGATCACATGATTTAATATATTTTTATACATCCTTAAAAAGAGCAGGCCAATAAAATCCAGATTGTAAAATCTTAAAAGCAGTTTTATCAACACCGAAATGACCTCCAAATTCAAAATCATGACATCGTTGAATAATTAAATTAGTTTCTTTCTGTGGCACACATCTTCTAATAATCAGATCCTTACTATTTATATAGATAGGGCTCATCCCAAAAATAAAATTTTGCATCATATTTAAACTTCTTTTGTTGTTGCCTTGTTAAATTAGGTGGTACAATATCACTCACAATATCTACATACCAAGGCAAATTTCTTCCCATAATAGTATAAGGTTGTTCATCAGGTAAAGTTTTTGTAACTTCCTTCTCAAATTCAAATAGTTTATCATATTCTAATCTCGACAAATGATCAGCAATTTGGTTATCAGATCCCTTCCTATCAACTATCACAAAATCAAATTCTTGTAGAAGAAGTATCTATCTAATCAGTCTAGGTTTGGCATCCTTCTTTTACATTAAATATTTGATAGCTGAATGGTCTGTATGCACAATACTTTTAGCTCCAATTAAATAAGGTCTAAACTTTTCAAAAGCACATACTATGGCTAGTAACTCTCTTTTAGTAGTGGTATAATTAATTTGAGCTTCATTAAAAGTTTTACTAGCATAGTAAATAATTTTGAAAACTTTATCATACTTTTGCCCCAATGCTACTCCAATCACATAATCACTAGCATCACACATAAGTTCAAATGGTTTCTCCCAATCAGGTGAAACAATTATTGGTGCAGAGATGAATTTCTCTTTCAATAATTCAAACTCACTCAAACATTCATCATTAAAATCAAATTTTCTATTATTTTCTAAAAGTCGGCACAAAGGTTTGGTAATTTTAGAAAAATCTTTAATATATCACCTATAAAATCCAGCGTGTACTAAGAAACTCCTCACCTCTCTCATGGTAGTGGGTGGTAGCAATCTCTCAATCACTCTAAATTTAGCAGGGTCGACCTCCATACCATATTCAGAAATTTTATGCCCAAGCACAATTCCTCTTGCAACCATAAATTGACATTTCTTCCAATTCAGAACTAAATTTGTTTTCTCACAAGGCTCCAAAACTTTTTCTAAGTTTTCCAAACATATTTCAAATGAAGTCCTGAATACAGAGAAATTATCCATGAAAATTTCTATTCCACTATCTATCATACTGCTGAAGATAGACATCATACATCTCTGAAATGTTGCAGGTGCATTACACAGTCCAAAAGGCATTCTTCGAAAAGCAAAGGTTTCTTAAGGGCTAGTAAATGTTGTCTTTTCTTGACCCTCAGGAGCAATAGGTATTTGATGGTAACCAGTATATCCATCTAGAAAGCAGTAGTACTTGTGCCCAACAAGTCTATCCAGCATTTAATCGAGAAAAGGAAGAGGAAAGTGATCTTTTCAGGTGGCGGTATTTAATTTCCTATAATCAATACAAATTCGCCATCCATTAATTTGTCTTGTGGGTATAATTTCATTACATTCATTCACTTCAACAGTCACTCCTCCCTTTTTCGGTACACAATGTATTGGACTCACCCAAGCACTATCCAAAATAGGATAAATAATTCCAGCATCCAACCATTTTAAAATCTCCTTCTTAACTACTTCTTTCATTATTGGATTTAATCTCCTCTGCGGATCAACTCTCGGTTTATGTTCTTCATCTAATAAAATTATGTGCATACAAATCAAAGGACTGATTCCTTTAATATCCGATAAAGTCCATCCAAAAGCCTTTTTGTATCTTTTTAAAATTTCCAACAATTTTTGTTCTTGATATTCGTTTAACTCCGAAGATACAATAACTGGTAGGGTAGATGATTCTCCTAAAAACATATACTTCAAATGATTAGGGAGAATTTTCATCTCAAGTTCAGAAGGTTTTATTATAAATATAATTAAGCTTTTATCTCCACCTTCCATAGTGTCTAGTACTTCAAATCTCTCCTGAACATACTCCAAATCTTCATTCTTTTTACTATATGAATTTTCTTCATTTTCAATTCCTTCTTCAAACATATTTTCATACTCTGCTTCTTTTTCAAATATATTTTCAAAATGATCATTTCTCAAATATTCACAGACCTCCATCCTAAAATATTCATTATCTTTTTCCATTGAAGGATACTTCATAGATTTCAAAATATTAAAGGTCACCTCTTGATCATTAACTCTCATAGTTAATTCTCCTTTTTAAACATCAATCACTGCTCTCTCAGTAGCAAGGAATGGTCATCCCAAAATGATTGGAAATTCTTTATCTTCCTCCATATCAAGTACAATAAAATCCACGAGAAAGATAAATTTATCCACTTTAACTAACACATCTTCTACCACTCCTTTAGGGTAAGTAATGGAACGATCGACCAACTGAAGAGTCACAGAAGTAGGAGAAATTTATCCTATTCCCAACCTTTTAAAAGTTGATAAAGGCATAAGATTAATACTAGCTCCAAGATCATATAAGGCATTTCCGAAAAATTTTTTACCTATAGCACATGGGATAGTGAAACTACCAGGATCTTTAAGTTTTTCTGAAAGCTTCTTCTAAATAATTGCACTACACTCTCCACTAAGTGCAACTGTTTCATGATCTGTGAAATTTCTTTTCTTTTTAAGAATATCCTTCATAAACTTATCATAGTCAGGCATCTGTTCTAATGCTTCAACAAAAGAAATATTTATCGTTAATTTCTTAAGGATCTCCAAAAAATTTCCAAATCTGTTATCCCTGTTTTGTTTCTTCAATCTTTGATAAAATGGAGGCGGTGCTTTTTCAACAGTAATCTTCATTGGTTCAAGAGGATATTCCAAGTATGGATAAATCTTGTTTGAACCTTTTTCAATATCCACCTTCTCCTTTTCTATTTCAACTTCTTTTTGTACTCTTGTTTCCAATTTCTTTCCACTCCTTAATTGAATAGCCTTAAGTTGTTCCTTGTTTTGATCTTTTGGATTGATCTCAACATTGCTTGGAAGTGTTCCAGAAGTTCTATTATTAAGTGCAATAAAAATATGCCTCAATTGATTTTCAATATTTTTCATCGCAACAGCTTGAGCTTGTAATTGATTTCCCATATTCAGAATCATTTCTTCAGTAGACAACTTCTTATCCTTAAATTGTGGGTTACTATTGAATCCAGGAAGATAAGAGGGTCTAAAATTAATATTTCCTTGATTATTCAAATTTCCAACTAGATTTATAGAACTGTTCCCCCAATGTGGGTTAACATTGGCATTGCTATTATTCCAGTTGAAATTTGGGTGATTCTTCCAACCAGGATTATAATAATTTGAATAAGGATTATTAGGTATATTAATAGAATTCAAGGTCTCATAAAGTGTTTGAGTTCTATTATCTGTCCAAATGAATTTTCCTCTAACACTTGGGGTGGTTGAGAATAATTCATTCCATATTGATCTATTTTCTTAGAAAGGGCTGCAATTTGAGAAACTATCATAGTCATCATATCTGAATCATGAACAGTAACTACTCTTTTAGGATTTACCCGTTTAGAGGGCCATTGAAAATTATTAGTAGCCATTTCTTCTATTAATGCGTATGCTTCATCAAAAGGTTTTGACATTAAAAATCCACTAGCAGCAGCATCTATAATCGATCTCAATGATCCTACTAATCCATTGTAAAATGTTTGAATTATTAACCAATCTGGTAATGCATGATGTGGGCACTTCCTAAGAAGATCTTTAAATCTTTCTCAAACTTCATATATTGATTCCCCTTCAAACTGACCAAAAGATGTCATATCATTTCTTAGCTTAGCAGTCTTTGATGGAGGGAAATATATTGATAGAAACTTTTGAGAAAATTCTCCAAAAGTTTTAATAGATCCAGGTGCTAACGAATTTAACCACGCCTTAGCTTTATCCCTTAACGAAAAAGGAAAAAGTCTAAGTCTGACAACATCATTCGACACTCTGTCATATTTAAAAGTAGCACACAGTTCTAGAAAACTAGAAAGATGTAAATTTAGATCCTCATTAAATGTTCCTCGAAATTGATTATTTTGTACCATTTGGATAATAGCAAGTTTAAGTTCAAATGAATTAGCAGCAACATCAGGATTTTGAATAGGTCTTAGCAAATTTTCAATATCATTTCTCTGATTATCTTGATTATTCACCATTTCGCAAGGATTTTCAGTTTGTTTTTGTTGTTTTCTAATTTTTCTAATAGTATGCTCTAACTCCAAATCATAAGGTACTAAACCTATAGATCCACTACTACGCAAATAAAATCACACAAATACGATAAAAAGTAAACAAACACACAATTACACACTACAAAGTAAAGGTTTTCAATTACCATATTATCAATAGATACCGTTTATACTTCCCCAGAAACGGAGCCAAAAACTTGATTAGGGGGACTTTATATATTGCAAGAACGTATGAACTCAAATTTATATATTTAATATTGATTCTATAAATTCCAAACATTCAACGCAAGTATACGTATCGTATCAAGTAATACAGGGCTCTAATGGAGTCCTGGTTATTGATTCCACTGGGAAGGCACAATTCTTACAATAGATAAAGTAATAATGAAATCCAATACTCAAATCACAATTAAAGTTTAAATTTACTTCTACTAACAAGATGCAGAAAACATTAACAGTTAAGTAAACTACAATTACTTCTAATATATTTAAAACAGAATTAACTACGCACACACTAAGCTTGTTATTTGAAAGGTTTTGATATATATGACAAGTATCTTTCCTCTTGCAACGAGCATATGATGTGTGAATGATATGAAATGATTATTTATTGTATTGTGCCAAATAGGAGCATAAATTTTTCTTTACCCTCAAAAGAGTACCCCCTCTTCCAAGCATGAAAATAACATTGACATATCCTAAGTTTAGTCACAAAATCTAAGGCTAGGCTGGGAGGATACCTGCTGTCACTACGGAGCTCCCACTCACCTTTCACTTGAAGTACAACTTTTGAGTTTAGTTACTAATCTTAGGAACAAATTGGGGATCTCAGCCTGTCACCCTGAAACCTCCAATTTAAAGTCTATCAAAACACATTTCCCTATTTATTTGCACTCAATTTCCATGAACTACGCAATTCATCCATGGACATTGAATGGATTCTTAATTATTGTTGTAGGACTCTAAATCCTTTCAGAGTTAATGTTCAACAATATATTTTAACAATTCAATTGGCCAAATCGAAAAGTAAATTAAGTTCGAATGAAAAACCATCACAATTTCTTCATTACATTATTTGCACTTCAAATCCACATCATCACATCATCACACCTCTATGCAAGAAGAAATACAAAGGAGACTACTCAGAATTCATGGAGAAGACACAATAAAAGATGAATTATATATATAAAAGCAAAGTCATAAAAACCACAAAAGCAAATACAACTTATCTCTTTCTCTTCCCCAATGCAAATCCCTTGAAGTTCCTTTGAATCCTTTTACTCTTCTTTACAACACTCAATTCCCTCTTTAGAATGGAAAGGAAGAAGCAATCTCTCACTTTACTCCTTCTCCATCACTCCTTAGAGAAGAATCCCTCTCA
This sequence comes from Papilionanthe hookeriana x Papilionanthe teres, assembly GCA_022702705.1. NCBI lineage: Eukaryota > Viridiplantae > Streptophyta > Magnoliopsida > Asparagales > Orchidaceae > Papilionanthe > Papilionanthe hookeriana x Papilionanthe teres. The sequence continues at coordinate 63,582,584 of CM040439.1, read as the reverse complement.
AATTCTCACTTCTACACTCACTCTTCTAAACCCTAACACTCAACACACACACTCCCTCTCTAAAACCAAACTAGAACTCCAGAACACACACTATTTTTCGTCGAAAAACAGTTACTTATAAGTTAGAAATAAAATCCTAAGAGTTTGCTTAAGCATTCTTTCAAAAAGTTGCCAAAACTCTTTAAATTTGAATTGCACCGACATTGGGCGCCGGCGGCGCTCTATTGTCTGAATATTTTTTGGGCTCTCGGGAAAATGGCGTCGACGGCGCCAGAAACTGTTTTCCTTCATTTTGCTCCTTTTCACTCTGAATTCGTTTCTTTTCACTTCTTTTCGCTCAAATCACCTAAATTCATTACCTGCAACAAATCATGAAAAATACATTTCTTTAAAGTACAATATCACAAAAAATGAGTAATATTATATAGCAAAAATAGTATATATTTTGGGTGCATCAAACCTAAAGATTTTTTATTCAAGTTTTGAAATATTAGATTCGATGTCATTTGAATCTAAAGTTTAGGAATTTAGATTCATTGTTGATTGAATCTAAAAATCTGTTTTGATTAGATTTGAGAAATCATTTTTAATATCTGATTAGATCTAGAAATTTAGATCCAATGTTATTTGAATTTAAAGATTTAGATCTAATGTTATTTGTCGGCATATTTTTAGGTTTGAATGTTGTATTTTTGAAAAGGGGTCGCCTACGGAAATTGTCGACGAATTTTAGATTTTAAATTTAATTTAAATATATATATAATTTAGAAAGTAGTATTTGATTTTGAAAATAATTTTAAAAATTTCAAGATATGAAATCAAACTGATCTCACATCTCGAATAGTTTATATAAACGAGCATCACACCACAAACCGCGTGTCTATTCCGAAGAATAGGCACACTGTTTGATGGTGGGGCTCGATTAAATAAATTAGAAGGTTTGCAACATCCGTTTGGTCTGCGAAATCATTTTATTTGCCGACAAGTTCCCCTGCTTAATATAAATGAATTAAGCAGGGTTTATATTACCTAGGTTCTTAAAATTCCCTATAAGGGCAAGCCCCTATAGTTAATTACATCTTAAGTGACGGGAATCACCTAAGAAAACTCTCGATAATAATCGGTAGTTCTGCTCTCAAGAATTTCAAAGTTTAAGTTTTCAAGGGATTGAATTTTGGAATTTCAATAGGGAATGGATCAAATTTGGAACATTTTATTTTGGGAATTCAAAGGAAGAAAGGTAGGAAAAATCACAGATTCGAAGCGAACTTCGATAATTTCCCGACTATCTTATTGTTTGGCTTGAATTTAGGAAGACCCTAATGATTATTTAATGTTTTGATCTTGCCAATTTCAATTAATTAGGACTTATATTCGTATGATGTGATCACACAAATAGCCTCGAAGATGTGAGGTTTTATATCGTATTAAACGACTACCTCGGAATCCTAAGACCGGTTAGGGCTTAATTTGCAATGCAAATGCCTAACAAAAGGTTGAGGATTTATGTTGCACTAAGCAAACTACCTCGAAGTCCTATGGTTTAGTTATTTAATTCTAAGAAATGCTTTGCTGAAGTAGACTCAGGTTTTGCTGATGACGATGGCCGTGCTGCCCACCATGCTCCTAGCTCCTTGTTGTTGTAGAGGTTTAGTTTTTTAGAAGTCATAAATCAGGAGATGAGAGAAGTGTTCCGGTTTAGAGAAGGTCTTAATTTCCAAGTGTTTTTTATGTTTCAACTAAAACAAATCTTAAAGTTGATTATAACAACATCAGTTAAGATCCCACGGTTCCATCCTTCCGGCATCGTTATTTTTATCGAATTCACTTAGTCCAGATGAATTTGCTAAACTCAACTAAATGAGTTCCACACTTTCATTTAGATCGTGGGAAATCCCGTTAGCAACACGTAGGTTACATCATCCGAGGTATTCCCGATCATCCAACAAGACGTTTTAATTTAGTTGTAGTTGTAGTTTTGTTGTTCCGTTTGTGATTAAATTTTGAGTTGTTTTATATTTTGAAATGTTGTGGCGGTGAATTTTATATTGTAATGACTTTTAATTTAGTTTTGGTTTCAGTTTTAGGGATCGTCCTAAAGGTGTGGGTTTTCATGCAACAGTTGTTTATCATGAAAGAAAAGTAAGTGCGATGCGATTAAGTAAATTGCAATAAAACAAAAGCGTACCTGGAGGGTCTTCCCGTCATCCCAAGCTGCACTTAAGCACAATTTAGAATATTTAAGCTTTTAAAGCAAGTTCCTAGGTAAAGCTAAGGGAAGGGTTATGATTTTCTACCAAGGTCCTACTCCTATAGCCTAGTCATCTCCTATGACGTCTAGAGTTCTTGTGTTTTGGTTTGAGGACGATTTTCTTCATCAAAGAACAATTAAGTTCAATTGTTCTTATAAGTATCCTATCATATTGAGGAAGTGCTTAAGACGAGTCTTAAACATCTTTTCAATACCTCTAGGATTGTTCTAAGTCCAAGAGAATTTAATTATACAAATGAATTAATCATCCAGGAGTTCAAGTTTTGTTATCTTGCTCAGTGAACTAGGACATTTGAATATCCTATGAGTGAAGTAACACTTCACTTAATACTCCGTTTAGGAGTTATGACAACAAGAGCTTTTGAGGGCAAATTGATGTTCAAGTGATTTGTGATTTAATTTAATTTTAATAAATGGGTTTAAGTTTGGAATAGTGTTCAAGTTGTTTTAGATTTATTTTGAATTCTTTATGTCTTTGGTGATGTTATATTTAATTCAATTTAATTTAATTTAATTTTAGTTTAATTTAATTTGGTTTAGTTTTAATTTTAATTTAATTTTATTTTAATTTTTTAATTTAATTTTAATTTAATTTTAATTTAATTTTAACTTGATTCTATATTATTATTTTTATTTAATTTAATATGTTTTAATTTAATTTAATTTAATGTAAATTTTAATTTAATTTAATTTAGTTTAGTTTAAAATTTTATTTAATTTAAATTTAAATTTAATTTTATTTTTAATTTTAATTTAATATTTTATTTTTTTATGCTTTAAGGATGACTTAATTTTAATTGTTAAAGTATTAATTTAATTGAAATTTTAAAAGGATTTGATTTAAATGTTTTAACTTTAATTTAATTTAATGATTAAGTCTTTTAGCATTTTAAATCTTGAATTTGGATTATCATTTTAATTAGGAATTAAATATTATTGAGGTGATTAATTTAGGGATTCTTGAATTAAAGAATAAATTTCTTCCTAATAATATCCATATTTTAATAATTCCAATTTTTCATCATTCTTCCAAATTTAATTAATTATTTAATTAAGGTTTATTTTAATTATTTTCAAATTGTTTGGTAGGTTTCTACCCTTTAATTGCCTAAGTTTCAAACATCCAAAATCAACTTAGTATCAAATATTTTACCCACCCTTTTAATTAAACCTAAAATTTTTTAATTATAAGTTAAAATTTTAATTACCATTTTGCCCTTTAAACTTACTAACTTCATAACTCACTAAATTGAGCTTAAATGAATTTGAAATTTTTATGTGACTTCACTCATATATCAATCAAGACATTAGAGGAGAAAATGTGATTTTTCTGCATTTAATTTATTTATGTAATTATTTTTGGTGGAAAATAGGGATTTTCAAGGAAAATTCAATAACATGACCAAGGGAAAGTTTCTGTCCTTAAGAAAATTATGGGACATTCCTAATGACCAGAGGACCACTTGGACCAATTTTGGTGATTTTTTGAATTATATTCTGTTTATTATAATTATTTTGAGTTTTGGAGTATTAATTAATTTAAAAATAAAATAAAGGTTGAAAAATGAATTTTATATTTTTTAAATATCTCTCTGATATCAAGGAAGCCAGAGAACCAATTTTTATAATTTTCTGATTTTTCTTTGATTTATTAGAATTATTTTAGTGTAAATGCTAGAAAATACATTTTTTTTAATTTTAAAATTACCTTAGGGCTTTAAAATTTAATATCTCATCATAGAGACTTCAGAAAAATATGGGGTTTGTTCCTAAGTGATTAAAATTCAAAATGTGACATTTTGGTGAATTTTATTATTTTTGTGATTTTTATTATTTTTTAATTATTAAAAATATTAAAATAATGCAAAAAATCAACTTTTTGGAAAATTACAATTTTAATTTTATTAAATTCCCCTGATATCAGAGAGGCTCCAAAACCAATTTGGTGAATTTTTGAAAAGTATTTTGAAAGTTATGAATTTTTGAAGTTTAATTTTGGCTAAATGGCTTAATCAACCCATTTGATAGGGCTAACCAAGTCCAATTGACTTCAAACTTTTATGGTGGGTTCCTCTAATCCTAAAGGTCAGTGGAGAATTGATTTCAAGTTAATTTGATGTATGATTAGCTCTAATTAATTAAAGCTCCATTTTGGGTGTTTAAGCCAATTAAGGTTATTACAAGTGAGTTAACTCAAAAACTATTTTCCCTATGGTCCTCTGGTCATAAGAAACATCACCAAATTTTCCTAGAATTTATTTCACGACATGCTAATTATTGGAATTAATATACTCAGAATAGTGACCTAGAATTGAAAAATCAATAACTCTTCGTAGGGATGGCCTCGACTTTGGAAAATTCGGGGAATGTCCCCAAATTCGGAGGCTTAAAAGCCCTATGGTCTCATGCCATGGTGAATTGTATACATGCATGGAGAATTGAAAATGTGCAGAGAGTAAATAAATTATTAAAAATCAAATATTCAATGAAATTAAATGATTTCTTTTTCACATTATTCTCCCCTGTTCACTGAGCAAGAGGGTGTTTTTATTTTATTTTTAGGATTTTCCTACACAAAGTTATGAATTTTCTAAGTTATGGTAATTAAATAAATAGAAAATAGCCCTAATTTCCTACTTATCCACGCGGCGCCACGCCATCCTCGGCAGCTCCGAAAGGCCACGCGGCGCGCTCTGATTCGGCGCCGCCATCCGACTCAGCGCTCCAGGGGCCCGCGGTTCATGTCCCATTACTCTGTCCGGCGCGATCCTGGCCGTCCGCTCGATACACACGCGATCCGACGGCTCCTGGTCATCGTCTACGACTGGTGTGAACCCGTGACCGTCAACCTACTAACCCTAATTTCTCACTCGATTCTCAATGGATTTTCGAGTTCTTATGCTCTATGGATTCGTCTTGAAGAGACGAACACATCCATACGGTAAACATGTATTGAAATTGACCCAAACTAAATTGAGAATCTCTGGAAGCTCGGGAAGAAGAGTGAGTCCATACCTTTGCTCAGAGAAGTGAAGCTTCGATCCGAGAGTTGTGTCACGTTCGATTGGGTCCAAGCAAGCTCCGGATGAAGTCCCTTGGCTCAGTGAATTGTGCTAGGTATGATTTCGACCAAGCCCGATCACAAAGCTTGGAGGTCGGAAGCAATGGCCGGCCCTGGAGAGGGGGCTTTTGCTGGTAAACTTCTTCTCTTGGTCCGGTGAAGGTGTAGGACCAATCAATTTGGGGATTGGCTCACCGTGGAGAAGTGTCCTGGTTTTGGGCTTGGATTTCAACTCCGAAATCGAGCTCGCATAGAGGAAATGGCGGGGGATTTCGGTGGGGATCAAGTTCTCTATGTGTGGGGAGTAGTCTGGAACAATTTTGGCAGTTTCCTTAAGGTTTGTTTCAGCACCTCCCATGGCCAAGAGGAGGTGGTGTTTAAATAGGAGAGGGTGGAGGGCCTCCCAGGGGGGTTTAAGGCTGGGGATCAGCTACTCTATGCAAGAGAAGAACAGCCGTGGTGGCCATCGGACTTAGGGCGGCCTCGGCGAGGAGAATTTCAATGTTGGCTCACATGTGAGCTTTCGGCCATGGTGTTTTCCGGCGGCCTGGTGGCCGGCCGGCCGAGCATGGGTCACCCTCGGGTTCGGGTGGGTCGGGGCTTGATGTTTGTGAAGTCGATCGGTGGCTGCCATGTGTAAAGGGTTTGAATCAAAGTGGAATGGGGTAAGGGTGTATTTTGGCTCAAATTGGTCAAATGCATGGATTGGGCTAGGTGCACCTTCCCATGGCTAGTTTGGGCTGAAGATAAAGTGGTTTAGGTCAGCATAATTGGTGGGGAAGGGTCACCATCAAAGTACAATTAAGTTTAAGCAAGGTTTAGTGGAGTCATGGAAGTGGCTAATCCCCTTAAGGGAATATGGAAAGGGCCTCCTCCTCTTGCCATCTTGGGTATGGTGAGGTGGAAAGTAGATCCCATGGCTCTCACGTGGCTCATGCATGGCTTCATGGCTCATCTTTGGCTTGGGAAAAGTTTAGTCAACTTTCATGAAGAAGGGTGTTGGAATTTTTGATGGATTTAAGGAGAATTGTCATAAGGCTTGATTTGGATTTATTTGGTGATAGATTTTAGAACTTACGAAGTGTTTTAAATCAAAGGGATGATGAGTGGAATTTCATGTGGGCTTTGTCATGGACTTTGGGCTTTTGAATTTGTCTTGGATGGGCTTTTTAGAAAGGTTTAAGAAAGTGGGCCTTGGGCTTTATGGATGGGAATTTTTGTAAAAGGTTGGGCCAAATAATTGTTGGGTTTGCTTTAGGGATGTGTCATGAGTGATTTGAAATAAATTTGAGGTGGTTTGGGCTTGAATTGGGTTGGATTTGGGTTCATTTGGTACATGGGCCAATGTAGGTCAAATTGGGCTAATTTGGGCCAATTTTGGGCTAGGGTTGAAATTGATGTAAAATTAATGTTGTGAAATTTTTATGGGAGTCTTTCAAAGAGGTTTCAACTTTTGTTGGGGTTGGATTTTGGGGTTTGGGTCTATTTGGGTTAAGTTTGGGTTTAGGTCAAAATTGGGCTTTTTGGTTTTGGCTTGAATTTGAGTGGGGTTTGGGTCCAAACTTTGGGCAAATTATGTTAGCGTTTTGTTTGTAAAGATGTTAGGGAAGGTTTAGAAAATATTTGGGGTTAATTGGAGTTGAATTGGTTTGGTTTGGGCTAAGTTTGGGTCATGGGTCCAAATTGGGCTTTAAGGTCAAAAGTGAAATTGGATTCAAATGCCAATCAAATTGGGCTTAGATTTGGTCTAGATTGGTGTTGGGGATGTTGAATTGAAGTTTAGAATTGAATTGGACCAGAATTTGGGTCAATTGGGTAGGTTTGGTTTGACATTGGGTTCACTTTGGGTTAAAATGGGTCAAATTGGGGATTTTGACAAAAGTGGGGTAAATTGAAAAAATTGGCCCATGGGTTAGTTGAACGAAATGAAATTGGGAATATTTGGGATTTTTTTGAATTTTCTGGGAATTTTCTGAATTTTTGGATTTTTGGGTCAAGAGGGGCATTTTGGTAATTTGGAGGGTATTGGGGGTATTTTTGAAATTTTTGGTATTTTTGGCTATGGATTATCAATGAGTGATGTGGGAATGTTTGGGATTGGTTTTGAGGAATTTTGGGTGATTTGGAGATTTTTGAAAAATTTGGGTAATTTCAAGGGTTTTGGGTAGAATAGGCGGGTCCGGGGGTCCCAGGGGTCAAAAAATTGAAAATTTGGAAAATTGAAGATTGGGTAAATGTAATTGGAATGAAATTATTTTGGTTGAGCCATGAAGCCATATCAAGCCTACATGAGCCATGAAGGGACTCATTTGAGGCATTCACTATGTTGTTCCTAACCTCTTGACCAAGGGCTTAGGGGTTAAGGACCATCCATGCGAATCACATTCATGAGTCGGGAGGTCAAGTTGGGTATGGGTGTGGTTTTAGGAGGTGTGTGAAAGTGTAGTGTATAAGTGTAGTGTGTGTGTAAGTCAGCCCTTCACCGGACCGAGCCACCTGGAGCGGTCCTAAGGCCAAAGAGTCCTATAGGAACTCATCCTTTAAACTTCCACATTTGATTTCAACCCTCTAGGTGATTAGGGGTCTACAATCAAGTTTGTGGAGTTTGCGAGGAGTTAAGAAGTGGTTTGAATTTCTAGGTGGTGGGTCCCAATTCTAATCCTCTAGGATAGTCAAAGGAAAAACCTAAGGCTAGATCCTAAGTACTAAAAAGAAGAAGAGAAGACCTCATCAAAAATGAGGTCAACAAATGAACCCCCAATAGGTGTGGTGTGCTAACCAAGCACACCGTGCGTATTGGCATTGACCGAAAAGATTAACAAAACCAACACAGATGTCCAAGTCACAAACTTAGGACGAAGTAGAAGAATTTCCGCTGGGGAGTGTCGAGTATATCTGCGAGACCGGAGATTCTCGAACTCTCGCGCGGGAAAGGAAAAGGAGGTGAATCCCAAATCACATGATCCGGGGAATTTCGATTTAGATTTCGTTTTGTTTCGGTTTAAGTCTTGATGTGTGAGCTCAGATTTTAGTTTGAGTTTCAATTTAGATTGAAGTTTTGTTAAAATTAATTTGAAGGGATTTGAATCTTGAAATGAAAATTGGAATTTTGTGGTTTTAGATGTAACATCTTCAACCTCAAAAAATTTGAATTGATTGGATTGAACCATTACAATGAGGAAAGAACTCAGAGCAATGCGGTATTGGATGTAAAATCCTTAACCTCAACAGCTTGATTTGGTGTGCTTCATTGCAATAGGGAGAGAACCTAAAGCAATGCGGTATTGGATGTAAAATCCTTAACCTCAAAAGTTTGATTTTGATGTATTTCATTGCGATAGGGAAAGAACCTAAAGCAATGCAGTATCGGATGTAAAATCCTCAACCCCAAAAGTTTAATTTTGATGTATTTCATTGCGATAGGGAAAGAACCAAAGCAATGCAGTATCGGATGTAAAATCCTCAACCCCAAGAATTTGATTTTGATGTATTTCATTGCGATAGGGAAAGAACCTAAAGCAATGCGAGTATCGGATGTAAAATCCTCGACCCCAAAAGTTTGATTTTAATGTATTTCATTGCGATAGGGAAAAACCTAAAGCAATGCAGGTATCGAATGTAAAATCCTCAACCCCAAAAGTTTGATTTTGATGTATTTCATTGCGATAGAGAAAGAACCTAAAGCAATGCGAGTATCGGATGTAAAATCCTCAACCCCAAAAGTTTTATTTTGATGTATTTCATTGCGATAGGGAAAGAACCTAAAGCAATGCGGTATCGAATGTAAAATCCTCAACCCCAAAAGTTTGATTTTGATGTATTTCATTGCGATAGGGAAAGAACCTAAAGCAATGCAGTATCGGATGTAAAATCCTCAACCCCAAGAATTTGATTTTGATGCATTTCATTGCGATAGGGAAAGAACCTAAAGCAATGCAGTATCGGATGTAAAATCCTCAACCCCAAGAAATTGATTTTGATGCATTTCATTGCGATATGGAAAGAACCTAAAGCAATGCAGTATCGGATGTAAAATCCTCAACCCCAAGAATTTGATTTTGATATATTTCATTGCGATAGGGAAAGAACCTAAAGCAATGCGAGTATCGAATGTAAAATCCTCGACCCCAAGAATTTGATTTTGATGTATTTCATTGCGATAGGGAAAGAACCTAAAGCAATGTAGTATCGGATGTAAAATCCTCAACCCCAAGAATTTGATTTTGATGTATTTCATTGCGATAGGGAAAGAACCTAGAGCAATGCGAGTATCGAATGTAAAATCCTCAACCCCAAAAGTTTGATTTTGATGTATTTCATTGCGATAGGGAAAGAACCTCAAAGCAATGCGGTATCGGATGTAATATCCTCGACCCCAAAAGTTTTATTTTGATGTATTTCATTGCGATAGGGAAAGAACCTAAAGCAATGCGATGATCGGATGTAAAATCCTCGACCCCAAAAGTTTGATTTTGATGTATTTCATTGCGATAGGGAAAGAACCTAAAGCAATGCGAGTATCGGATGTAAAATCCTCGACCCCAAAAGTTTGATTTTGATGTATTTCATTGCGATAGGGAAAGAACCTAAAGCGATGCAGTATCGAATGTAAAATCCTCAACCCCAAGAATTTGATTTTTATGTATTTCATTGCGATAGGGAAAGAACCTAAAGCAATGCAGTATCGGATGTAAAATCCTCAACCCCAAAAGTTTGATTTTGAATGGTAATTGATTTTGCAAAGATTTGTAGTGTTGATTTGAAAAGTGTGGGATTTTGGTGTTTCGAGAATCTCATGAAAGTTGTAAAAGATTTTTGTGGAAAGAAACAGATTAGGAGGGAACATGTAGATGCTGCATATCCCATTCAAAAGAGTTGATCGAAAGTTGCTGGTTTGGATTGGATACAATTCCTCGCCACTAGATCCGAATCTAAAACCTCGTGGCTCCGTGTCAATGGAATCGATCGCTTCCATCCCAGACAAGGGAGAGAGTAGAACGGATTGGATTTCAGATTTGGAAGGTTGAGTTTGAATTTGATTGAGATTTGATTTGAGATCTGGAAGGTTGAATTTGAATTTGATTGAGATTTGATTTGAGATCTGGAAGGTTGAATTTGAATTTGATTGAGATTTGATTTAAAATTCGTGCTCATTTTGTTTGTCCTTTAACGATTCAAATTTGCTTTATCGTTCATTTAATGTTCATGTGAATTTGGCGTTCATCATTTTTTAGATTTTTAAGGAAAGTTTTCTTTTATTCTTTTTGTTTCTTTTCTGTTTTTTGTTTGAAGTTCATTTAACTTTAATGGTGTTTCCCAGTCAACTTGCACAAAAGAGGTGAAGGCCAAAAATGTGACATAGTCACTTTCATTCCAATCATGTTGAAGATACATCATACAACTCGATGCGGAATACATCTCATACAATCCATGTAGACTCAAAACGGACTATGTATGATCTTTGTCGATCCATCCAAAAAGGCATCCGTCAAAAATCCATGTCCGAATAGTGAGGTACATGGTCGATAACATCACCTTCCAAGCCATCCTCGGCAAGGATGTCGTATGGATGTACGACTGGAGGTGTGATATTTTCCATGTAACTCACGACTCGTAAGGCCGGAGGCTCTCTAGCTACGGGTCCGGCTGGAAGTGGTAAGGTGTTTTCTCGTCATCCATCCTTCGAAAGTAAGCGAGATCCGCTTCATTGGTACTCCCGGTATGCAATGTTTAGCGACATCCGCTCCGTTGCCCTTTAGTATCATGACGGAACCTACCGGTAATGGTATCTTTATCGGCCCTCGGAACTCACTCGGGCTCGCTATCCGGAGGTCGGATCCGAACATGATATTACACTCGTTCGAAAAGAAACTGTGCATAAAGGTCTGACAAAGTCGTGGTGATCTATGTGCGGGGGTATGCAGTCACCCTTCTTGTAAATGTTAATGATGCAACTGTTGGGTATGCAATCTGCCGGTAGTACCCTCCATGTTATCATTCTCTTTACCATCCTTTTGATGACTAATGGCATTGGATCTACCTTGCCATGACGGAGTATCCCCGGTGGGTTTCCCTTCCTGCCTTCTGCAAAGTTGTAGCAGCATCCACATTGTATTGTAATTCTTCCTTTCCCTGGCATCCACCTCCGGGGTTCCGAGTAAGTGTTTTCTCTTAGGCGGCCTGCACGACCCATTCTTTTCAAATCCCGGATGCAGTCCACGATTTGTTGTTGTTCGAGTTCGAGAACACGTACGTATGTAGCTCGAGGCCTTCGAGTATATTGATCCTCTTGCCTCCGATTCTCTCGAAGTATTCGAAGGTTTGCTTCTCGACATTCCGCATTCTTTCTAGCTCGTATTCCGGAATAATCCGCAAATGGCGAGGCTCGGTGACGTCTTGTGGGATATATGGCTCAATCCCTTCGCGTTCTCCCCGCATACCTCGGCTCCTCGGGGATGGTCTCCGTCGGGACATCCTCCGGGGTTGCTTCGCAACAAGGTTATGCATTGCGGTGGCTTTATCTAGTGGCGTGGTAGCCTTCCTTCTTCGATCTTCTTGAGATTTCCCTGGTCTCTTCTGTTATCCTCGGAGCTGGCCTCCTTTCTTCAAGTTCCTGGCGAACCGGTATCCTTGAAGTATATGCACTGGTAGTAGTGACTGCATCGTCGAGCTGGTCCGCTGCTAGTATAGTTAACATCTTGCGGATACGGCGATTTTTATTTCTTCGCCGAGTTCTTCGTGAGAGTAGCTCTTCGTACTTCCCGAATCTCCGTGGGCGCGGCGGCGACAAGCTCGCCCTCTGCGTAGCTACTACGGACTTGATTCTCTTGTCCTCCTCGATGTTTGTTTTCCTTTTCTTCGTCGTTGGGTTGGTGGCTTGGGCCACCCACTTTCATTACTCGTCTCGATCGGGTAGTTCCTCTCGGTCAGCCGGGACCCGATCACCTTCCTCGTATTGCGGGCTCGTCGGTGCGAAGTCCGAGTCGATCTCTATTATCGCTCCATCTTTCACCCTCTTTTCGTCGAGTGCAAGGCTTATGCCATTTCTAAAGTTCGAGAACAACCGCCCGTTCGACATTTCCCTGCGAAAAGACAAGGAAAAAGGATCGGGGCTGTACTAAGAACAAGAACATTAAGAAAATGTTTATTAGAGACAGAGTTTTCTTTTTTTTCTCTTTTTTTATTATTCCTTTTGTATATTTTTTTTAAATTCAACAGGAATGAAGTGGGAAAAGATCGGAAAAAAGATTTTGATTTGGAAGAGAGAAAAAGGAAAACTTTATTATCATGATTTTATTTATTTTAGCACATTTTTTATTATTTTTGGGTTCGGACCCAGTCATAAGTAATTACTTCACCCGTGCTTCTAGGGATGAAAAATCCATTCCTTCGAAACATCAGGTAGCGTAATACTTTTTCAAGTATCGTCCGTTGATCGGAAGCATATGTCGTTCTCCTCGGCAATTCACTAGCCGGTAGGAGCCTCTCGAGTAGATTGCCTCGACCACAAACGGCCCTTCCCGAGTGGGTTCAAATTTTCCTCCTATCTTGCGGTGTGCAAGGATAGGTCTCTTGAGAACGAGAACTAAGTCACCAACTTTGAAGGTTCTTGGGCGGACTAGCCTGTCATGGGCTTGAACCATCTTAGCTTGGTATAGTTCTAAATTATGCTGCGCTGCAAGTCTTTTCCCTTCCATGCTTTCCAATTCCTCTAGTCGTAATTTGACATTCTCTTCTGTCATGATTTTGTTTGCAACCGCAATTCTGAGTGAAGGAAGCTGGACCTCTAAGGAAGCTGGACCTCTGAATCTAAAAATATGTTAATTCTAATATGTATTAGACTTAGATAAAATCTTTTGATAATTATATTCAATGTCTTTTAAATCTAATATCTTTGATTTGATCTTTAAAGTAGTTTGAACATAAATTAAGAAATTTTGGCTTAAATTAATTTTAAGTCAAAATTTTGATTTTTAGTTCAATGTGGATTGAATTTATTATTTAAGTTAACCTGAGTTCAATTTAGGTCAAACCTAAGTTAGAAAGGTTGAGTTAATCTTGAGTTCATGTCTGTTTGAACTTAAGTTAGATGTGTTGAGTTAGATTCAATGTAAATTGAATCTAATGTTGATTTAACTTGAGTTCATGTCTGTTTGAACTTAAGTTATAAGTGTTGAGTTAGATTCAATTAGATTGAATCTAATTTTGAGTTAACTTGGGTACAATTTAGGTTGAACCTAAGTTATAAATGTTGAGTTAGGTTCAATATGGGTTGAATCTAAGGTTTAAATTAAGTCTAGTTAAAATAGAGTTAATTAAGGTTTAAGTCCTATTTAAGTAATACTTAAAGGTTAATTAAGTCTAATTAGATTAGACTTAATTAGAATTAAAGACTGTTCAAATCTTATTTAAGTAAAACTTAAGATTTAACTAAGTCTAGTCAAAGTTGGACTTAACCAGAATTTGAGGTTATTTAAGCCTAATTTAAGTAAGGCTTAAATTTTAGCTAAGTATAATAAGTTAGACTTAATTAGAGTATAAATTTGGTTAAATCTTAGTTAATTAAGGTTTAATAATTGAATTAGGTTTAATAGGTTAGACCTAATTAAATTTTAAGTTTGATTAAACCGTAGTTAGTTAAGATTTAATAATTTAATAATGTCTAATGGGTTAGACATAATTAGGTTTTAGGTATGATTAAACCTTAGTTAGTTAAGGTTTAATGATTTAATTAGGTCTTATGGGTTAGACTTAATTAGGGTTTATGTTTAATTAAACCTTAGTTAGTTAAGGTTTATTGATTTAATTAGATCTAATGGGTTAGACTTAATTAGGGTTTAGGTTTGATTAAACCTTAGTTGGTTAAGGTTTAAAAGTTTAATTAATTCTTATGAATTTGATTTAATTAAGGTTTAAGTTTGATTAAACCTTATTTGGTTAAGGTTTAATAGTTTAATTAAGTATAATGTGTTAGACTTAATTAGTATTTAAGTTTAATTAAACCTTAGTTGATTAAGGTTTAGTAGTTTATTTAAGTATAATGCGTTAAACTTAATTAGGGTATAAGTTTAATTGGTTTATGTTTAATTAAACCTAATTTGGGTAAGGTTTAATTGATTAATTAGACTTAATTATGGTTAAGTCTAATTGGTTTAAGGTTAACTAAACCTAATTTGGGAAAGGTTTAATTGGTTAATTAGACATAATTAGGGTAAAGTCTAATTGGTTTAAGGTTAACTAAACCTAATTTGGGTAATATTTAATTGGTTAATTAGACATAATTAGGGGCAAGTCTAATTGGTTTAAGGTTAATTAAACCTAATTTGGGTAAGGTTTAATTGATTTATTAGACTTAATTAGGGTTAAGTCTAGTTAGTTTTAATGTTAATTAAAACTAATTTTGGTAAGGTTTAATTGATTAATTAGACTTAATTAGGGTTAAGTCTAATTGGGTTTAAGGTTAATTAAACCTAATTTGGGTAAGTTTTATTTGATTAATTGGACTTAATTAGGGTTAAGTCTAATTGGTCTAAGGTTAATTAAACCTAATTTGGAGAAGGTCTAATTTATTAATTATACTTAATTAGGGTCAAGTCTAATTGGTTTTAAGGTTAATTAAACATAATTCGGGTAAGGTTTAATTGATTAAATATACTTAATTAGGTTTAAGTAGAATTGGTTTAAGGTTAATTAAACCTAAGTTGGGTAAGACTTAATTGATTAAATAGACTTAATTATGGTCAAGCCTAATTGGTTTAAGTTTAATTAAACCTAATTTGGGTTAGGTTTTATTCCTTAATTAGGCTTAATTAGAGTTAAGTCTAATTAGTTTAAGGTTAATTAAACCTAATTTGGGTTAGTTATAATTGATTGATTAGATTTAATTAGGGTTAAGTCTAATTGGCTTAAGGTTAATTAAACCTAATTTGGGTAAGGTTTAATTGATTAATTAGACTTAATTAGGGTTAAGTCTAACTGGTTTAAAGTTTGATTAAGTCTAATTTGGTTAAGACTTAATAGTTTAATTAGTTCTAATGGGTTAGACCTAATTAGGGTTTGATTTGTATTAAGCTTGATTTAGTTAAGGTTTAAGAGGTTTAATTAAGCGTAGTGATGTCTTAAGCTTAATTTAAGTTTGATTTTGTATTAAACCTAATTTAGTTAAGGTTTAATAGGTTAATTAATCCTAATGATGTGTTAAGCCTAATAAAAGTTTGATTAGTTAAACCTAATGCGATTAAGATTTAACTTTGTTTAATTAAGTCTAATTTGAGGTCTTAAACCTAATTATGGTTTATCTTGAGTCTACTTGGGGTTGGACTCAACATTGACCTAGCCCTTTGTAAAATAGACTAAGTAGGGTGAGGGGAATGACTTTAGGGTTTTAAAATTATTAATTTTATAATTAATAAATTTAACCCTAACTTAAAATGTCATTTTAAAATTTTAAAAGGCTAAGTTTTTGTCATTTTAGGGTTTGTGTTTATCTTAAGCCTAATGTAATAAAGGCTAAATGAAAATTAACTAGGTTTAATGTGTGGTTAAACCTAACTAGTTTTTAATTTTGTTTTAACCCTAATTGAATTAAGGATTAATAGGTTTAATTAGGTTAATGTTGGATTAATCCTAATTAAGTTATGATTTGAGTCCATTTAATGTTTGAACTCAGTTTTGACCTAACTCATGGTGACATGAGTTAGATGCAATGAGTTTTAAATTTTAAAGGCAATTTTAGTTTTTTTTTTAAATTTAACCTTAATAATAAAAACGACATTTTAAAATTTTAAAATGTTAGAATCTGTCATTTTAGGATTTAGATGTGTCCCCCTAAATTTCTAACGAATTTCCAATTTAATTTTTCTGATTTCTGATTTTTAAAATTACTGTTAAAAATAATTGTAAAAAATAATTGTCAAATTTCATGAAAATTAGGAAATGTTGTCGTAGAGAATTTTTCTACCATTAAAATAATCAGAGATTTTTCCTGAGGTCCTAGAAATTATTCCCTCAAATTTTCATATTTTCAGACTTATAAATAATTTTTAACAATTAAAATACTCCAGAGAGTATTTAATTAATTAAAAATTAAATATAAATAAAAATTTAAAATTTTGATTCCACGTTGTTCTTCTCACTATACTGAGTTCAGAGATATTTTTGTCATATTTTTGTGATTTTTGTGTGCAAAGATGTGTATTTTTGATTGGATTAAGGTTAATCTGATTTAAATTAAACCTTATCCAATCAGAAAATCTCTAGGGGCGTCGCTTGTCCTCGGAGACATCAGAAACGCGTCTGATCCCATGCAGAGATCTAAACAACAGAGCGGGTAGGATTTAATCATGGTCGTCCGTTTCTAAAACATAAAAAAGGGCAGCATCCAAGCGTCTTCCTCCATATTGCCTCTCCCGGAGACCGTTCATGATTTAGGAGAAAATTCTCACTCGATCCTTGATGGATTTGAGTGATTTTTGTTCCTATAGCTTCGTCTTGAAAAGATGAAGACATCCATATGGCTTTGTTAGGGTTTTGAGTGGGTTTGTTTCACAATGTCTCAAACCCAAACGCCATTAGAGTGAAAAATCCATACCTTGGCTTCAGTCAATGCAAGCTTAAATTGTATGACTCTGAAGCTTTATCTCGACCTTAAATAGATTTCCCCTAACTCAATTTGGAGTTGAATCAGGTCTAGTTATGAGATTCATCTTAAAGTGGCTCGGCTTAAGGGAAGAATGTCAATTACTAGGTTAGAGCCTATGGGGATGGCCAATTTCAATTGGGCTCATCATCGTAGGTGTCTGTGATGGTGTAGGAGCAATCAATTTAAGGTTTAAAGGATTTTAGTTTCACACTTAGATTTTGTCCTGGTTTCGGGTAGGGAAATTAGGGCAAACCAGTGGACATCATGAGCTGATTCCATAGGGGCTCAATTGCTCAGGGTATGGGGAGAAACTTTACTGTTGAAGGTTAGAGGAATTGAGCAATAATTGGGTGTCTCCTATGTTAGCCTCCCCTCTTAGGTGCTCTCGGGTTTGGTCCTTTTTATAGCCATGGAAGTGGGTAGAGCGAGCTTAGACTTGCTTGAGAATTGTTATCAGGCTCATAATGATCTTTGGATGAGATCTTGAGCCGTGGATAAGAGGGATTGAGGTTCCCTAAGGTAATCCATGTGAGGTTTACCTATGCTTCACCTTGATTTGATGGCTTGCACTCTCCTTATTTGCTCTTCAAGGAGGTGGATAAGGCAAGCTTAACCTTGCTGAATTCACCTCCCCTAAGTAAATCATAAATTCATTTGATGAATTTGAAGGGAAGATGACACCTTAGTCCTCTTACTCACTTCATGCATGACTTGGCTAAGATTGCATTTAACCATGGTATGGGATGGGTTTAAGCTTTGTTCTTTTCCTATTGGGTGGCCTAAGAGGTGTGTGATAAGCCATTAGGATGACCAGCCACCTCACTCCATGCAGGTGGATGAATCATACTTTGAATTGAAGGGATCAGTCCACTTCATTTCCTTGCTCATGATGCTTCCATAATGACTATTAACCATGGTTAAATGGCATTTCATGGGTCATTAATGGTTTGAGTTATTTTAATGGGTCATATGGGTTGTGTCTAACCCCTATGAGGTCACTCATTATGTCATTAATGAGTTTGGAATTTTGAAAACCATTCATTATGTCATGTCACATATCAAATTTAATTTTCATGACTTTTAAATTATTTTTCCTTTTTTAATTAATTATGTAATTAATCAAAAATATTAGAAATTATATTATTAGTCCATGAATTTATCAAAATAATTTTGGGATAAATTATTTGATTAATTTCATCATTTTTGGTTCAAAATTGGGTATTTTGACAAAATTTGATACATGTTGACTTGGGTTGACCAATGTTGACCAAATTTGACTCAGGTTGACCCATTTTGGTCCCAAGGTGACCTATTTTGACTCTTCTAACATTGTCATGGTTTGATCAGTCATAAAGTCCAAGAGTTTTGTCATTAAGAGCTTGATTTGGTCATATTGATCAATTTTAGGTTTTAGGTCAATCCAAGGGTTAATGTAATGACTTTTGGATTAATTTTTTATCATTATGATCATTGTCAAGTTAATCATGTCAATGTCTATCTTTGAAGTCAATTTTGTGGTCAAGGGATATGGGTTAGCCATTTTGATCAATTTTAATCCTTTTAGGTCAAGAGTTGACCAATGGGGCTAGGGTAGTTGTCTTTATGTCATGTATGGATTGTTTTGATCAAATTTTAATCACTTATGTCAAAGAATGACCAATGAGGCCAATGCAATAATCTTTGTCAAAGGGATATGGTTTAACCATTTTGACCTAATTTGTCTTTTTAAGTTATGAGATGACCAATGAGGTGAATGTGGTGGTCTTTAAGTCTTAGGTTGATGATTTTGGCCAATTCTGACTTTTTGGGTCAACAGTTGACTATTTGGATCAGTAGGGTGGTTATTGAATCAGAAATTAGCTATTTTGACCAAAGTTGACTTTTTGGTCAAAGGTTGACCAATTGGGTCAATGGGGTGGTCATTAGGTCAGAAATTAACCATTTTGACCAAATTTGACTTTTTGGTCAAAGGTTGATCTATTGGGTCAATAGGATGGTCATTAGGTCAGAAATTGACCATTTTGACCAAAGTTGATTTTTTGATCAAAAGTTGACCTATTGGGTCAATGGGTTGGTCATTTAATCAAGGATTGACCATTTTGACCAAAATTAACTTTTTGATCAAACGTTGAATTATTGGGTTAATGGGTTGGTCATTAGGTAAAAAATTGACTATTTTGACCAAAATTGACTTTTTGGTCAAAGGTTAACCTATTGGGTCAATGGGTTGGTTATTGGGTCGAAATTGACCATTTTGACCAAAGTTGACTTTTGGGTCAAAAGTTGACCTATTGGGTTAATAGGTTAGTCATTAGGTCATAAATTGACCATTTTGACAAAAATTGACCTTTTGGTTAAAGGTTGGCCTATTAGGTCAATGGGATGGTCATTATGTTAGAAATTAACCATTTTGACCAAAGTTAACTTTTTGGTCAAAGGTTAACCTATTTGGTCAATAATTGATTAGATCAGCGTTTGTCATTACTGATTTAATCATTTTGGGTTAACAAGGGTTTATAGGGTTTTACCTTAGTCATTAGGGTTTAGTGACTATCAGTGATATTTAGGAAGTCAATATTGGTATATTTCCTATCTCAGGTTGACTTTGAAATGATCCTCACAGAAGTGAGGTCAACACATGTGTTCGATTCCTACACTATGCGTAGCTAGAAGAAGAGAAACAAAATAATACATCACATAATAAGAAAGTAAAAGAACATTATTTTATTCATATAAGACTTACAGACTTTGAAGCGGGAAGAAGATAATTTGTTTCAATGACACACACACATATTAGGTTGTAGAAGAGAAGAAAGAAATGAAGAATTAGTTCTTGTTGAAGTTGCCCTTTTCCTCTCTTGGAGGTCCTCTTATATCGATATCTTCAATAGGCTTCCTTCGAATAACTGATCCACTTTTCGCTATTTATACTTACAACTATAATATGAAAATAAGCAACGACACCAAAAACTTGATCCCGCATTGAATATATATATATTGATGATTCTATTCTGGATTTTATGATTTATATTGTGGATACTACGCAAGTATACGTATCGTTATCAAGTAATATAGGGCTCTAATGGAGTCCTAGATATCGATCCCACAAGGAAGTTAGAGAATTTCAAAGACAAATTAAAGTAGACTTACTTACTAAATGAGTATACGGAAATTAAGAACACTTAGACTAAAATAAACTAATGCTTAAAGTTTGAAAATAAGATTTTAATTGAGAAAAACATCTTTTTCCTTGTTGAGAGAATTAAGTGAATGATGAATTTAAGTAGTTTAAAGTTTGTATTATGCCAAATAGGAGCATTCCTATTCTTTACCCTTTGGTCCAGGTGCAAAGAACATTGACTAGTCCTATGTTTGATTACTGAATCTGCGGCTAGGCTGGGAGGATACCGGCTGCCACTTCAGAGCTCCCACGTTCCCCTCTCTGAGGGCTAACATCTACACTTCAGCTCTCAAACAATAGGACCGAATTGAATATTTTAGTCTGTCACACTAAAATGTCCAATTCTACGCCCGATAGTTAATATTTCCCTATTTATTTGCACCCTTCTTCCAAGGCTTTTGACTTCCCTGAATCTTGGATGTAATCTTTTCTATAGTTGATAATTCAACATATGTTAACAAATCAATTGGCCAGATTGAAAGTAAATTAAGTTTTAAGTAAAAGATTATCACAATATTTAATAATTTTAGGCACAACTAATTTCGATTCATCATTTCACATAATCTCTATAACAAGGAAAAAGACTAAGGAAACTACTCAGAAAGCATAAGAAAAATAACACAAAGCATGGATTTCATTAAAGTTAACAAACAATAACAAATATCTCACTTCTTCTCCCCAAGCAGACTCCTTGAAGTTCCTTTGACTCTTCCTTCCAGTACAGTACACCAAAACGCTAAACACTTTATCTACTCACTAAAAAGACTCTAGGATGACACTCAACTCACACAAAACTTACACACAAATTGACCCACAAATTGACCCACAAATTGACACACAAATTGACACACAAATTGACTCACCAATGACTAAAATTCGTCTCTATTTATAGAAAGAGTCAAATCTCCAAAGGGTACTTAAGCACCTCTTCAAAAAGCGTCCAGGTTCATTGTATTTTGGCTCTTTTCAACTGTCTCGCCGTCGGAGGCTCGATCTCGCCATCTGCGGGCTTCTAGAAGATGGGCTAACCGTGCTGATCTCGCTGTCGGCGGGCTCGATCTTGCCGTCAGCGGGCTCGTTATAAAATATTCAAAATCCCTCGGGAAAATCTCGCCGTCGGCGGCTTAAATTTCTTCGTCGGCGGGACAGTTCAATTTTTATCAAATTGAGTCCTTTTTGCTCCAAATCCGTTTCTTTTGTGCTTTTTGCTTTCAGTACTTATAAATCTTAATTCCTGCAATAAAACAAAGAAAATACCTTTCTATAAAGTGCAACTTCATATAAAATTGGTATAAATTTCTCAATATATTTTTCTGTGGTCAATAACTTGAGCTGGAAAGCTTCAATAATTGTCCTTGGAGAATAATTTGAGCTAGAAAAGTTGTCATATTTATTGTACATGTTGTCAGAAAAGACGTTTTAATAAATTCATTGAGGAGAATAATTCCTAGAATATTTCTTCAATTGAGATGGAAAGCTTCAATAATTGTCCTTGCTGATAAGTAATGTTCGATTCCTTCGTACTAGCTTTTGCCTCTAATTTATTATGTACATCCTGAATTGTTTTCTTTTTCTAGCAATACGTACATCGGTGTATTTTTTCTTTTGCGTAATTTTTGACTGAATATTTCTTTTACGTCTTTGCTCACACTAACATTATTTCTACTAAGAGTAAATGTCATGTACATTACTTCATGAATTTTCTTAGTTGGTAGCGTGCATTGGTTACATATGAATAGATTTTTCGATGAGTAATATACCCATATATTAGTGGAATATATTTTCTTGGTCTCTACCCTTATTTGATACAGATCTAGATCTTGGAGATACTTCTGACGGCTTGTATTTAGGAGTATATGGCTCGCTACTAATTCTAAGTTGAATTGGTGATACAATTTTACCCTTAATTTCAGGTTAGATCTGATATAATTTGACAAATAAGTTCTACTGTTTGACTACTTCATGAAAATTATTGACTGCTTCTACCAAAGGCTTCGGTAGATCTTTAAAAACATTTTCATCTTCAAGTTAAATCATTCTAATTAAACAACATTAGTATAAATCAGAGACAAGTTTTGTCTCAGTATGTCCATAGATATATACGACTTGATATTTACCAGTCGTATGAAAATATATATGTGGATTAAGTCTTTCTTCATAGTGAGATAATTGCTGCCACTCATCAGCAATGTCAGTAATTTTCTTAGTAGAGCCATCCAAAAATATTTTTGCATAGGTAATCTTATTTGAAGGTGAACCTTGATAGGATATTTCTTTCTCTTTCTCTGAAGGGAGAGTAACTTCTTTGGGTGTTTCAACCTCTTCTTTGCTTATACGAAGATTGACAATGTCCCTTATCTTTTGAAATTCTGATATAGATGGAGTTTCTCCTTCGGATACATCTCCAGAGAGATAATTCTTCATTTTTATTAATTCTTTCACCACTTTTCTTGCAAAGGGTAATTGACATTCGATTTTCCATATCCGTAATTCAACTATCTCCAAGTAACTATTTAGGTCGAGATTAATTTCAGTATTTAATTCGTAATTTTCTGTGTTTTCTACTTTCATACTTATTTCCTGCATAATTCACAAGATAAACTGTCTGCATGTGCATTTTTATTACCTTCTATATATTCTAAATCAAATGTATAGGCTAAGAACTAACTTTGCCATCTAATAGTCTTCTATTTGGTAGAGAATCTACCATTTTACCATGTATAAAAGAAATTGCAGTTTTATTGGCTGTTCTTATTAAAAATGTTTTATTTAGAAATATTTCAAATTTTTTAATTGCTTTCTTTATGGCTAATAGTTCTTTTTCATTAATATGGTAATTCTGTTATGTTGTAGTATAAGTTCCTGAGCTATATTGACACAAAAGTTCTATATTATTTCATCTAGTGTTTAAAATAGCACCCCATGCAATTTCGGGACTATCAGTTTCTATAATTAAATAATCTCATGGTATTGGTAGTAATTTTGGAAGGTTTTTACATATTTCTTTAATTTGGTTTAATTTTTTTTCATCATTTTCATCCCAATACCATGCTATGTTTTTCTTTTACTTTTCTGTAGAGGTGCTCTTAATTTTGCATGATTTTTGACAAAGGATTCAACATAATTAATACATCCTAGAAAACGTTGTAAATCCTTTTGATTACTAATTCGATTGCAATGATCTATTTTTGTCAAGATGTTCTCTTGTAGTGCGATAGAACTCTTATCTATTATAAGTCCTAGAAATTCAATAGTGTTAGTAATAAAAACTGCTTTTTTTCTTACTTAATGTAAGTCCGTGTTTTTGCGCCTTTTGTGCAAGTAATGATAAATGTTTTAAATGTCCGGTAATGGTTTAACAAAAAGTTAAAATGTAATCAACAAATATAAGAAAAAATGCGATAATTCATTAAAAATACTATCCATTCGTCTTTGAAATATGCGTAGGAATGATCATCTAAATTAACTCCCAAAAACCCTCTAGAATACTGCTATCAACCTGCAAGGAAAACATTACAAGAAAATTCAAAATTTGAGGACTTAGTAAAAATGCATGAAGTATAAAATATTTGGTGATAGACTAGGAATTATTGAAATGGAATTTTGATCCTAGAGGAAGCTTTTTTCTTCATTCTATGGATGTTAACCAAGTGTTATCTTGGGAGGCAACCCATGTCTTACTGATGTGTTGAATATATTCAATTTTTTGCATTTGTTTTAAAAATTGTTTTGAAATTTAATTTTAAGTTCTATTTTAGGGTGAAGCTTTGAGACTTGTTTCTCTACGAAGTGGCATTCCCTTGATAGCGAGATTTGTACTGTACTGCATTCATGCTTACTTTCCGATATTTGTATCTACTAAGATTCATGTGGACTATGCATTTACCCTTTTTTATGTACATACTTGCTCTTTATCTTTATTGCTACTTCATGTTATACATGTGTTGGAAAAATCATGTTTGGGAGAGAAAAACTTTACCACATAATGAACCTGATAGGTAGTCACATAGCTCAGTAATGGAGTAAACTTCATTTTGTAACTTATGTTTGCACTTCTAACTAATTCAAACTGCTTATCATAATTTTATAAAAGTCAATAAATATCATTAGAAAATATTAACCTTAATAGTTAATAATAAGATTTCAGAACTTAACATCTTCAGATTTATTTTAACTATATTGATGTGATCTTAAGTTTTAACTAGAAAAATAACTTGGAGGTGAAACAATAAAAATATAAAGTGTTATTTTTTTTCTTAAGAAACACTACCCTTCTTTACATTTAAAAATATTGAAAAAAAATTTTCAACTGGATATAATAATTCTCAGGAAAAAAAGGAAAAAAAAGAAAAAAAATAAAAGCAAAATTTTGAAAAACTCTCTAAGAAGAAGCTAAAGGTTAGCACAATAAACTTCAATAAAAAAAAAAACAAAATAAGAAGATTGTCTAGTGAGACTTAAGTGATAAATATTGCCTTTATCCTTTAATTAAAACCATGCTAAATGTTATTTCCGAGGGAAAGAATTAAGTGAACATTAAGTTTGCTAAAATTTCTTAAAAATGAATTAAAGACATTTAAGGTTAACAATACATATATTAAATAACAGCAATTTAAGGTTCTATGGAATCTTCTTAAGGAAGGAATGAAGAAAATTAAGGAAATGTCAAGTTATTAACCATTAAAGACAATTGATTCTAATGACATTTAAACACTTTTATTTAGCTTTGATAAACAGGTTGAATAGTTATAAACCTAAAGAAGTATTATACAATTCATAAAAAACCAAGCTGAGCTATGTGAGTACTTAAGGGCAAGTAATAGGTAAGTTTGGGGGATCTTATATGAGTGAAATATGCCATATTTAGATGGAACACTTTCTCATGTTTTACATCTTTTTATACTATAAAATTCTTTAGAAAGGTATATTCATCTTAATTGTGTAGGGGACATGAAGAATAGAAAAATTGGAGCGAAAAAGAATGAAAACAAGCACAATATAATAATTTCAACCTGACACACCCACACCGTCTACCTGCACCATATTTTGAGGCCTTGCGCCTAATTTAAGGCACCTACACCGTTCCAAGAGCGCCCGCTCTGTTTTCGAGGTGCACCGGCGCAAGTTTGTGGAACCCAATTTTGGCAGGAAATTTCTTGCTTTGCTGAGTTTTACCAATAAATTAACTCGTAAGGTCAATCTCAAGCATCTTTTGGCAATTAAAGGCTATAATGAAGGTAGATTTTTTTATCAGAGAAAGTGTTCCTCTTTAGATTCTATTGTTCCTTTTAGCTATTGAGAGATCCATTACATTAGTGGGAATGGCGCTACTCTTATAGAGAAAATAAGTTTTATTGTTATTTTTTTCTTTTTTTCATTTCTTGCAATGAAGATCTGCATGGATTTTGTGTCCATGTTTTCTTGATAATGCATGTCTAGTCTTTTCTTCATGTCACTGTGATGTCGGCTAGTGGTTTTTTTATGGTATTCTGAGATGTTTATCCTATAACATTTCTTGTGCTTTTATGTCCTGTGTTTTTGGTTAACCTCTGATCTTAATTTACACCTAGTCTGGAAAAGTAGGATGTTAAAATGTTTCATGTAACTATGACTTATAACCATCGTATAGTTGAAACGAAGGGTTAACCATAGAATTCTAAGAGAATAAACATTTTCAGAAGAATTTTGTAATCTTTATGGGGATCAAAATAATCTCACGGGGTCCCATATGGATTGAGGAAGCTTCAACTTCATCAATTTCAAGCTTCTTTTGACCTAGACAAATGCATACAGAGTAACATATCCTCGATTGGCTACAATCACGTAGGAAAACATTAAATCCACAATCACCACGATCCTCAAATTATAGAGACATGAGTCTCATCTCTCTCGAAAACCTCTTAATATTTGTTCCCGCATTTTCAGCCTTTGCTACCTGTTATCTATTATGTTCCATTAGGGTTAGGACACCAAGCTAGATTGATCGGATTTGTAAACTCGAGATTATTCTGTAGGAATAATTATTAAACTTTCCTTGTGGGATCGATACACGATGCTCTTTAACTACATTATTATTTGACATGTATACTTGTATTGTGTGGCCAAATTACTTTGTAGTGAGTTTTGGCGCGTCCCAGAGCCTTTTGAAAAGATATTTATAAGCCTTACAAAAATTCTTGCATGCTGATAAAAAATATATGAATGGAATTAAATTATCTTAGAAGAATTGTGGGTTTTCATCCAACTACTTCATGCATTATGCATTAACCTTCGCGTCCTAGGCATTCCTTCTGTTGGAAGTTGAATTACCCTCTTTTGGGTTGTCACCCAAATATTTCATGCCTTGCATGCTGACCTTCGGGTCCAACAATTTCCTTTGGAAGCTGAATCGCCCTCTCCATGGGATGTAACCCACCTGTTTTACGCTTTACTCGACAATCTTTGGGTTCAAGCTATCCTTCCATTTAAATTTCATTTGCCTTCCTTGCG
This sequence comes from Papilionanthe hookeriana x Papilionanthe teres, assembly GCA_022702705.1. Taxonomy (NCBI): domain Eukaryota; kingdom Viridiplantae; phylum Streptophyta; class Magnoliopsida; order Asparagales; family Orchidaceae; genus Papilionanthe; species Papilionanthe hookeriana x Papilionanthe teres. The sequence goes on along the minus strand of CM040439.1, from coordinate 63,555,940 downwards.
GACATGCTATACAGAATACTATAAATTCTCCTATTTAGCACTTTATATGTCAACCTTCATGTCTTGGTAGTCCTTCCTTCGGAAAATGACTTGCTACTTTGTCAATCAACACATATGGATCTCATTCGATGCCCCAGATAAATAGGAGATACTTGAAGAAGTATTATGCCTAAGCATATGATGCATTTTGATATACTTGATGTATGAAGAAAACTTGATGCTTATCCTATACATAATGTATTTTATACGAAAAATTGACTTTTAAAGCTCTTATGTACTTTGCAACTCAATTCTTGCGCAATAAACAAATGTATCTTTCGATTTCATTCATATGAGCTATTAATAATGATTTCCTTATACTTTCTAAGAAAAATTATTAAATTATGCTCATTTAAAATAAAGGAGAAAGAAATCAAAAGCACACTTATGTGAGGGAGGTTGTATACCTCTCTTAACGTGATTGTGGGTTATCATTCAAGCCATGTGTAATTCCCTTTTGAGTATCCAATAGCTGATACAATCAATGATTAATGTGAGAGAAACCATGTAGCTCTCTCAACATAATATCGGCCACAATTCATGCATGTTATGAATCATACATATACTTCTCATTGTAAACATATGCAGTTGATATGCCATTGTACGTCACCTGCCATGTTTCCGGTTACACGCTTCATGTTGTGATAGAGACTCTTACCCACTCATGAATTTGATAGATGCCTTTTTAGAAATATGCTCAAGTTCAACTTTAAAGTTGAAACATTTGGTGATTGGATCACCTTATTGGACTGCCCCCCTTAATATTTTACTTGATCAAATTCGAACGCCTTGTCAAAACACATGTTTTATCAGTCAAAGCATCTTGCTTACTTGACTGATCCATGTCTAAGTAGGATATGTTGAGACCTATGATAACATTCTTAGTGAAGATGCTTTTTTAGGTACCTGATAAAGTACGTTATAAATGTTGTGTTACTTCGCCTCCCAACCATTTTGATATGGAGTAGGCCAATTTAAAATTCCCTTGTCCAAAAGACATGTAGTGTCGACTCAAGTCTTAGCTGATCCATGTCTATGTGGAGTACATTGGTATCTGTAATACATCCCTAATAGGGTCCTTTCACTAGATCTCTGATGAAAATACCCTTTACAGGTTGAACTTATTTAACTCAAATAATTTTTATCGACACGTCAGAAAAATACGTTGCATTGGTTCAAGCATTCTTCCTACTTAACCGGTCCATGATCAATTACAGTATTCTCGATATCCAACTAATTCACAATGCTCCCCAACAGGAATTGCTTTGTCGAGTCTTGCGGAGGCATTCTTTGTTTCACGTGTTAAACCACGTTAAATTTTGAAATGACTTGGATAATTACCACATCAGAAAAACATGTTGCATCATTAAAAGAGCGCCTGCTTTATATCAATGACCCATATTCAGTGGGGTATTTTGATACTCCACTTCTCATGACATTCTCCTTGATAAGAAATATCTTGTTAGTTCCTGAGGAATCCACAGCGAGTAATATTTGCTAATCCTCACATTAGCGCCTCAGAGGATTAGACCGCATTGTCCAACCAACTCCTTTAATATTGCTCTTGATGTGGTTGATTTTAAATTACCCCATCGTAGGCCTGATCAATTGGTCTACACCGCTTTCTAGACAATCCATGTCTAATTGGAACATGTGAAATTCAATCGAATATATGAGATTCCCCCCAGCAGGAACCATCCTGCTAAGGTTCTGATAAAGGCACCATATTTGGGTTGGGTTGGTCAATTTTCCGGTCTACCTTGATAGCTTGAGCAATGCGATATATATTACTCACCCAATCTAAAGACATATTGCATCGACTAAAGCGCCTAGCTTATTTAAGTCAATCCGTGTCTGTTGGATTACCTCAATATTCCAAGGAATATTGATGTCCTTTACAAGAATTTCTCTATTATTTCCCAGAGAATGTCCTGCAAGATAACCACTTTGCTGGTGCTTTTAAAGTCAACTCAAGGTTTTACCTTTTGGTTTATCCAACTTTCATGAAATCTTTGATTTACTTGGTTGACTCTGCCCACCTTGTAAGAATCTATGAGGGTATTAGTCAAACTCCCAAAGCGTTTGAACCAGTCTATGCATCATCAGTCTACCATGATATCCAATGATACCATGATGCTAGACGTGTTGAGAATTTCCTTGACAGCCTCTTACTAAAGCGCCTTGCTAGTCAACCTACCATATAAATTGATCACTTTCCTTGGGTTTTTCGCCACCTTGTTAGATCTTCAATTCTCTCTCTCGATGAGAACCACGTTGACATTCTAGTCAGTTCTTAATATGTAAAAATCTATATTGGTTGAGATTATTTTAGCATCTAGTTAGTTCTCTATACATAAACACCTCTTGGATTGATGATGCCTCAGTCAATATAACTATCAATTCTATTCATTCAATTCTATAAAACAAAGAACTAATAAGCCCTTATATACAGTTCTTGAAATCTATGGGACTAATAAGCCTTTACGGCTAGTTCTGAATTAATGAAACTAACAAGACTCTATGGACAGTGCCAAAATCAATATAATTAATAAACCTTTATGGCCAATTCTGAAAGTATAATAACTAGTAAGCCTTAAAGGCCAGTTCTGAATCAATGGAACCAATAAGCCTTACAGCTGCTTCTTGAAAATTCTTTAAAACTAACAAGCCTTTAGGACTAGTTTTGAATCACTACAACTAATAAGACATTACGGCAAGTTCTCAAAAAATCTTTGGAACTAGTAAGCCTTTTTTGCCAGCTCTAAATAATTCTTTTAAAAAGATAGCATTATACAGCTCCTTATATTTTGCTACAAAAATTAAGTACAAAACTGGGTAAGAGGAACCAACACAACCCTAAACAGCTCACACAAAATAAGAAAAAACTATGTTCCTCTTACCAAAAAAAAAAAAAAAAGAAGAATACACACACTACCCAAGAAGACCCAACAATAGGGACAACAACAAAAAGAACTCAAAAGGTCTAAAGAACAAATAGAATTAAAATATTTTGGAAGAAACTTAAAACAACAGAATTCAGCAACGCACCAAATCAAGCACACAAATTGGCCGCTTCATTACCTTCTCTTTTGGTATTCCAGCAAATCGTCCTTCTTTGTTTGAAATCTTTAATCTTCTTCTTATGCCATGATACTCCAATGCCAATCAGCAGTACTTCTGCAACAATTCCATATAACTAAAGTATCCATTTCTATAATAACATAATTCCAACCAAAATTCTCGACGAGCATCAGACCAAATAAAACAGCATCAGCTTCGACAATATGAGGGGAAATGGGGACAGAAGGAGCAGCAAACCAGTATAAAACCAAACCAAAACAGTCACAACAAACACCACCAACACCAGTCATTTTATCCTCTCAACTTCCATCAACATTTATTTTGATAGAAGGAGCTTTAGGTTTCAACCACCTAATCTTAAGCAACACTTTATTAGCAGCTCTATGAATGTTTATATGTAATTTAAAAACAATTCCATAAGTTTCTTATAAGTTTTTTTATAAAAATCATGATAAGATAAGCATTTCATAATAAATTTCATAATCATAGCACAATTAGTATTAGTGTTAGGGACATTTCCATTATGTTTGGTGTTATTTCCAGTAACCCATAAAAACCATAAAACAATAATGGGTATAACAGAAAATAAGGCATGACCTTTATTCTTCCAAACAACACAAAGGTTATCGATGGAATCCCAAATATAGTCCTCATCCAACATTTAAATACCAAAGAAGTGAGAAATATGTTTGCATACCTCTTTAGAAAACCAGCAATTCCCAAAAAGATAAAGAAGAGATTCCTCATCATTTCTGTAAAGCAAGCAGCAATAAGGAAAAATTAAACCTTTAATTTCAATATATCATCAGTAGGGATAAAGCAAGCAGCAATAAGGAAAAATTAAACCTTTAATTTCAATATATCATCAGTAGGGATAATATTATGGAACACTCTCATAAAAAAGGATTGAGACGGTGGGGCCCATTTTTTCCAAAGCCACTTGAGGTCAGCACCCTGAAAATCGAGCAAATTGAGAAGGTGGGGCCCATTTTTTCAAAGTGTCCCACTGCTCATTATTCCATAAATCCATAATCTCTATATTAAACTCATAAGGGCCACCCTAGAAATCAGCTAAAGTCCCAATGCCCAACAAGTCTTCGTACCCAAAGGAGACATTACCTTTGCCAATATCCCAACTTATAAGCTTTTCTGTGATACCAGCCACATCTAACGTCTCTTTCCAAATGAACAAGTCATTCTTAGTATGAGAAACATTTAAAGGATGCCAATTATTGTAATACTTAGCATTCAAAATATTAGCCCATAAAGAATTATTAGCCTGAAAACGAGACCATAACTTCATATAATTAACTTTCATAGTATTAGCAAAATTTCAAAACACCAAACCTCCTTTACCAAGGTTTGCAAATTTTGTTCCAACTTTTCCAACAAATATTATTCTTACCATTATCATCCCCAAGAAATTTATTGAAAAGCCTTTCAAGCCTTTTAATAATACAAATAGGAGCTTTCATTATTTACATAGTATTAAGAGGAAGAGAAGTGAGAATCCTCTTAAGAATAGTAATTCTACCACCCAAAGAGAGAAATTTATTTTCCCAAGAAAGAATTCACTTCCTAACCTTATCAAGCAAAGAATCAAGCATATGCACCCTTTTATGCTTCTTATTGAAAGTGACGCCTAAATAGATTGAAGGAAGAGTACCTTTACTACAGTTGGTATAATCCATTATCCAATTCTTCTTGCTACTAGAAATTAAATTGGAACAATAGAAAAAGCACTTAGCAATATTAAAATTCAATCCAAAAGCATCTTGAAAATGCCCCAAAACCTTCAAAGCAGTTTGATAGCTCTTTTATTAGGATTAGTAAAAATAACTAAATCATCAACATCGCAAAGTTGAGAAATACTAATATTCTCACGATGAAGATAATTTAAACTAGGACATTTCTTGTATGAAGCATTTAGACATCTAGATAAATAGTCAAATCCAATAGTAAAAAGAATAGGTGATAAAGGATTGGCAACCGCTGAAATGTGCGTTTTGAGATTTTAATTTAATGGATATATATTAGTTTTGAAAGTAAGAGTTTTAAATTTAAAAATATGAGAATGAGAGTGGACGGATCTCATTCGTTTAGCAGTTTGAATGAACGAGCGTAATATCGCAAGTAACGCATCTGTTCCAAAGAATAGACACCTTACTTAACATTATCGCTCGATCAAATAAACTACAGAATTCATGACATCCGTTCTGGTCTGCGAACCTTTATGTGGACCGACAAATTCCCCTATTTAATACAAAAAGAATTAAATAGGGTTTATATTATCTGGGGTCTTTAAAGCTCCCTATAGAGGCAAGCCCCTATAGTTAATTACCCCTCAAATGACCGAAGTCACCTGAGAGAACTCTCGATTTAGATCAGGGGTTTCTGTCTTCATGAATTCAAAGGGTAGGGTTTTCAAAGAAGTGTGATAATAGGAAATTCAATAGGTGAAATGCGCAATGTGGAACAGTTATTTCCAGAGTCAAAGAAAACAGAGGTAGGGGACATCACGAATCTCGAGGAGGACCTCGATAACGTCCCAGACTATCCTATTGTTGGGCTCTAAATTTTGGAAATGAATTTATTTAGTTTCAATCCTTTCAATTAATTATAGGGATTACATTTACATAATCACCTGATTATGCAAATAACCTGAAAGATAAGAGGGTTTACGCCGTATCGGACGACGACCTCGGAATCCTAAGCGAGTTAGGGCTTATATTGCACAGCAAGGCTATGCAAAGGCCTAAAAGAACGGGTGAGGATTTATGTCGCACTAGGCGGACAACCTCGAAATCCTAAGGTTTGTTATTTAGACTAAGGAATGATCTTGAACGAGCTGCCCCCGGAATCTGCTCCAAGCTCCTTGCTGTGACGAGGTTAAGTTTTCTAGGGTGGCAAGTCATAAAATCAAATCAGGTGGCCCTATGGTCGAGTTCTCCTAAACATCCTATACGAGTGTGTTTAAGTGTTGCGCACTGTAAAGTGTGACAGCAGGAAACAAGTATTTACAAACATGCTAAACTAACAGGAGTGTAAACAGCAGTAACATGAACAACAGGCAAGCAGGAGTACTAGAAGAAGCAAGACATGCTACACTAAGCAGGAGACTTGACAAAAGAAACATGCTATACATGAGTAATAGGAAAACATGCGTCACAAGACATGCTGTAGTAAGTGAATATCACAAGTAGACTATACTAAACAGGTATACTACAGTAGAATGTACTATACTAAATAGGGGTAGGTGCTAAGAAAAGTAAAGCATGCTACGCTAGCAGGAGCAGGTACGAAGAATAACACGCTGTAAATATAAACAAACCTGTATACCTGGGAGATCCGCTATTGTAGCTAGCTGAAGTGCGTCATACAAGCGAAAGCCAAGCAGAAAATACAAAAACTTCATCCAGAAAGCTCGAGAAAAGGGCGGTGAATGACCCACAACAGAAGGCTCGAGAGAGTGAGTAACAAAAACAAAGTAAAGTCATCAAAACCTCAGGAAAATCCTAAAAAGGACAACAAGTGCTTCATCCAAAAATCACAAGAAAAATCCAAAGAAAAACCGCAAGCACTCGGGTCGGGGCTAGGCTCAGAACTGTGTAGTACTGCTCGAAGGGTCGTCGAAGGCTACTCGGTCACCCGAGTGTATAGAGCCCGCCACTCAGCAAGAAGGGTGTCCTACTAAACCTAACTCAGGAGAGTGTTCCTCAATCCGAGACTGATGATCAACAAGTGGACAACCATATTTTATAATATAGTTTTAAAATTTATATTTTTAGCATGCACGTGGATTTCAGGCATACAAAAGAGAGTTTTATATCAATGTTTGATTGTAGTAGAAACACGTTTATTTTTCTTTTTAAAATGTAGTATCACATTCTTATCAGGTTTTGAAAATCAGGATTGCCCACGAGTCGATCATTTCGTCGGGTGTAGGATCACTAGCAATCCTAAGAAGGTACGGGTGCCCCGCTTGCCTTGTAGCGGTGAGTGATACCGTCATCCTACGGTTCACCGGGGCCCTGGAGCGAGTCCTAATATCGTAGGATGGGATATCATTCTACTCTATCACTGGCGTGCCTTTATCATCAACACCGTCATTACGCCAAAACAAAACAAAACCAAAACCAACTCCGAGTGAAGCGGGGAAAACATGTCAATCAACGGGAAGGGGAAGAAAAGAAGACTAACCCGCCTCCGAACCCGAGAAAGGCCAAAACGGGAGGAGGGCTAATCTAAAACGCCCTGTCGACATATTTTTAGGTTATGTGTTGTATTTTGAAAAGGGGTCGCCTACAGAAGTTGTCGGCGAATTTTTTAATTTAATTTAAATAAATAATTTGAAAAGTAGTATTTTATTTTAAAAATAATTTTAAATTTGAAAGTTTTAAGATATGAAATCAAACCGATCTCACATCCCGAATAGTTTATATAAACGAGCACCGCATCACAAACCGTGTATCTATCCCTAAGGATAGACACACCGCTCGATGGTGGGGCTCGATTAAATAAACTAGGAGATTTGTGACATCCGTTTGGTCTCGCGAACCGATTTTATAAGCCGACAAATTCCCCCGCTTAATATGAAAACATTAAACGGGGTTTATATTACTCGGGTTCTTTAAAATTCCCTATAAGGGCAAGCCCCTATAGTTAATTACATCTTAAGTGACGGGAATCACCTAAGAAAACTCTCGATAATAATCAATAATTCTGCTCTCAAGAATTTCAAAGTTTAAGTTTTCAAAGGATTGAATTTTTGAATCTCAATAGGAATTGGATCAAGTTTGGGACATTTTATTTTGGGAATTCAAAGGAAGAAAAGTAGGAGAAATTACGATTCGAAGCGAACTTCGGTAATCTCCCGACTATCCTATTGTTTGGCTTGAATTTAGGAAAGTCCTAATGTTTATTTAATGTTTTAATCTTGCCAATTTTAATTAATTAGGGCTTATATTTATATGATAGAATCATACAAATAGCTCTGGAAGATATGAGGGTTTATGTCGTATCGGACGACTACCTCGGAATCCTAAGACCGGTTAGGGCTTAATTTGCATGATGCAAATGCCTAACGAAGAGTTGAGGATTTATGTTGCACTAGGCAAACTACCTCGAAGTCCTATGGCTTTGTTGTTTAATTCTAGGAAAGTTTTGCTGAAGTAGATTCAAGTTTTGCAGACGACGATGGCCGTGCTGCCCACCATGCTCCGAGCTCCTTGTTGTTGCAGAGGTTTAGTTTTAGAAATCATAAATCAGGGGATGAGAAAAGTGTTTTGGTTTAGAGAATTCTTAATTTCCAAGTGTTTTTTTGTGTTTTAATTAAAACAAATCTTAAAGTTGATTATAACAACACCGGTTAAGATCCCACGGTTCCATCCTTCCGCATCATTATTTTTATCGGATTCACTTAGTCCGGATGAATTTGCTAAACTCAATCGAATGAGTTCCACACTTTCATTTAGATCGTGGGAAATCCCGTTAGCAACACGTAGGTTACATCATCCGAGGTATTCCCGATCATCCAACAAGACGTTTTAATTTAGTTATAGTTGTAGTTTTGTTGTTCTGTTTGTGATTAAATCTTGAGTTGCTTTATATTTTGAAATGTTGTGGAGGTGAATTTTATCTTGTAGTGTCTTTTAATTTAGTTATGGGTTTCAGTTTTGGTTTCTGTCCTAAAGGTGTAGGTTTTCATGCAACTGTTGTTTATCATGCAAGAAAAGTAAGTGCGATGCGATTAAATAAGTTGCAATAGAGTAAATCACAATAAAATAAAAGCGTACCTGGAGGGTCTTCCCGTCATCCCAAGCCGCACTTAAAACACGGTTAGAATATTTAAGCATTTAAAGTAAGTTCCTAGGTAAAGCTAAGGGAAAGGTTATGGTTTTCTACCAAGTTCCTAATCCTATAGCTAGTCATCTCCTATGACGTCTAGGTCTTCAATTTTGGTTTTAAGGATGGTTTTCTTCACCAAAGAACAACTAAGCTCAATTTGTTCTTAAGGATATTCCATCATATTGAGGAAGTGTTTAAGACGAATCTTAAACATCTTTTCAATATTTCGGGAATTGTCCTAAGTCCAAATGAATTCTATTGTTCAAGTGAATTAATCATCCGAGTGTTTGAGTTAAGTTTTATTTCTTGCTCGGTGAATTAGGATAGTTTGAATATCCTTATGAGTGAAGTGTCATTTCACTTGATACTCCATTTAGGAGTTATAATAAGTAAAAGCTTCTAAGGGCAAAATGATATTTAATGATTTGTGATTCAAATTTAAGTTCAAATTAATGATTGAAGTTTGGAATAGTTGTTCAAGTTATTTTAGATTTATTTTTGAATTCTTCATGTCTTTATATTTAATTTAATTTAATTTAATTTAACTTAATTTAATTTAATGTGGTTTAATTTAAATTAATTTATCTTAAGTTCATTTAATGTAATATGATTTAATTTAATTTAATTTAATTTAATTTAATTTAGTTTTAATTTAATTTAATTTAATTTAATTTAATTTAATTTTAATTTAATTTAATATAATATCATTTAATTTAATTTAATTTAATTTGATTTAATTTAATTTAATTTAATATAATTTAATTTAATTTAATTTAATTTAATTTAATTTAATTTAATATAATATAATATAATTTAATTTAATTTAATTTAATTTAATTTAATTTAATGTAATTTAATTTAATTTAATTTAATTTAATTTAATGTGGTTTAATTTAATTTAATTTAATTTAATTTAATTTAATTTACTTTTAATTTAATTCTCAATTTTTTAATTTAATTTTTAATTTTAAGGGAATTTGTTTTAAATAGTTTAACTTTAATTTAATTTAATGATTAAGTCTTTTAGCATTTTAAATCTTAAATTTGGATTATCATTTTAATTAGGAATTAAACATTATTGGGATGATCAATTTAGGGATTTTTAAATTAAAGAATAAATCTCCTCCTAATAATATCCCTATTTTAATAATTTCAATTTCATTATTCTTCCAAATTTAATTAATTATTTAATTAAGGTTTATTTCAATTATTTTAAATTGTTTAGTAGGTTTCTACCCTTTAATTATTAAATTTCAATCATCCAAATCAGATTAGGATCAAATATTTTACCTATTAATTTTATTAAGCCTAAAGTTTTAATTAAAGGGTTAAGATTTTAATTACCATTTTGCCCTTCAAGCCTAATAATTTCATAACTCACTAAATTGAGCTCAAATGAACTTGAAATTTTTATGTGACTTCACTCATATGTCAATAAAGACATTAGAGGAGAAAATGTGATTTTTCTGTATTTAATTTATTTATATAATTATTTTTGGTGGAAAATAAGGATTTCCAAGGAAAATTTAATAATATGACCAAGGGAAAGTTTCTGTCCTTAAGAAAATTATGAGACATTCCTAATGACCAGAGGACCACTTGGACTAAATTTTGTGATTTTTTGAATTATATTTTATTTATTAGAATTATTTTAAGTTCTGGAGTATTAATTAATTTAAAAATAGAATATAAGTTGAAAAATGAATTTCATAATTTTTAAAATTCTCTCTGATATCAAGGATTCCAGAGAACCAAATTTTACAATTTTCTGATTTTTCTTTGATTTATTATAATTATTTTGGTGAAAATGCTAGAAAATACATTTTTTTAATTTTAAAATTACCCTAGAGTCTTTAAAAATTAATATCTCACCAAATAGGCCTAAGAAAAATATGGGGTTTGTTCCTAAGTGATTAAAATTCAAAATGTGACATTTTGGTGAATTTTATTATTTTTGTGATTTTTATTATTTTTTAATTATTAAAAATATTAAAATAATATTAAAAATCAACTTTTTTAGAAAATTGAAATTTTAATTTTCTTAAATTCCCCTGATATCAGAGAGGCTCCAAGACCAATTTGGTGAATTTTTGAAAGATATTTTGAAAGTTATAAATTTTTAAAGTTTAAAATGACTAAATGAGCTTAATCAACCCAATTAATAGAGCTAACCAAGTCCAATTGACTTCAAACTTTTATGGTGGGTTCCTCTGATCCTAAAGGTCAGTGGAGAATTGATTTCAAGTCAATTTGATGTATGGTTAGCTCTAATTAATTAGGGACCTATTTTGAGTGTTTAAGCCAATTAGGATTAATCTGAGTGAATTAACTCAAGTCCTATTTTTCCTAGGGTTCTCTAGTCATAAGGAACATCACCAAATTTTCCTAGAATTTATCTCACAACATGCTAATTTTTAGAATTAAAATACTCAAAACAGCAACATGCATTTGAAAAATAAATAACTTTTCACGAGATGGCCTCCGACCTTGGAAAATTCAGGAATGTTCCCAAGTTCAGAGGCTTCAAAAGCCCTATGGTCTCATGCCATGGTGAATTGTATACATGCATGGAGAATTAAATGTATGCAGAGAGTAAATAAATTATAAAAAATAAAATACTTGATGAAATTAAATGATTTCTTTTCCACATTATTCTCCTCTCGTTCACCGAGCAAGAGGGTATTTTTATTTTATTTTTGTGATTTTTCTACACAAAGTTATGAATTTTCCAAGTTTAAGGAATTAAATAAATAGAAAATACCCCTAATTTTCTATTTATCCGAGTCGGCGCCGCGTCATCCTCGGCAGCTCCGAAGGGGTACGTGTCGCGCTGTGATTGGGCGCCGCCATCTGAGTCAGCCGTCCCGGACCCGCGGTTCACGTAACATTCCCCTGGTCCGGCGCAATCTGAACCGTCCGCTCGATACACGCGCGATCCAACGGCTCCTGGTCATCGTCTACGACTGGTGTGCACCCGTGACCGTCAACCTTCTAACCCTAATTTCTCACTCGATTCTCAACGAATTTTCGTGTTCTTGTGCTCTATGGATTCGTCTTCAAGAGACGAACACATCCATACGGTAAACATGCATTTAAAATCGACTCAAATTAAAATGAGAATCTCTCGAAGCTCGGGAAGAAGAGGGTGTCCATACCTTTGCTCGGAGAAGTGAAGCTTCGATCCGAGAGTTGTTGCACCTTCGATCGGATCCCAAGTAAGCTCCGCATGAAGTCTCCTGGTCCGGTGAATCGTCTAGGTTGGACTTCGACCACGACCCGATCACAAAGCTTCGGAGGCCGGAGCAACCGGGTGGCCTGGAGATGGGGCTTTCGCTGGCGACACCTTCCTCTGGTCCGGTGAAGGTGTAGAACCAATCAATTTGGGAATTGGCTCACCTGCGAGGAGATGTCCTCGGTTTTCGGGCTCGGATTTCAACTCGAAATCGAGCTCACAGAGAAGAAATGGCAGTGGGATTTCAGTGGGGATCAAGTGCTCGTGTATGGGGAGTGATATGGAACAATTTTGGCAGAGTTTCCTTAAGGTTTGTTTCAAGCACCTCCTTTGGCCGAGAGGGTGAGGGGTTTAAATAGGCATGGCCGGAGGCTCTCCTGTGGGGTTTAATGGTTGGGATCAGCCTGCTCCGTGAGGAGAAGAATAGCTGCAATGGCCATTTGGAGTGAGGCAGCTGCAGCAAGGTGGAATTCCAAAATTTGGCTCCTCCCAAGGTTTCGGGCATGGTGTTTTCCTGGCGACCGGGTGGCCGTACGGCTGGGTGACGGTCACCCTCAAGCTCAAAGTGGGTCGTGGTCTGAGGCTTGTGCAGATCAATCGAGGTTTGACATGTGTAAAGGAGTTTGATTTAAATGGAATGGGAGAAGGCTCACTTTGGCTTGGTTTGGGTCAACCCACCATTTTGGGCTTGGTGCACCCTTCCAAGCTCTGATTTCGAGCCGAGGGAATCATTTAGGTCAGCTTAGAAGGAGTGGTGAAGTCTCCATCCATGATGAGGTGGCTAAACATGGTTTAGTGTGTGACATGATTAAGGTAAAAAAGGGTTAAAGGAGGTTTAAGAAAGAACCCCTTCTTCTTGCCATAAATGGACTAATGACAAGTCAAAGCCCTCATGGCTTCATGTGGCTTCGAGAATGGCTTGTTCATGGCTCCATTTGGCTTGGGAAAAGGTTGATTTGTTTCATGAAAAGGGTTTTAGAAATATTTGACATTTAGGGGGTAATTTGACATGTGGCTTGATTTGGAATGGTTTGATTGATGAATTTTGAGACTTAGGTATTGAGTTTGATTGAAATGTATGATGAGGGGAAATGTCATGTGGGCTTTAGGATCGATTTCTGGGCCTTTGGATGTGGTAAAGGAATGGGCTTTTAAGAATGGTTTAAGGAAAGTGGGCTTTTAAGTTTAAAGATGGATTTATGGGATGAGAATTTTGGTAAAGGTTTGGGCCAAATAATTGTTGAGTTTGGTTTAGGGATGTTTCATGAGATGGTTTGAAACAAATTTGAGGTGATTTGGGTTTGAATTGGGTCGGATATTGGCCTTATTTGGTAAAGAGGCCAAGGTAGGCCAAATTGGGCTACCATGGGCCAAAGTTGGGCTAGAGTTGAAATTGATGTAAAATAAATGTTGGAGAAATATTTATGGGAGTGTTTCAAAGAGGTTTTGGCTTTGGTTAGGTTTTGATTTTGAGGTTCGGGTCTATTCGGGCTAGGTTTAGGTTTAGGTCAAAATTGGGCTTTTTGATTTTGGGTTGAATTTGAGTGGGGTTTGGGTCTAAATTTTGGACAAATCATGTTAGTGTTTTGTTTATGGGGATGTCAAGGAGGGTTTAGAAAAGATTTGGGGTTAATTGGAGTTGAATTGGGTGAGTTTCGGCTAAGTTCGGGTCATGGGTCCAAATCGGGCTTTAAGGCCAAAAGTGAAATTGGATCCCAATGCCAATCAAATTGGGCTTGGATTGGGTCTAGATTGGTGTTAGGGATATTGAATTGAAGTTTAGAATTGAATTGGACCAGAATTTGGGTCAATTGGGTGGGTTAGGTTTGACATTGGGTTTACTTTGGGTTAAAATGGGTCAAATTGGGGTTTTGATAAAAGTGGGGTAAATTGACAAAACTGGCCCATGGTGTAGTTGAACAAAATGAAATTGGGAATATTTGGGATTTTCTGGAATTTTCTGGGAATTTTCTGAATTTTTGGATTTTTTGGCTAAGAGGGGTATTTTGGGTATTTGGAGGGTATTGGGAGGTATTTTTGGAATTTTTGGTATTTTGGCTATGAATGATCAATTTGAGTGATGTGGGAATGTTTAGGATTGATTTTGGGGAATTTTGGGTAATTTAGGTGATTTTGGAAATTTTGGGTATTTTCAAGGCATTTTGTAAGTTAGAAGTGGTGTAGGGTCCCGTGGGTCAAAAATCGAAAATTTGGAAAATTGAAGATCGGGTGAATATAAGTGGAATAAAAATCATTTTGGTTGAGCCATGAAGCCATATCAAGCCCACATGAGCCATGAAGGGACTCATTCGAGGCATTCACTATGTTGTTCCTAACCCTCTTGAGCCTAAGGGCTTAGGGGTTAAGGACCATCCATGTGAATCACTTACATGAGTCGGAGGTCAAGTTAGGTATAGATGTGGTTTTTAGGAGGTGTATGGAAGTGTAGTGTATGAGTGTAGTGTATGAGTGTAGTGTGTGAGTGTAAGTCAGCCACTCACTGCACTGTGCCACCAGTAGGCGATCCCTAAGGCCAAAGAGTCCTATAGGAACTCATCCTTTAAACTTCCACACTCGATTTCAACCCTCTAGGTGATTAGGGGTCTACTGATCAAGTTTGTGGAGCTTGCAGGGAGTTAAGAAGTGGTTTGAAATTCTAGGTGGTGGGTCCCAATTCTAGTCCTCTAAGATAGTCAAAGGAAAAGCCTAAGGCTAGATCCTAAGTACTAAAGAGAAGAAGAGAAGACCTCATCAAAAATGAGGTCAACAAATGGACCCCCAATAAGTGTGGTGAGCTGACGGAGCACACCGCGCGTATTGGTGTTGACCGAAGAGATCAAGAAAACCAACACAGATGTCCAAGTGACAAACTTAGGACGAAGTAGGAGAATTTCCGCTGGGGAGTGTCAAGTATATTTCCAAGACTGGAGATCCCTGAACTCTCGCTGGGGAAAGGAAAAGGAGATGAATTCCGAATCACAAGATCCGGGGAAATTTCGATTTAGATTTTATTTTGCTTTAATTTAAGTTTTGATGTGTAAGTTTAGATTCCAATTTGGAGTTTCAATTTAGATCGAAGTTTTGTTAAGATTAATTCGAAGGGATTTGATTTGAAATGAAAATTGGAATTTTGAAATTTTAGATGTAACATCTTCAACCCCAAAAGAAGATCGAATCGATTGGATTGGATCATTACAATGAGGAAAGATCTCGCAGTAATGCGGTATTGGATGTAAAATCCTTAACCTCAAGAGTTTGATTTTGATGTATTTCATCGCGATAGGGAAATGATCCTAAAGCAATGCGGTCTCGGATGTAAAATCCTTAACCCCGGAATTTGATGTATTTCAAAGGCAACAGGAAGAGAATCCTAAAGCAGGCAGACTCCGGATGTAAAATCCTCGACCCAAAAGTTTGAATTCGACGTATTTCAGGCAATAGGGAAAGAATCCTAAAGCAATGCGGTCTTGGATGTAAAATCCTCGACCTAAAAGTTTGAATTTGATGTATTTCGAAGTGCAATAGGGAAGGAATCCTAAAGCAAAGGCAGTCTGGATGTAAAATCCTCGACCCAAAAGTTTGAATTTGATGTATTTCAAGTGCAATAGGGAAAGAATCCTAAAGCGATACGATCTTGGATGTAAAATCCTCGACCCAAAAGTTTGAATTTGATGTATTTCAGTGCAATAGGGAAAGAATCCTAAACGAAGGTACTTGGATGTAAAATCCTCGACCCAAAAGTTCGAATTTGATGTATTTCAAGTGCACAGGAAAGAATCCTAAAGCATAGGTACTTGATGTAAAATCCTCGACCCAAAAGCTCGAATTCGATGTATTTCAATGCAACAGGAAAGAATCCTAGTAGAGGCAATCTTGATGTAAAATCCTCGACCCAAAAGTTCGAATTTGATGTATTTCAAGGCAATAGGGAAAGAATCCTAAAGCAAAGGTACTTGATGTAAAATCCTCGACCCAAAAGTTTGAATTTGATGTATTTCAAGGCAATAGGAAAGAATCCTAAGCAAGGCACTTGGATGTAAAATCCTCGACCCAAAAGTTCGAATTTGATGTATTTCAGTGCAATAGGAAAGAATCCTAAGCAGAGGTACTTGGATGTAAAATCCTCGACCCAAAAGTTTGAATTTGACGTATTTCAGGCAATAGGGAAAGAATCCTAAAGCGAAGGTACTTGGATGTAAAATCCTCGACCCAAAAGTTTGAATTTGATGTATTTCAGTGCAACAGGGAAAGAATCCTAAAGGCAATCTTGGATGTAAAATCCTCGACCCAAAAGTTCGAATTTGATGTATTTCAAAGGCAATAGGAAAGAATCCTAAAGCAATGCGTACTTGGATGTAAAATCCTCGACCCAAAAGTTCGAATTTGACGTATTTCAGTGCAATAGGAAAGAATCCTAAAGCAAGGCAGTCTTGGATGTAAAATCCTCGACCCAAAAGTTTGAATTTGATGTATTTCAAGGCAATAGGAAAGAATCCTAAAGCAATGCAGTCTTGGATGTAAAATCCTCGACCCAAAAGTTCGAATTTGATGTATTTCAAGGCAATAGGAAAGAATCCTAAAGCATAGTCTTGATGTAAAATCCTCGACCCAAAAGTTTGAATTTGATGTATTTCAAGGCAATAAGGAAAGAATCCTAAAGCGATGCAGTCTTGGATGTAAAATCCTCGACCCAAAAGTTTGAATTTGAATTTTCGATCGAGATTCGATTTAAGATCCGGAAGATCGAATTCGAGATTTGATAGAGATTTGGAATCTGGAAAGATTGAACTCGAATTTGGAAGGATGAGTTTGAACTCGATTGAAATTCGATTTAAGATTTGATTTGAAATTTGGAAGATCACATTTGAAATTTGATCGAGAATTCGATTTAACATTTATGTTGATTTTGTTTATCTTTTAATGATTCAAATTTTATTTTATCGTTTATTTAATGTTCATGTGAATTTGGTGTTTGTCATATTTTTTTAGATTTTTTTTTTAAGGAAAGTTTTCTTTTATTCTCTTTTTTTTATTCCTTTTCTATTCTTTGTTCGAAGTTCATTTAACTTTTAACGTCGTTTCCCAATCAATTTGCACAAAAGAGGTGAAGGCCAAAAATGTGACATGGTCACTTTCATTCCAATCATGTAGAAGATACATCATACATCTTGATCTGGAATATATTTCATACAATCCATGTAAACTCAAAATGGACTGTGTATGATCTTTGTCGATCCATCCAAAGAAGCATCTCGTCAAAAATCCATGTCCGAATAATGGGGTACATGGTCAATAACATCACCTTCCAAGCCATCCTTGGCAAGGATGCCGTATGGATGTACATCGGAGGTGTGATATTTTCCATGTAGCTCACAACTCGTAAGGCCGGAGGCTCTCTAGCTCCGGTCCGGCCGGAAATGGTAAGGTGTCTTCCCGTCGTCCATCCTTCCGAACGTAACCGAGATCCGCTTCACCGGTACTCCCGGTATGCAATGCTTAGCGATATCTCGCTCCGTTGCCCTTCACTATCATGACGGAACCTACCGGTAGTGGTATCTTTACCGGCCCTCGAACTCACCCGGGCTCTGCTATCCGGAGGTCGGATCCGAACATGATGTTACACTCGCTCAGAAAGAGACCGTGGCAGAAGGTCCGACAAAGTCGTGGTGATCTGTGTGGGGGTATGCAATCACCCCGTTTGTAGATGTTGATAATGCAGCGTATTGGGTATGCAATCCGCCGGCAAGTACTCTCCATGTTATCAATCTCTTTACCATTCTCTTGATGACTAATGGCATCGGATCCACTTGCCCATGACGGAGTATTCCCGTGGGTTTCCTTCCCGTCCTCCGCAAAGTTGTAACAAAGATCCACATCGTATCGTGATTCTTCCTTTCCCCGGCATCCATCTCCGGGGTTCCGAGTATGTGTTTTCCCTTAGGCGGCCCGCTCGGCCCATTCTTTTCAAATCCCGGATGCAATCCACGATTTGCCGCTCGTTCATACTCCGAGAATACGTCCGTATGTAGCTCGAGGCCCTCTAGTATATTGATTCGTCCGCCTTTAATTCTCTCAAAGTATTCAAAGGTTTTCTTTTCAACATTCCGCATTCTCTCCAACTCGTATTCCGGAATGATCCGCGATGGCGAGGCCTCGGTGACATATTGTGGAATATACGGCTCAATCCCTTCACGTTCTCCCGCATACCTTGGCTCCTCGTGATGATGCTCGTCGGGACATCCCCGGGGTTGCTTCCGCAACAAGGTCATGCATCATCGGTGGTTCTATCCGGTGGCGTGGTAGCCTTCTTTCTTCGATCTTCCGGAAATTTCCCCGGTTCTTTCGTTATCCTAGGAGCCGGCCTCCTTTCTTCGTGTTCCCGGTGAACCGGTGTCCTCGAAGTGTATGCACCGACATTAGCAACTCGTCTCGTCGCGCTGGTCCGCGCCTAGTTTTGTTAACATCTTACTGACACGGCGATTCTTATTTCTTCGTTGCGTTGTCGCGAGAGTAGCTCTTCGAACTTCGAATCTCTCGTAGCGCGGCGCCGACAAGCTCCGCCTTCCGCCGTAGCGACTACGTACTTCATTTTCTTATCTTCTTCAATGTTTGTCTTTCTTTCTTGTTGTCGGATCGGTGGCTTCGGGCCACCTACTTTCATCACTCGTCCGTCCGAGCAGCTTCTTCTCGGTCAACCGGACCTGGGCCACTTTCCTCGTATCGTAGGCCCGCCGGTGCGAAATCCGAGTCAATCTCGATTATCGCTCCATCCTTCACCCTCTTTTCATCGAGTGCAAGGCTTACGCCATTCTTAAAGTTCGAGACCAACCGCCCGCTCGACATTTCCTCGCGAAAAGACAAGGAAAAGGATCGTGGGTCGTACTAAGAACAAGAACATTAAGAAAATGTTTATTAAAGACATTTTTTTTTATTATTCTTATATTTTTAAACTTAACAGGAATGAAGTGGGATAAGATCGTGTAAGAGATTTTGATTTGGAAAAGAAAACAAGGAAAATTTTATTATCGAGATTTTATTTATTTTAGCACATTTTATTATTTTTTTTTTGGTTCGGACCCAATCATAAGTAATTACTTCGCCCGTGTTTCTTAGGGCTGAATAATTCATTCCTTCGAAACATCAGGTAGCGTAGTACTTTTTTAAGTATCGTCCATCGATCGGAAGCATATGTCGTTCTCCCCGGCAATTCACTAGCCGGGTAGAACCTCCCGAGTATACCGCTTCAACCACAAACGGTCCTTCCCAAGTGGGTTCAAATTTTCCTCCTATCTTCGCGGTGTGCAAGAATAGGTCTTTTGAGAACGAGAACTAAATCACCAACTTCAAGGTTCTCGGCGGACCCGCTTGTCATGGGCTCGAACCATCTTAGCTTGGTATAGTTCTAAATTCCGTTGCGCCGCAAGTCTTTTCCTTCCAGTGCTCTCTAATTCTTCGAGTCGTAATTTGGCGTTCTCTTCATGTTGTGATTTTATTTGCAACTCGCAATTCCGAGTGAAGGAAGCCGAACCTCTAAAGGTAACACCGCCTCGGACCCATACACCGCAGCATAAGGTGTAGCTTGCGTAGGAGTTCGAAGGTTGTCCGGTAGGCCCATAAGGCTTCTAACAACTTCTCGTGCCAATTTCTCTTATTATCGTCCAAGGTTTTCTTTAAGATTTGAACGAGAGTTTTATTAAAAGCCTCGCCGAGGCCGTTTGCTCTTGGGTAGTAAATTGTCGAGTATCGCCGCCGATTCCGTGTCTCCCGACAAAATTGTTGATTTGCGTGCTTCCGAATGCCGACCCATTATCCGAGATGATCTCGCGCGGCACCCCGAAACGGCAGACAACTTGGTTCTTAAAAACCGTAGCACGTGGTGTGCTTTCACTTCTCTAAGTGGGACCGCCTCGCCCACTTGGAAAAGTAATCCGTAGCCGCAAGAATGAAGCGATGTCCTTTCGAAGATGGTGGTTCTATTGGACCCACTATATCTCGTGCCCCAACATTCAAATGGCCACGATGCAATTGTCTGATGTAGCACATTTGGAGGTTGGTGTAGAACCACTCCGTGCACTTGGCACCGATGACGCTCTCGGCGATTTTCATGCGCTCGATCATCATCGAGGGCCAAGTAGTACTCTAGTCTTTTAATTTTCATTTTCATCTTTGGACCCGACCGGTGAGCGCCACGTAGTCCCGAATGTATCTCTTTAACAATTTCACGGCCTCGGACCCGCTTAGCATCTTAGCCACATTCGATCAAAAGACCTTCCGTATAATGTGTTGTTTATTAATGCGTAGGACGCAGTTCTTTTCGATCCGATGGGCTAACGACCCATCATCCGGTAGTTTTCCCGTTTGCAGTGTAATCCATTAATGGTTGTCGCCAATCTTCCGTGTTTTCTCGTCACCGCCGCAATCGATCCTTTTTCTTTTTCGATTCGTGTATCGTGTCTATGTCGAGCCGTGATAGGACCCGACGTCCGTGAACCGACACTTCTACCGATTCATCTCGCAAACAGTAAATTCTTTTGCGAGACGAGCTAGCGCATCCGCTAAAGCGTTTTTCTCGGGGAATTTTGTAGATTGTCACATTCGGAATCTGTTCCAACAACTGTATGGCATACCGGAAGTATTGTTCGAGTCTCGACTTTAAAATTCCGTACTCGTCCGACGATCCGTTGAATGATTAACCGTGAATCCCCGTAGATGTCGATGTCCGTTATCCCCATTCGAATGGTTAATTCCAATTCCGTTATGAGGGCTTCGTATTCCGCTTCGTTGTTCGTACATGGTTCCGTCAAGTGGTAGGAGTATCTTAACATCCCCCGCTCCGGTGTTATAAAGATTAGCCCGATTCCCGCCTTACCGGCACTATCACTCGCGATTCTTCGTCTTCGTGCGCCGAAGATGCTCCGTCGAAATATAATTCCCAACGTCGATCATCAAGGTCTTCTAGGTTCATTATTTGTTCATCCTGCGGATCGTCATCGAGAGGAGATTCTGCCGCAAAGGGTGTGCCGCAAGGAAGTCTGCTAAGATTTGTCCCTTTACGGCACGAAGAGGCACGAAAGTTATATCGAATTGCAATAATATCATCGACCATCTGGCAAGCCTCGCCGAAAGCGTTGGACGAGTCATCAAGTATCGCAATGGATTAAACTTCGAGATTAGGTTGACCTTATGAGAAAGCATGTAATGCCCGAGCTTTTGAGCGGCGAAGATCGTGGCCAAACAATGCTTTTCAATTGCGGGATACCTTATTTCCGTCGGCGAAGAACGACGACTTAAGTAATAAAGAGCATTTTCTTTACCCTCATCATCGACTCGAGCCAACGTGGCTCCGAGAGAGTCGTCTAAAGCCGCGGTGTAAAGTATCGACGGTCTACCCGAGATCAGGGTCGCTAAGACAGGAGGTGTCATTAAATATCGTTTAATGTCCTCGAAGGCCCTCTCGGCATTTCTCTTCCCAAATAAATTTGGCGTCCTTTTTAACTAGTGCCGAGAAAGGCCGACACCTACTCGACAGTTCGAGATAAAGCGTCGAAGATATGCCGCTTCCCTCGAAAAGATCGTAGTTGTTTTAAGGTTTTGGGAGGCGGCATTTCTAAGATAGCTTTAATCTTCTCCGGGTCGATTTCAATTCCACGATGTCGGACAACGAATCCTAAGAATTTCCCGGAGGTGACGCCGAAGGCGCATTTTAAGGGATTCATCTTAAGGTTAAATTGTCTTAATCGTTCGAAAACAATTCTCAAATCATACAAGTGGTTGTCCTTTACTTTGCTTTCGATGACCACATCGTCCACATAGCATTCGACTTGATTATGGATGAGATCATCAAAAATTCTTGTCATTGCTCTTTGGTAGGTCGCTCCCGCGTTCTTCAATCCGAATGGCATCACCGTGTAAGCAAAATACTCCGATCGGCGTTCGAATGCCGTAAGCTTTTCATCTTCTCGGAGCCATTTTTATCCGGTTGTATCCTCGAAGATCCATCCATGAATGAGAATATTTCATGTGTCGAAGCGATGTCGATCATTAATTCCGGATCGGCAGAGGAAATTCATCTTTTGGACATGCCTCGTTTAAATCTCCGAAATCCACACAAATTCCGATCCGACCATTCTTCTTCCCGACCGGTACCACGTTGGCTAACCAAGCTCGGGTATTGTTCTTCACGGACAAATTTAGCGTCTATTAACTTTTTAACCTCGGCTATGACTTGTTGTTCGATTTCTAGACGCATTCTTCCGGGACCTCGTCCGACCGGAACCGGCGCAGATCCACCCCTAGCTTATGGATCGCGACCTCCGGAGCTAAACCCGGCATCTCATCGTAGCTCCAAGCAAAACAATTTCGAATTCCATTAATAACTTGATTATTTCTTCGGAGTCTTCTTTATCGAGTAAGGAGCTAACAAAGGTAGGTCTAGTGCTCTTCGCTAGTACCTAAGTTAACTTCCGTTAACTCATCTATCGTAGATTCGATTTCTTCTTCGAATTCCGTGGAGCGTCTCCAATTTGTAAATCTTCGAGTTCGTCCGTAGTTTCCATGCAGTTTTCGCAAGTGACAACCAAGCAAAATTCAGCATCATCAATCGATCCTACCGTGCCGAATCCGAGACCATGTTTCGAATTGGGTGACGACCGGAATTATTCCATAATTTTTCAAAATGTCGAGATCGACCTTTTGTCCATCGTCGAGGTAAGAAACCACGTTGAATTAAATTTCGAACACATGGAGAGTACCACTCAAAAGGCAATTCCATTAATTCCGATGAAGTAGCATCTTCAAGTTGTACATTATTTTCAGCTTTGGAGGAAGGAGCACCACGGTAGAATTTGATGGGCTTGCAGACCACCGCTACGTACCTCTTCGACCTCCATACCCTCGATCTTATTAGAATGGATCGGGGTCGTGGTCATAGTATGTACATAGTGGTTAATCTTTTCGTACATCGATTTATATTCTTCGTTTCTTTCATCTTCAATAGTGGATTTTGAATTGCGGCTTCTTTCGACTTATTGTCGCCGCTTCTTGTTCGATTTCTTTTTCTTCTTCGTAACTATCTTCCCAATCGACATTGATGGTCGGTTTCCTCCGTCCAATCGTCCTAACGTCTCTACCACGACCTCGTCCCCGCCTCGACCTCGGATGCGAGTCGTGGAGAAACCTTCACCATCTCGCCGTAAGGGAGTGGTGAGCGACTCGTCGGACTAGAACTTCGTGTTCTTCGTTGTCCCGAACTTTCTTCGCTTCATTCGTTATGGTATCTCCGGAGAAGATCGTTTTCTTCGGTGGTGCATAATAAGCCGCATCCTCGTGGATTCCAATTTCATGTACGGAGAATGGTTGTAAGTCACCTTCGATGCACTCGTTCCCCTCCGTCGTAGTATTTAATGCATCGATGTAGAGATGATGGTACCATCCCGTTTTCATGTATCCATGGTCGACCCGCGAGAGCGTCGAACGACGTTTCGAATCAATTATGTGAAATTTCGCGGTTGTCTTCGCTAAGTCACCGGTCTTCATTAGCAGTGTTATCGAGCCGAGGGCTCTTTCTCCTTTCCGGTCGAATCCTCTTAATAACATTTTGTCCGCCTCGAGCTCGCGAGCATCAATTTCCAAGTATGCTAGCGTTCGAAGATTCATTATATTGATTGATGCTCCCGGATCCACCAATACTCCGGAGAGTGTAAATTTTCCGATCAGTAATCGAAATGTACAACGGTCGGTCGTGATCCGTCGTTCCAAGTAATAGGTCGTCGTCCGCGAAGGTAACACCTCGTTGTTCCTTTAACGAGCAAACCTCATCTAAGGACTCTCCGGCCATTCGAGCTAAGCAAATTTCCGGATCAAGTAAGGCCTCGATCGAGCTTCTCTCATCTCCTTCGATAAGATGAGAGCGTCGTAGATGCTCGCCTGGTCGGTAGTTTCCTAAGATGGGCTAGCACGTCGTAGTCCACTTTATTTTCATGTGTCTCTCGCTTCTTCTCGAATGGGTATTCCTTCCGTCGGGTTGGTTCTTCCCGAACAACCACCCGCTTCCTTCGTCTTTCGGACCCATTCTCGGAGGTAGAACTTTTCCACTTCTTAAGCTGACCTCCGTAATTTCCTCCGAATCTATTGTCGAGCTTGCCGTGTCTCTTCTGAATCGGAATGACAGTGCTCTTCCGGATTAGCTTCGCAGTCCGAAGGCTCTAACTCTATCGTGACCGGAGCTCCTCGAAACTCGCAGATAGATTCGTTGCTCGTTGAACTCTCGTAGCCTCCCCGATGGATGTCTTCTTCGTTATTTTGCTCGTCGAGATCGTGTATGATTTCGAGAATTGTCGTTGGTATCGAAATCGATATCCGGATTATCGTTAGTTACGTAATCGTTAGAAACAGATCAAAACGTAGCCAACGCCATCACCCTTATCATTATATGATCCCACCGAAGTGAGCAGCATAATCATACGAGTCGTGGGTTCGAGGGATTTCTCCCCCGAATCGAAACAACTATCCTAGGATAAGCAGCCCCTAGTCTAGCCTTAGGTGCCTCGCTCTTCTTCTTCGTCGATTTTCTTCTTCTCTTCAATCGTCTCCTCGTCGAGGTGGTTCTTCTATCGCAAGTGATAAGTACCGGCTCAATGTGTTTCAAACTCCGAATCGAAGCTCGCACCGAAGCGGCTTGGATGCTCGTCTAAAATCTTTTTCGAAGACTTCGTCCAAGCGGTAGTCCATCCATCGTCGGCCGTATAGGGATTTATCTGAATGATGGGATCCGCCGAGACAACATCGACGGAACCTCCTTTCTGGGGTTCCTTCATGTACTCCTTCGGGATCGTTATATTCCCTTTCCGAAGGTTGTCATCGAGCCAACTTTCAAGGTAATGCAATCTTCTATTTTGTGCCCAAGCATCCGGTGGTAAGGGCAAAAGTTGGGATCACCTTCTTGTTGACTTCCTCCGGTCTTTTAGGCTCGGCGAACTGGAAATCCGGAGTCTTCATCGACTACGGAACATTTTCGGCATCGCTTCATTCTCGAATCGGATATTCTCTCGCTCAAAAGCTCTCTTAATGTACGTTGCGGACGAGGTGGTTGCTCATACCGCGGAGATGACCGATAGCCGGGCCGGGGTCGCTGGTAATCTCGTTGTGGTTGTTGCGGCCGTTCCGGTGGTATTTGCATCGGCTGCTCGCCTTTGTCAACCGCCGCAACGATCCCGGATTTCTTTTCAAAAGTCTTTACAGTGCTTTTGTTTGTCCGTCTTGTCGGCGAAACTTAATTGCTTCGCCTCTTCTTGCAAGCTTCCGGCCTTGCTTAACAACTTCTCGAAAGTCTTAATAGTAAATCCCTCGAGGAGAAGTGCTATCGGGCCGTGAATGCTTTTAAGTAAAATGCCGACCGCGTGTCGTTCTTGCAACCGTGGTTCACACTTCATGCTTAAGTTCCTCCATCGAAGTATGTAATCCACTAAAGTTTCATTCGGCTTTTGTTTCTCTACCACTAAATCACCTATAGTGATGTGGTGCCGAGCTCCGTCGAATCGCTCGATGAAGAGGTTCTCTAGCTCCGAGAACGTCTTCACCGAACCATTTGGTAATTCCGCATACCCGCCGAAGGCGATTCCCGACGACCGCCGACGAATCGTCGGAAGAGTAATGCATCGCTCCCGCCGGCATTGCAACAACCGGCACGAAAGTGTGCCACATGCCGTCGGGGGTTCCCGGCTCCGTCGAAGGTCTTGAACAGCAGGTGGTACGAAGCCTTTCGGTATTGGACAGTCGTCGAACCCTTCCGGGTAAGGTCTACCCGTCCGAATGGATGTCCCGCTCTTCGATTGTGCTAAGGCTTCTCGCACTCGCCGTTCCACCAAGTTCTTGATATCTTTTCAGTGAATCATACTCCGTGTTGTATCCTTTTTAGCCGATCATCCCCATCGACGGACGTAATCTCCTTTCCTCCGTCTACAATGTGAATGACCTCCGGGGTGTCTCTCTATGTGGTCGTATTTCGACTCGGAGAGTGGCCGCAGCTACGGCCATCTCTTCCATCCTTTTCGCCATTTCGAGCGATCGTGTCGTCTTTCTCCCGAAGCCGCCTTCTCATTAGCTCTCGTTCCTCTCTTCGCTGGCCGCAGGAGCACCTTGCGAAGCCGATGAAGCTCGTGTCTCAACCATGTTGATTTCTCGCATATTCGTCGTCCATGAATTCCGATGAATCAATCTCGTCTCCGAACTTTTCTTCTCTTCTTTTGCCAATCGTCGGATATCGGTTCTCAACTTTTCCATGGCATCTTCTAGCGGGCTTTCGTGTGTCTTCGTGGTTGTCGTGCGATAGCTGCCGGTCCCCTTCTCACGAGTCCCCTTCATCGCGGTAGCACTTTCTTCGCATTCAAGTCTCCCGGCGAGACTTTCTTTCTCGGCCGTCGCTTCAACCTCAACTCGCCCGCAGATGGGACGCCATACCATCCTTCTAGCAGCCAGGGTCTCAGGACCGCATGGTCCGTCTCGGCCAAATGCTCGGAAGGTGGTATCCTCCCTAATCTGTAATCCCGAGACGACAACGGGCGGACTAGCCTTCATTCTTTTACTTGGCTTTTCCGTCATGATGGCGGGTTCTACTCGGGGCCCAAGACGGGATTTGATCGGCACCCGCCCTATCCTTCGTAGAATTTCTGATACGGGCGCTTTTCCTTCTTTGCTAACTTTTCTACCAAAGTTTGCAGTACGAGCAAACGGCGTAGTTCTAGTTCTTTTCTTGCGGCTATCGTTGTAATATGCGGGCCGTGGTAATGTGGCAAGAATCTTGCGAATATTTTCCTCGTCTACCGCGGCGGAAAGGGGATGAAACCCGCTTCCTCCCAAGAGTGGTATGTATTCAGGCAGCGGTGTATATTCCGGCTAGCTCTGGAATTTCCTCTAGAAAGCAATTTCAGCAGCCTCGGCTTCTTTAGCGATCCTTCTACTTCGTTTCTTCTTCGGGTCCTCGTCGATGACTGAATCTTCGAACCGGACCCGATTTCGAAACGAAGGTCTTACAGGAAGATCCGTACCCTCCACGGTAATGAGTCCATCATAATTCGGATTTCTTTCCCCTTCGATTTGGCAAAAGGCGGGTAGGTGCGAAACAACTAGACCAATGGGGTAGTAAGAACAGTCCTCCCGCGGACAAGCAGTATTCTTCTTAGTCGGGATCCTTTGCAGAGGAGGGAATTCTCGGGTCGACCTAAGGTCGAACTCGCGGCCGGCTCCTCAGCTTCGTATACCTTGTTCATCAGCGGCAAAGAGGGAGACGTCGGTGATCTCGACGTTCGTGTTTTCAAATCCTCGTCCAAATCGGATGATTCCATTGTCAGGCAACTCATCCTTATGCATGCCGAAGTCCAGTCCATTGGTAAAAGAGAAAATCAGCTTCGGGGCTTCCATTTCTGCAGGGTAGATTCTGGTTGTCAGTCCCAAGTTATGCTTCTTTTCTTTAGGACGAAAAGAAAGGAATTGAAAAAAGTCCGAACTCATTCTTGTTCATGTATTTATAAAAAGGAATCACTTATTAAAAGAATACACTTATTGTCAGAGGGTTTGTTTATTTAGAACGGAGTGTTCAAAGGTGTAGAGAAGGTAAGGAATCCGAATCGGAGTCGGAAAGGAAAAGAGAGTCTTAAGCAAGACTTCTCGACTCGAAGGATCACTCCTAAACTAACACCTATCGGGGTCCACCCCACCTCGTAAATGAGGTAAAGGATCTCTGAACCTCTCTGTTTAGGGGTGTCTAAACAATGGCTCCTAAATCCGAGAGAATGTTGGTTATACTTGTTCAAGGTAGAAATGAACATAGTATCCCAACGGAAAGAAGGGTAGTTTGATCCATAAGGGACATGGATGCACTACCGATTTTCGAAAGCAGAGTTATTCGATCAAAATGGAGAGAGGAATTGTCCCCAGCGGAGTCGCCAGAATTTGTCGGCATATTTTTAGGTTATGTGTTGTATTTTGAAAAGGGGTCGCCTACAGAAGTTGTCGGCGAATTTTTAATTTAATTTAAATAAATAATTTGAAAAGTAGTATTTTATTTTAAAAATAATTTTAAATTTGAAAGTTTTAAGATATGAAATCAAACTGATCTCACATCCCGAATAGTTTATATAAACGAGCACCGCATCACAAACCGTGTATCTATCCCTAAGGATAGACACACTCGCTTGATGGTGGGGCTCGACTAAATAAACTAGAAGATTTGTGACATCCGTTTGGTCTGCGAACCGATTTTATAAGCCGACAAATTCCCCGCTTAATATGAAAACATTAAACAGTGTTTATATTACTCGGGTTCTTTAAAATTCCCTATAAGGGCAAGCCCCTATAGTTAATTACATCTTAAGTGACGGAATCACCTAAGAAAACTCTCGATAATAATCAATAATTCCGCTCTCAAGAATTTCAAAAGTTTAAGTTTTCAAAGGATTGAATTTTTGAATCTCAATAAGGAATGGATCAAGTTTGGAGACATTTTATTTTGGGAATTCAAAGGAAGAAAAGTAGGAGAAATTACGGATTCGAAGTGAACTTCGATAATCTCCCGACTATCCTATTGTTTCGGCTTGAATTTAGGAAAGTCCTAATGTTTATTTAATGTTTTAATCTTGCCAATTTTAATTAATTAGGGCTTATATTTATATGATAGAATCATACAAATAGCTCGGAAGATATGAGGGTTTATGTCGTATCGGACGACTACCTCGGAATCCTAAGACCTAGCTAGGGCTTAATTACATGACATGATCATGCAAATGCCTAACGAAGAGTCGAGGATTTATGTTGCACTAGGCAAACTACCTCGAAGTCCTATGGCTTTGTTGTTTAATTCTAGGAAAGTTTTGCCGAAGTAGATTCAAGTTTTCACCGACGACGATGGCCGTGCCGCCCACCATGCTCCGAGCTCCTTGTTGTCAGCAGAGGTTTAGTTTTAGAAATCATAAATCGGGGATGAGAAAAGTGTTTTGGTTTAGAGAATTCTTAATTTCCAAGTGTTTTTTTTGTGTTTTAATTAAAACAAATCTTAAAGTTGATTATAACAACACCTGTTAAGATCCCACGTGCTCCATCCTTCCGCATCATTATTTTTATCGGATTCACTTAGTCCGGATGAATTTGCTAAACTCAATCGAATGAGTTCCACACTTTCATTTAGACCGTGGAAATCCCGTTAGCAACACGTAGGTTACATCATCCGAGGTATTCCCGATCATCCAACAAGACGTTTTAATTTAGTTATAGTTGTAGTTTTGTTGTTCCGTTTGTGATTAAATCTTGAGTCGCTTTATATTTTGAAATGTCGTGGAGGTGAATTTTATCTTGTAGTGTCTTTTAATTTAGTTATGGGTTTCGCTTTGGTTTCTGTCCTAAAGGTGTAGGTTTTCATGCAACCGTTGTTTATCATGCAAGAAAAGTAAGTGCGATGCGATTAAATAAGTTGCAACAGAGTAAATCGCAATAAAATAAAAGCGTACCCTGAGGGTCTTCCCGTCATCCCAAGCCGCACTTAAAACACGCTTAGAATATTTAAGCATTTAAAGTAAGTTCCTAGGTAAAGCTAAGGGAAAGGTTATGGTTTTCTACCAAGTTCCTAATCCTATACCTAGTCATCTCCTATGACGTCTGCAGTCTTCAATTTTGGTTTTAAGGATGGTTTTCTTCACCAAAGAACAACTAAGCTCAATTTGTTCTTAAGGATATTCCATCATATCGAGGAAGTGTTTAAGACGAATCTTAAACATCTTTTCAATATTTCGGAATTGTCCTAAGTCCAAATGAATTCTATCGTTCAAGTGAATTAATCATCCAGGGTGTTTCGAGTTAAGTTTTATTTCTTGCTCGCTGAATTAGGATAGTTGAATATCCTTATGAGTGAAGTGTCATTTCACTTCGATACTCCATTTAGGAGTTATAATAAGTAAAAGCTCCTAAGGGCAAAATGATATTTAATGATTTGTGATTCAAATTTAAGTTCAAATTAATGATCAAGTTCGGAATAAGTGTTCAAGTTATTTTAGATTTATTTTTGAATTCTTCATGTCTTTATATTTAATTTAATTTAATTTAATTTAACTTAATTTAATTTAATGTGGTTTAATTTAAATTAATTTATCTTAAGTTCATTTAATGTAATACGATTTAATTTAATTTAATTTAATTTAATTTAATTTAGTTTTAATTTAATTTAATTTAATTTAATTTAATTTAATTTAATTTAATTTAATTTAATTTTAATTTAATTTAATATAATATCATTTAATTTAATTTAATTTAATTTAATATAATATAATATAATATAATTTAATTTAATTTAATTTAATTTAATTTAATTTAATATAATATAATATAATTTAATTTAATTTAATTTAATGTAATTTAATTTAATTTAATTTAATTTAATTTAATGTGGTTTAATTTAATTTAATTTAATTTACTTTTAATTTAATTCTTAATTTTTTAATTTAATTTTTAATTTTAAGGGAATTTGTTTTAAATAAGTTTAACTTTAATTTAATTTAATGATTAAGTCTTTTAACATTTTAAATCTTAAATTTGGATTATCATTTTAATTAGGAATTAAACATTATTGGGATGATCAATTTAGGGATTTTTAAATTAAAGAATAAATCTCCTCCTAATAATATCCCTATTTTAATAATTTCAATTTCATTATTCTTCCAAATTTAATTAATTATTTAATTAAGGTTTATTTCAATTATTTTAAATTGTTTAGTAGGTTTCTACCCTTTAATTATTAAATTTCAATCATCCAAATCAGATTAGGATCAAATATTTTACCTATTAATTTTATTAAGCCTAAAGTTTTAATTAAAGGGTTAAGATTTTAATTACCATTTTGCCCTTCAAGCCTAATAATTTCATAACTCACTAAATTGAGCTCAAATGAACTTGAAATTTTTATGTGACTTCACTCATATGTCAATAAAGACATTAGAGGAGAAAATGTGATTTTTCTGTATTTAATTTATTTATATAATTATTTTTGGTGGAAAATAAGGATTTCCAAGGAAAATTTAATAATATGACCAAGGGAAAGTTTCTGTCCTTAAGAAAATTATGGGACATTCCTAATGACCAGAGGACCACTTGGACTAAATTTTGTGATTTTTTGAATTATATTTTATTTATTAGAATTATTTTAAGTTCTGGAGTATTAATTAATTTAAAAATAGAATATAAGTTGAAAAATGAATTTCATAATTTTTAAAATTCTCTCTGATATCAAGGATTCCAGAGAACCAAATTTTACAATTTTCTGATTTTTCTTTGATTTATTATAATTATTTTGGTGAAAATGCTAGAAAATACATTTTTTAATTTTAAAATTACCCTAGAGTCTTTAAAAATTAATATCTCACCAAATAGGCCTAAGAAAAATATGGGGTTTGTTCCTAAGTGATTAAAATTCAAAATGTGACATTTTGGTGAATTTTATTATTTTTGTGATTTTTATTATTTTTTAATTATTAAAAATATTAAAATAATATTAAAAATCAACTTTTTTAGAAAATTGAAATTTTAATTTTCTTAAATTCCCCTGATATCAGAGAGGCTCCAAAACCAATTTGGTGAATTTTTGAAAGATATTTTGAAAGTTATAAATTTTTAAAGTTTAAAATGACTAAATGACTTAATCAACCCAATTAATCAGGGCTAACCAAGTCCAATCGACTTCAAACTTTTATGGTGGGTTCCTCTGATCCTAAAGGTCAGTGGAGAATTGATTTCAAGTCAATTTGATGTATGGTTAGCTCTAATTAATTAGGGACCTATTTTGAGTGTTTAAGCCAATTAGGATTAATCTGAGTGAATTAACTCAAGTCCTATTTTTCCTAGGGTTCTCTGGTCATAAGGAACATCACCAAATTTTTCCTAGAATTTATCTCACAACATGCTAATTTTTAGAATTAAAATACTCAAAACAGCAACATGCATTTGAAAAAATAAATAACTTTTCACAGAGGTGGCCTCTGACCTTGGAAAATTCAGTGAATGTTCCCAAGTTCAGAGGCTTCAAAAGCCCTATGGTCTCATGCCATGGTGAATTGTATACATGCATGGAGAATTAAATGTATGCAGAGAGTAAATAAATTATAAAAAATAAAATACTTGATGAAATTAAATGATTTCTTTTCCACATTATTCTCCTCCGTTCACCGAGCAAGAGGGTATTTTTATTTTATTTTTGTGATTTTTCTACACAAAGTTATGAATTTTCCAAGTTTAAGGAATTAAATAAATAGAAAATACCCCTAATTTTCTATTTATCCGAGCTCGGCGCCGCGTCATCCCCGGCAGCCTCCGAAGGGGTACGTGTCGCGCCGTGATTGGGCGCCGCCATCCGAGTCGCCCGTCCCGGACCCGCGGTTCACGTAACATTCCCCGGTCCGGCGCAATCTGAACCGTCCGCTCGATACACGCGCGATCCAACGGCTCCTGGTCATCGTCTACGACTGGTGTGCACCCGTGACCGTCAACCTTCTAACCCTAATTTCTCACTCGATTCTCAACGGATTTTCGTGTTCTTGTGCTCTATGGATTCGTCTTGAAGAGACGAACACATCCATACGGTAAACATGCATTTAAAATGACTCAAATTAAAATGAGAATCTCTTGAAGCTCGGGAAGAAGAGGGTGTCCATACCTTTGCTCGCAGAAGTGAAGCTTCGATCCGAGAGTTGTTGCACCTTCGATCGGATCCCAGCAAGCTCCGCATGAAGTCTCCCGGTCTCCGTGAATTGTCTAGGTCGGACTTCGACCACGGCTCGATCACAAAGCTTGGAGGCCGGAGCAACTCGGGTGGCCTAGAGATGGGGCTTTGCTGGTGGACACCTTCCTCTGGTCCGGTGAAGGTGTAGAACCAATCAATTCGGGAATCGGCTCACCGCGAGGAAGATGTCCCGGTTTTGGCTCAGATGTTCGAGCTCGAAATCGAGCTCACCAGAGAGGAAATGCAGGCGGGAATTCAGCGGGATCAAGTGCTCGTGTGTGGAGAGTAGATATGGAGCAATTTTGGCAGCAGTTTCCTTAAGGTTTGGTTCCAGCACCTCCTTTGGCCGAGAGGGTGAGGGGTTTAAATAGGCATGGCTGGAGGCTCTCCTGTGGGGTTTAATGGTCGGGATCAGCCGCTCCGGTGAGGAGAAGAACAGCTCGCAATGGCCATTTGGAGTGAGGCAGCTCAGCAAGGTGGAATTCCAAAATTCGCTCCTCCCAAGGTTTCGGCATGGTGTTTTCCGGCTGACCGGGTGGCCGGCCGGCCGTGGTCGGTCACCCTCAAGCTCAAAGGGTCGTGGTCGGAGGCTTGTGCAATAATCGAGGTTTGACATGTGTAAAGGAGTTTGATTTAAATGGAATGGGAGAAGGCTCACTTTGGCTTGGTTTGGGTCAACCCACCATTTTGGGCTTGGTGCACCCTTCCAAGCTCTGATTTTGAGCTGAGGGAATCATTTAGGTCAGCTTAGAAGGAGTGGTGAAGTCTCCATCCATGATGAGGTGGCTAAACATGGTTTAGTGTGCGACATGATTAAGGTAAAAAAGGGTTAAAGGAGGTTTAAGAAAGAACCCCTTCTTCTTGCCATAAATGGACTAATGACAAGTCAAAGCCCTCATGGCTTCATGTGGCATGAGAATGGCTTGCTCATGGCTCCATTTGGCTCTGGGAAAAGGCTCGATTTGTTTCATGAAAAGGGTTTTTAGAAATATTTGACATTTAGGGGGTAATTTGACATGTGGCTTGATTTGGAATGGTTTGATGATGAATTTAGGACTTAGGTATTGAGTTTAATTGAAAGTATGATGAGGGGAAATGTCATATGGGCTTTGGGACCAATTTTGGGCCTTTGGATGTGGTAAAGGACATGGCTTTTAAAATGGTTTAGGAAAGTGGGCTTTTAATTTTAAAGATGGATTTTGGGATGAAATTTTGGTAAAGGTTTGGGCCAAATAATTGTTGAGTTTGGTTTAGGGATGTGTCATGAGAGGTTTGAAACAAATTTGAGGTGATTTGAGTTTGAATTGGGTCGATATGGCCTTTTCGGTAAAGAGGCTAAGGTGGGCCAAAATGGGCTACCATGGGCCAAAGTTGGGCTAGAGTTGAAATTGATGTAAAATTAATGTTGGGAAATATTTATGGGAGTGTTTCAAAGAGGTTTTGGCTTTGGTTAGGTTTTGATTTCGAGGTTCGGGTCTATTCTGGGCTAGGTTTAGGTTTAGGTCAAAATTGGGCTTTTTGATTTTGGGTTGAATTTGAGTGGGGTTTGGGTCTAAATTTTGGGCAAATCATGTTAGTGTTTTGTTTATGGGGATGTCAAGGAGGGTTTAGAAAAGATTTGGGGTTTATTGGAGTTGAATTGGGTGAGTTTGGGCTAAGTTCGGGTCATGGGTCCAAATCGGGCTTTAAGGCCAAAAGTGAAATTGATCCCAATGCCAATCAAATTGGGCTTGGATTGGGTCTAGATTGGTGTTAGGGATATTGAATTGAAGTTTAGAATTGAATTGGACCAGAATTTGGGTAAATTGGGTGGGTTAGGTTCGACATCGGGTTTACTTTGGGTTAAAATGGTCAAATTGGGGTTTTGATAAAAGTGGGGTAAATTGACAAAACTGGCCCATGGTGTAGTTGAACAAAATGAAATTGGGAATATTTGGGATTTTCTGGAATTTTCTGGGAATTTTCTAAATTTTTGGATTTTTTCGCTAAGAGGGGTATTTTGGGTATTTGGAGGGTATTGGGAGGTATTTTTGGAATTTTTGGTATTTTGGCTATGAATGATCAATTTGAGTGATGTGGGAATGTTTAGGATTGATTTTGGGGAATTTTGGGTAATTTAGGTGATTTTGGAAATTTTGGGTATTTTCAGCGGCATTTCAGTAGGTTAAGCGTGTGTAGGGTCCCGGGGTCAAAAATCGAAAATTTGGAAAATCGAAGATTGGGTGAATATAAGTGGAATAAAAATCATTTTGGTTGAGCCATGAAGCCATATCAAGCCCACATGAGCCATGAAGGGACTCATTTGAGGCATTCACTATGTTGTTCCTAACCCTCTTAGCCAAGGGCTTAGGGGTTAAGGACCATCCATGTGAATCACTTACATGAGTCAGGAGGTCAAGTTAGGTATAGATGTGGTTTTTTAGGAGGTGTATGGAAGTGTAGTGTATGAGTGTAGTGTATGAGTGTAGTGTGTGTGTAAGTCAGCCCCTCACCAGACCAGGCCACCCAGGGCAATCCTAAGGCCAAAGAGTCCTATAGGAACTCATCCTTTAAACTTCCACACTTGATTTCAACCCTCTAGGTGATTAGGGGTCTACAGTCAAGTTTGTGGAGTTTGCAGGGAGTTAAGAAGTGGTTTGAAATTCTAGGTGGTGGGTCCCAATTCTAGTCCTCTAAGATAGTCAAAGGAAAAGTCTAAGGCTAGATCCTAAGCACTAAAAGAAGAAGAGAAGACCTCATCAAAAATGAGGTCAACACACCCCTAAAACACGTAAAAGCAAGACACTGAAAGCGAAGCCCGAGGTCCTTGAATCAATCCTGGGGACATCATTTTCTCACTTTTTCATAACTGGATCGCCCCAAAATGGAGTATCCTTCACATTCAGATAAAATCAAACAAAAAAAAGAAAAAGGAAAATCCGGAAATCATTTAAAATCTCGCAAATCAAACGGAAAGAAAATAACTCGGGGAAAACCCGCTACTCAAATCTCCAAACCCGTAATAAGATCCAAATTTTCCAAATATCATATTAATTTTCAAGTCCTGAAACACAGACTCTCCCAGTTGGTCCACCTACAGGCTCGGGACCAAGGCTATATCAATAGGAAAATCAATAAACTTCCAACACATAAGAGAGTGAATAGACAAGCCCACAAGCCACCAAATTAATACCAATTCCACCAAATAAAGCATCTAAGGGAAGCCTCAAGTATCGTGCTCAATTTCTTTCCCACAAGAAAATCAGGAAACACTTCCAAATTGATTCAATCAACCTAATAGACAAGTATAGCAAAAGCAAGACCACCATCACCTCAATCACCCTACCAAGGCTCTCGGCCAAAGCTGCAAACAGGAAGAGGGGCTCACGACCAAGCTACAACAAAGGGGTAGCAAGAGGCAAAGTCTCCCAAAATCCAAATCATCGCAATGAGGCCTACAGCCAAACCCCATACAAGCCTCTCACACTAACTCCAATTCCTGCCAAGTGCATGAAAAATAAAGTCCACTAGATAACCAAAAGGTTCGGCCCATACAAAGCCTACACAAAGCATAAACCCGAGCCATACAAAGGTTGCACCCGAGCCATACAAAGGCTGCAAAGAGGGAGGCTATAGGAACAGCAGGAACCAAAACCGAGCCCCAAAATGCCACGGGACCAGCTGCTAGGCAGCAGAAAACAGAAAAAAAATAGGTCCCCAAATAAAATGCCAAAAGGAACGGCTGCTAGGAGCAGCAAGGACATAAAGCCGAGACAAACCAGGCCCCAACCCGAGCCACAACAAAGTCAGAACTTGCCCACATTAAACTGCAGTAGCTCCAACATAAATCCAAAATAGAAGACAACAAAGGAGCAGAAATCGAGTCCACATAAAGCCAAGACAAGAACCCAAGCTTTAAATTACAAGAATCCCAACATGGAACCAAAGTAAAAGAGTGCCAAAGGGGGCAGCCAACATTAATTAAAAAACAGAGAAATAAAAGGCTCCCAAACAGGTGCGAAGGAGCAACTACAAAGAGCAGGAAATCAGAAACATGCTCTCGGGTAGGGGCTAAAACAAGTAAAACCGAGCCTCTAAAATGAAGCCAAATGAATCCTTTAAAGCATTGAAACAAGGGGCCAACAGCTATACATCAAGAAAGGGCTCTCGGGTAGAGCTAGAGTGAGCCAAATGAGGACTCCCACAGCCCCCAAAATTCACCCCAATGTAAAAATAAATCCAGTGCTACCAAATTAAGCGTAAAGTCGAAGCAAAACTCCTCCATGTATTCATTATAACAATGTATAGGGCCATCATATGCTTAACATGAGAAAATACATGGGGCTTCCCCAAACTGAAATAAAACTTCCCTCCAGCATATAATATTGATAAAGGAAAACTATAAGGAGCAAGAGGTGAGCCCCTCCATATGCATATTGAAAAGCTAAACTAGTTCCTCTATAACTCACGCTAAACGAGAGTGGGTAAGGGGGCTTATAATGCATACCCCAACATGCTAAAAGGAGGAACTATCCTTGTTCCAAAGCCACATTTCCAATCATTCCAACTTGCTTTGAACAAAAGAAAAGAAAAGAGCTAATGCCATACTATATTTCCATCAACTCAAGCAAGTAGCAAAAAGAGAAGAGTTCATATCATTCTAGCATGCCATATCGTTCACTGCATCGAGCTAAAGAGGCTCGGTAAAGAGAAAACTGAAAAGAGTTAGGGGAGAATAGTTACCAGTTAAGCCGAACAACACAAAGAGAAAGAGCTCAGGTAAGCCAACAAGCAAGCCGAACCAAATGCCGAGCAGCTCACAGCTCGAGCAAAACCAACAGGGCAAAATGTGCAGCTCTCCTTTCTTCTTCTTGGCTAGAGCCAAGCCTTTTCTCCAGCCAACACACACACTCACACAAGAAAAGAAAGGCAAGAGGAGAGAAATGGCAGCACACCCTCAAAGAGAAAACCAACCAACCTTAACCCTCTCCTTAAGAGAGGCTTATATAGCCAGTCCAAAGAAGAAGCCACGCATACCTACCTGGAGGAGTCGGCTCGAGAGGGAGAAGGCGGGAGAGATGGCGACAAATGTCCTAGAAAAGAGTGGCGACAGGAGGCGGGAGCGGCGGCAGGGAATTCTGAAAGCACCTGCTGCGAGCAGAGCTAGGGGAAGTGGCGAGGCATAGTGGGGACCTGGATCAAAGTCACGCAAGGAGCCGCGGGAGCCAGGGAGAGCGGGGCTTGATCGGCCGAGAGGCGCGATCGAGGGGAAAGAAAAGGGCTCGGGCGCGTGCGTGTGTTAGGGAATTAGGGATTTAGGTTTTAAGGATTTAAAATAAAAGAAAAATTCTTATTTTATTATTTTAATTTATTAAATTGCATCAAACTTTGTGTCGTTTACTCGTGTTCGGAAACATAGCAAATTATATGTCCCTCCCTAGCAAATTCAACGTTCCAGACACATCGGCGCAGTCCGTTTCGCGATCCGAGGTTGTTCGGACAACCTCGTCGTCGGTCGGGTTGAAAGTACGTCAAATTTTATTCCGCTTGAACTTCGAGCTTGCTGTTGGTCGTCTCGACATTCTGACCTTCGATCTTTGATCCGTCACAGAGAACTGAAAGCGTCGAGGCTGCAAAACGAAGAATTTGTGAGCAGTGGTGCAAGAAACATGCACAAGGCTGTCCTAACGTCCGGTGGTCCTATGGGAACTCGATTTGGACTCCTAACGTCAATTCCAACCTGATATGAGCTAGAGGTACGGAATTTCGTCCGGAATTCCAAAAAGTGACGAAGTGGCTTCGAGCAGTCTAATAAGAGGTAGGCCCATTGCTAAGAATCTAAGATTGTCGGGGAAGCTCCTAAGGCTAGAACCCTAAATCCTAGGAGGAAAACTAAACCTCGACAAAAGTGAGGTCAACAAATGGACCCCCAATAGGTGTGGTGCGCCTGGACGTAGCACACCGCGCGTATTGGTGTTGACCGAAGAAGATCAACAAACCAACACAAAGCCGCCTAAGTAAAATACTCAGGACAGAACGCAGAAACGAAAAGGAAAAGTGAGTAGTTTCCGCTGGGGAATTAAGAGGGGGAATTTTCAACTTAAGAGTTGCAACTTAATTTTCAATTTTTAAATTTCAAACATAGATTTGATTTCGATTTCGAATTTAATTTCAATTTCAACTTCAATTCCAATTTTGATTTTATGCAGAGAAAAGAGTAGGGCGAAGGCCCACCCAAATGCATTTGTATGCTGAGAAGGATGTAGGGCTGAGCCTACGCAAAATGCAGAGTGCTTCAATTTTAATTGCAATTTCAATTTTAATTTTGTGCTGAGAAAAAAGAGGGGTGAAGGACTACCCCGAATGCTGAGAGTATGCAGAGAATGGAGTAGGGCAGAAGCCTATCCCGAGTTCTAAGAATACCGGGTTGAGATGGAAAGCGCAAGGACTCGCATCCAACTCAACGACTGATTGAGGAAATTTAAGGCATTGGGAAGGAAAGCGCAAGGACTCACATCCAACCCAAAAATGACAGAAAAGGAAAGACAAAAAGGAATCGGACGACCCTGCATCGACCCTAGGAAACCTTACTACATTGGGAAGGAAAGCGCAAGGACTCACATCCAACCCAAGAGGTAGCAAAGGTGTCACATTAGGAAGGAAAGCGCAAGGACTCACATCCAACCTAAGAGGTGACGAAAAAGAACACCATAGGGGGCGGCCCCTAAAGCGACGCAAAGAAACGCAATAGGGGGCAGCCCCTAAAGCGACAGTAAGAAACGCAATAGGGGGCGGCCCCTAAAGCAACAGACATGAACGCGATAGGGGGCTGCCCCTAAGGCGACGGCAAAGAACGCAATAGGGGGCGGCCCCTAAAGCAACGGACATGAACGCGATAGGGGGAGACCCCTAAAGCGACGGTAAAGAACACAATAGGGGGGCCCCTAAAGTGACGGCAAAGAACGCTATAGAGGGCAGCCTCTAAAGCAACAAACATGAACGCGATAGGGGGCGGCCCCTAAAGCGACGGTAAAGAACGCACTAGGGGGCGGCCCCTAAAGCGACGATAAAGAAGGCGATAGGGGGCGGCCCCTAACGCGACGGCAAAGAACGCGATAGGGGGCGGCCCCTAAAGTGACAGTAAAGAACGTAATAGGGGGCTGCCCCTAAAGCGACGGCCAAGAACGCGATAGGGGGCGGCCCCTAAAGCGATGAACAATGAACGCAATAGGGGGCGGTCCTGCGACGGACAAGAACGCGATAGGGGGCGGCCCCTAAAGCGACGGTAAAGAACGCGATAGGGGGTGGCCCCTAAAGCGAAGGCAAAGAACGCGATAGGGGGCGGCCCCTAAAGAGACAGTAAAGAACATGATAGGGGGCGGCTCCTAAAGCGACGGACAAGAACGCGATAGGGGGCGGCCCCTAAAGCGACGGCAAAGAACGCGATAGGGAGCGGCCCCTAAAGCGACAAACAAGAACGCGATAGGGGGCGGCCCCTAAAGCGACGGACAATGAATGCAATAGAGGGTGGCCCCTAAAGCGACAGACAAGGAATGCAATAGGGGGCGGCCCTTAAAGCGATAGACATAACGCAATAAGGGGCGGCCCCTAAAGCGATGGACAAGAGTGCAGTAGAGGGCAGCCTCTAAAACACCGAAATGGTATGTAAGAGGG
This sequence comes from Papilionanthe hookeriana x Papilionanthe teres, assembly GCA_022702705.1. Classification (NCBI taxonomy): domain Eukaryota; kingdom Viridiplantae; phylum Streptophyta; class Magnoliopsida; order Asparagales; family Orchidaceae; genus Papilionanthe; species Papilionanthe hookeriana x Papilionanthe teres. Next base: position 63,515,333 of record CM040439.1, on the reverse strand, counting down.
GGACGGCCCCTAAAGTGATGATAAGAGTGCAGTAGAGGGCAGCCTCTAAAGCACCGGAAAAGAATGTAAGAGGGGGACGGCCCCTAAAGTGACGTCAAGAGTGCAGTAGAGGGCGGCCTCTAAAGCACCAGAAAGGTATGTAAGAGGGGGACGACCCCTAAAGTGACATGGAATCGGATGTGGAATCCTCAACTTCCAGAAATTAATACTTGAAAGGTTGCGGTAGGAGGAGATCCTAAAGCAACGAACAAAGGACGCAATAGGGGGCGGCCCCTAAAGCGACGGAAAGGAATGCAATAGGGGGCGGCCCCTAAAGCGACAAAGGGTAATGCAAAAGAGAGTGAGGTACTCGGGATTGTAGGAGAAAATGTTTTCTTTCTTTCTTTTCAATTTCTTTTCTTTCATTGTGTTTGATGCAGAGTTTTTTCTATTGGATTTGTATTTTTTTTAAGATTTGGACCCAGTCACAGACAAGGGCGACATCAGTGCTTCGTAGAATAAGGCTGTCTTTGAAACGTTGTGACGCACAGTACTTCTTAAGGTATCGTCCATTGACTCTAGGCAACTGTAGAAAATAACCCACTCTTTAAGGTGCTATCGGAATTATATTCTTTAAAGCACCTATGAAGATGTGTTATTTCTAAGAACGTCGTCGCTGAAGTGGACCGAATTTCGTAGCTTCGTTTGTAGCAATTATCGTTTGATTTGTCACTGATTCGGTAGAGGTTGTCCACACTGTCTTTGAGAAATTGCTCTGACGTTCTTTGAACTGACGTTGGAGTCGTATTTGCTGTGTGCTGAAGGATATGACTTCAGGGTTGAATTTTCATTAATTGCTAATATCGTCGTCATTTCTTTAATTTCTTCTTTCTGGGCCTAAGCAGATCCCAAAATTTCTGTTCATGTGATCAAAACATTTTTCACTGTCTAAAGATATTTCTGAGCCGATTAATGACCGATCAAAAGGCATAGAATCACTTGACTCTCTCCAAAGCATAATATCAGAGGAAACTTCTTAAGGTTGTCTTTAAAGTTTCATTAATCAGGGGAGGATTAAGACACCAATTTTTGATTATATGCTTGCCTCAAGCTTCTTCTCAGAGAGCATTCTTTTTCTTTTTCTTTCTTTTTTTTTCATTGAGCTTTTTGATCTCCCTTTTTTATTGAGGATTACTATATCTGGTGGAGCACATGTTAAAGATTTTGAATGTCTTGATTGAGACACCAATTTTTGGTTTTGTGCCCACCTCAAGCTTCTCCTCAGAAACATTTTTTTATTGCTCCTTTTATTTTCTGAGAATTACTGTATCTGGCAAGTTATATTTTGTTAAAGATTTTGAATGTCAAAACTCCCCTAATTAATAATTCTGAAATGTCCCTTAATATAAATCCTAGGGTATTATAAATTATTTGAAAGTCTGGACCCAGCCACATGGCAGAAAATTAAAAGGCTCTTGATATCCGAGTCAGTTACTTGTATTTCAACCACACTATTTCATCTTTTCAGAATCTACTCAGGACCCAATCCAAATTCCTTAAAGTAAATGACTCAATTATTAGGGCATTAATTTCACTCTTCCCTGAAGTCAAAGTCTTAGCAAAATACCCAAATTTAAGCTTTCCAAATATTTGAGCAATTCTGGACAAAAGCAAACTCCTTGTCATTCATTCAGTGCGATAGAAGAGATGGTACAACTTAATACTGATCATGCTGAGCAACAAAAGTAGTACAATAGTAATCAAAAAGTCTCCCGTCCGTTGTCAATTGCGTAGAATTCAATTGAAGCAAACAAATCACCGAAATCATATTGATAGAACTTATTTCAAGTTCCTTTCAAATATTCATCGGGGATTGTTACGCTTCCATTCTTGAAGTTCTCCTCAAGCCAGTCTTTAAAGCTGAAGCACTCCTTTATGGTATGTCCAACAAACCTGTGGTATGGGCAAAAGTTGGAGTGGTCCTTCTTGTTCATCTCCTCCGACTTCTTCGGCTCAGGCAACCTGAACTATGGTTTCTTGATCAGATTCTTGAAGATCTTCGCCACGGCATCATCCTTGAAGGAATAGTTTCTGTGTAACCGATCTGATATTGTTGGAACCTGTCTTCCACCCGCTTTGTACGACCTCTGCTGAGACGGCTGCTGACTAGGCTGATTGTACCGTTGACCTTACTGTTGGACATGCTGAATATACTGCGGTGGTTGTTGAACGTACTGCTCCGGTAGTTGAAAGTACTGCTATGGGTGTGGAACATACCACTGAGGCGGCTGACTGAACTGAAGAAAGGGACTGACTGTACTGATGTGGAAACTGACCGTACTGAGGCGGCGGCTGTTGCTGACTGTATCGAGGTGACTGCTCGGTCTGTATCTCCATCGACTCGTCTTTTGTCGATCGTTGCCACTACTCCGGATCTTTTTTCAAAAGCTTTCACTGGTCTAGGCTTTTCAGTCTTTTCCTGGGACTCCATATGCTTAATCTCTTCTTGTAAGCTGTTGGCTTTACTGAGTAACTTTTCAAATGACTTGATGGTGAGTCCTTTAAGCATGAAAGCTATCAGTCCGTGGATGCTCTTGAGCAAGATCTCAATCTCATGTTGTTCCTGCAATTGAGGCTCGCATTTCATGCTCAAGTTTCTTCACCGTAGAATATACTCCACCAAAGTCTTTGTGGGCTTCTGACGTTCCATTATAAGATCTCCAATAGTAATGTGATGGTGTACTCCAGCGAATCTCTTCACGAACAAATTTTCCAACTCTGTAAACGTCCTGATCGACCCGTTAAGCAATTCTGCATACCAATGAAATGCAATTCCTGAAAGACTGCTTACAAACTGGCAGAAAAGTAGTGCCTCGCTACCCCCCGCGTTGCAGCAACTCGCTCGGAAGTGTGCAACGTGCTGACGGGGGTTGCCTGTTCCATCGAAAGTCTTAAAGGTTGGTGGTACAAAACCATTAGGATATGGGACAGCATCGAACTCCTCCGGATAAGGTCTAACCTTTGAAACTGATGTGCCCCCCTTTCGATTGGGCTAAGGCTTCCTTTACCTGTTGTTCGACCAGCTGTTTATTGTCTTTTTCTGGCACCATATTCTGAGTTGAATCTTTCTTTGGCGACTTATCTCGGCTTGTAGAAGCGACTTACCTTCTTTCGTCGGTGACATGAACAATCTCTGGCTGGTTCATCTCTGGGGATGCTACTTGTTGTGAGTGTTACTGTCCTTGCATTGTAGCCATAACAGTCGTCATTTCTTCGATTTTCTTCTCGAGACGGATGAAATGTTCATCAGTTTGTTGGACGGCCCTCTGCCACTCATCCGCGGCGTTCTCCTCACAAAGAGGAGTGTCGCTCACAACTAACATGGCTCGGGTCTCGATGACGTTGATTTCGGCAAATTCACCCTCTATGTAATCTGTTAGGTTGTAATCTTCATCTTCAAAGTCTTCTTTCCGATCTTTAGACAGTCGTGCAATGTTAGCTCGAAGCTTTTCCAAAGCGGACTCAATTGACTTTCCTTTGATAGCTTTAAGATCAGCTGAAGGTTTTTGAGAAACATCACTTATTCCCTCGAGCAGCGGCGTCGTCGTGTAGAAGTTAGTTGAATCACCCAAAAATGTATTTATAGAACCTTTTTCAAATTCTTTTAAGTACTCATTCGGAATTATCACATTTCCATTTCTGAAATTCTTCTTGAGCCAATCCTTGAAGCTAAAGCAGTTTTCTATGGTATGGCCGAGCAACCGGTGGTATGGATAGTACTGAGGATGATCTTTCTTGCCGGCCTCCTCTGGCTTCTTTGGCTCCGGTAGTCTGAATTCTGGCCTCTTTATCAAGTAACGGAATATCTGCAACACTAACTCCTCTTTGAACGGGTATACCTTGCTTAATCGTTGATTCATTGTTGGACCCTGTCTCCCATCTATCTGGTATGGTCTCAACTGGAACGACTGTTCTTCAGACCGTTGCGGTTGCTTGATCTTCAGAATTCCCTGATCGCGTTTCCATTCCTGTGCCTTAGTCATTTGTACGGACTTCGAATCGGATTCGATCTTGAACTTAGTAGACGGTAGAACACAAGCATCGACCGACTCTTTCTCATGTAGAATATCTTTTCCTATAGTTAGCGGAGCGATTGGTACAGCAGTAGTGAATCCGGCGGTAAGAGCAGAAACAGTCTCAGGAGTCGTCCCAACGCTTGTAATGACAACAGAGTTCTTTTCAATCCATTCCTTCTTTGGCATGGGGAGTTCCTCAACAGACTTCAGATTGAACTCTACAATAGGCTTAACGGACTTGCTCATTTCGGGCTTCATCATTTCAATAGCCACATCCCCGAACTTAACTTCAACATCGTCGAACCCTTGTCCAAACTTAATGACTGTCAAATTAGACAACTCATCTCTGTTGACGGCGAACTCTACTCCGGAGGCGAAAGAAAATATCAACTTTGGTGAATACATCATTCCTGGCATTTAAAGAATTTTTGAAAGTTAGTAACGTCCGTGCCTTGCAGTTTCAACGGAAGTACTCAAGCTACCGCACTTGTACTGCAAACTGGGCAATTCTCTTATTTTGTTTTGTGTTTTCACAGCATTTTGTTTTTATTTTCGGCTTTTAAATTTGTTAACAGTGTACGTTTAATTTCAAAATTTGAGTGAAAGGTATGAAAGTAGAAGTTTGGTTTAATTTGCCGACAATGAATCAAACCCGAGAGACACGGAGTAAAAGTGAAATTCAGGACCCAGTCTTGGGCTAAATTCACAACGCACCCACGCACTAACACACCTATTGGGGGTCCGACCCCACACAAAAAGAAAACCCTAAAGATTCCTGAACCACTCTGTTTGGAGGTGATCAAACAGATGGTTCTGAAATCAAGAGAGTTGACCGTGCTTGCCCAAGAAAGAAATGAGCAAAGCATGTCAACGGAAGAATGACAATTTGGACCATGAGGGGCATGGACACATTGCCGATGTATGAAGATAGAAACCCTTGATCATAATGGAGAGTAGAGCAATCCCCAGCGGAGTCGCCAGAAGTTGTCGGCTGTTAAAATGTGCATTTTGAGATTTTCATTTAATGGATATATATTAGTTTTGAAAGTAAGAATTTTAAATTTAAAAATATGAGAATGAGAATGGACGGATCTCATTCATTTAGCAGTTTGAATGAACGAGCGTAATATCACAAGTAACACATATGTTCCGAAGAATAGACACCTTACTTAACGGTATCGCTCGATCAAATAAACTACAGAATTCATGACATCCGTTCTGGTCTGCGATCCTTTATGTGGCCCGACAAATTCCCCTGTTTAATACGAAAAGAATTAAATAGGGTTTATATTATCTGGGGTCTTTAAAGCTCCCTATAGAGGCAAGCCCCTATAGTTAATTACCCCTCAAATGACCGAAGTCACCTGAGAGAACTCTCGATTTAGATCAGGGGTTTCTGTCTTCATGAATTCAAAGGGTAGGGTTTTCAAAGAAGTGTGATAGTAGGAAATTCAATAGGTGAAAGGCGCAATGTGGAACAGTTATTTCCAGAGTCAAAGAAAAGAGAGGTAGGGGACGTCCCGGATCTCGAGGAGGACCTCGATAACGTCCCAGACTATCCTATGGTTGGGCTCTAAATTTTGGAAATGAATTTATTTAGATTCAATCCTGTCAATTAATTATAAGGATTACATTTACATAATCACCTGATTATGCAAATAACCTGAAAGATAAGAGGGTTTACGCCGTATCGGACGACAACATCGGAATCCTAAGAGAGTTAGGGCTTATATTGCACAACAAGGATGTGCAAAGACCTAAAAGAGCGGGTGAGGATTTATGTCGCACTAGGCAGACAACCTCGAAATCCAAAGGTTTGTTATTTAGACTAAGGAATGATCTTGAACAAGCTGCCCCCGGAATCTGTTCTAAGCTCCTTGCTGTGACAATGTTAAGTTTTCTAGGGTGGCAAGTCATAAAATCAAATCAGGTGGCCCTATGGTCGAGTTCTCCTAAACATCCTATACGAGTGTGTTTAAGTGTTGCGCACTGTAAAGTGTGACAGCAGGAAACAAGTATTTACAAACATGCTAAACTAACAGGAGTGTAAACAACAGTAACATGAACAACAGGCAAGCAGGAGTACTAGAAGAAGCAAGACATGCTACACTAAGCAGGAGACTTGAAAAAAGAAACAAGCTATACATGAGTAATAGGAAAACATGCGTCACAAGACATGCTGTAGTAAGTGAACATCACAAGTAGACTATGCTAAACAGGTATACTACAGTAGAATGTACTATACTAAACAGGGGTATGTGTTAAGAAAAGTAAAGCATGCTACGCTAGTAGGAGCAGGTACGAAGAATAACACGCTGTAAATATAAACAAACCTGTATACCTGGGAGATCCGCTATTGTAGCTAGCTGAAGTGCGTCATACAAGCGAAAGCCGCGTGAAAACGAAAAACATCATCCAGAAAGCTCGAGAAAAGGGCGGTGAATGACCCACAATAGAAGGCTGGAGAAAGTGAGTAACGAAAACAAAGTAAAGTCATCAAAACCTCGGGAAAATCCCAAAAAGGACCACGATTGCTTTATCCAAAAATCACAAGAAAAATTCAAAGAAAAACCGCAAGCACTCGGGTCGGGGCTAGGCTCAGATCTGTGTAGTACTGCTCGAAGGGTCGTCGAAGGCTACTCGATCACCCGAGTGTATAGAGCCCGCCAGTCAGTAAGAAGGGTGTCCTACTAAACCTAACTCAGGAGAGTGTTCCTCAATCTGAGACTGATGATCAATAAGTGGACAACCATATTTTATAATATAGTTTTAAAATTTATGTTTTTAGCATGCACGTGGATTTCAGGCATACAAAAGAGAGTTTTATTTCAATTTTTGATTGTAGTAGAAACACGTTTATTTTTCTTTTTAAAATTTAGTATCACATTCTTATCAGGTTTTGAAAATCAGGATTGTCCACGAGTCGATCATTTCGTTAGGTGTAGGATCACTAGCAATCCTAAGAAGGTACGGGTGCCCCACTTGCCTTGTAGCGGTGAATGATACCGTCATCCTACGGTTCACCGGGCTCTGGAGCGAGTCCTGATGTCGTAGGATGGGATATCATTCTACTCTATCACTGGCGTGCCTTTATCATCAACACCGTCATTGCCCCAAAACAAAATAAAACCAAAACCAACTCTGAGTGAAGCGGGGAAAACATGTAAATCAACGGTAATGGGAGGAGATTAACCCGCCTCCGAACCCGAGAAAGACCAAAACGGGAGGAGGGCTAATATAAAACGCCCCAAAAACACGTAAAAGCAGGACATTGAAAGCGAAGCCCGAGGTCCTTGAATCAATCCTGGGGACATCATTTTCTCACTTTTGCATAACTGGATCGCCCCAAAATGGAGTGTCCTTCACATTCAGATAAAATCAAACAAAAAAAAGAAGAAGGAAAATCTAGAAATCATTTAAAATCTCGCAAATCAAAAGAAAAGAAAATGACTCGGGGAAAACCCGCTACTCAAATCTCCAAACCCTTAATAAGATCCAAATTTTCCAAATCTCATATTAATTTTCAAGTCCTGAAACACAGACTCTCCCAGTAGGTCCACCTACAGGCTCAGGACCAAGGCTATAGCAATAGGAAAATCAATAAACTTCCAACACATAAGAGAGTGAATGGACAAGCCCACAAGCCACCAAATTAATACCAATTCCACCAAATAAAGCATCTAAGGGAAGCCTCAAGTATCGTGCTCAATTTCTTTCCCACAAGCAAATCAGGAAACACTTCCAAATCGATTCAATCAACCTCATAGACAAGTATAGCAAAAGCAAGACCACCATCACCTCAATCACCCTACCAAGGCTCTCGGCCAAAGCTGCAAACAGGAAGAGGTGCTCACGGCCAAGCTACAACAAAGGGGTGGCAAGAGGCAAAGTCTCCCAAAATCCAAATCACCGCAATGTGGCCCACGGCCAAACCCCATACAAGCCTCTCACACTAACTCCAATTCCTCACAAGTGCATGAAAAAAAAGTCCACTAGATAACCAAAAGGTTCGGCCCATACAAAGCCTACACAAAGCATAAAACCGAGCTATACAAAGGTTGCACCCGAGCCATACAACGGTTGCACCCGAGCCATACAAAGGCTGCAAAGAGGGAGGCTATAGGAACAACAGGAACCAAAACCGAGCCCCAAAATGCCACGGGACCAGCTGCTAGGCAGTAAAAAATATAAACAAAATTGGTCCCAAAATAAAATGCCAAAAGGAACGGCTGCTAGGAGCAGCAAGGACACAAAGCCGAGACAAACCAGGCCCCAACCCGAGCCACAACAAAGTCAGAACATGCCCACATTAAACTGCAGTAGCTCCAACATAAATCCAAAATAGAAGACAACAAAGGAGCAGAAATCGAGTCCACATAAAGCCAAAGACAAGAACCCAGCTTTAAATTACAGCAATCCCAACATGGAACCAAAGTAAAAGAGTGCCAAAGGGGGCAGCCAACATTAATTAGAAAACAGAGAAATAAAAGGCTCCCAAACAGGTGAGAAGGAGCAGCTACAAAGAGCAGGAAGTCAGAAACAAGCTCTCGGGTAGGGGCTGAAACAAGCTCTCGGGTAGGGGCTGAAACAAGCAAAACCAAGCCTCTAAAATGAAGCCAAATGAATCCTTTAAAGCATTAAAACAAGGGGGCAGCAGCTATACATCAAGAAAGGGCTCTCGGGTAGAGCTAGAGTGAGCCAAATGAGGACTCCCACAGCCCCCAAAATTCACCCCAATGTAAAAATAAATCCAGGCTACCAAATTAAGCGTAAAGCTGAAGCAAAACTCCTCCATATATTCATCATAACAATGTATAGGTCCATCGAATGCTTAACATGAGAAAATACATGGGGCTTCCCAAAACTGAAATAAAACTTCCCTCTAACATATAATTTTGATAAAGGAAAACTATAAGGAGAAAGAGGTGAGCCCCTCCATATGCATATTGAAAAGCTAAACAAGTTCCTCCATAACTCACGCTAAACGAGAGTGGATAAGGGGGCTTATAATGCATACCCCAACATGCTAAAAGGAGGAACTATCCTTGTCCCAAAGCCACATTTCCAATCATTCCAACTTACTTTGAACAAAAGAAAAGAAAAGAGCTAATGCCATACTATATTTCCATCACCTCAAGCAAGTAGCAAAAAGAGAAGAGTTCATATCATGCTAGCATGCCATATCGTTCACTGCATCGAGCTAAAGAGGCTCGGTAAAGAGAAAACTAAAAAGAGGGAGGGGGAGAATAGTTACCAGTTAAGTCGAACAACCCAAAGAGAAAGAGCTCGGGTAAGCCAACAAGCAAGCCAAACCAAATGCCGAGCAGCTCACAGCTCGAGCAAAACCAACAGGGCAAAATGTGCAACCCTCCTTTCTTCTGATTGGTTAGAGCCAAGCCTTTTCTTCAGCACACACATACACTCACACCAGAAAAGAAAGGCAAGAGGAGAGAAATGGCAGCACAACCTCAAAGAGAAAACCAGCCAACCCTAACCCTCTTCTTAAGAGAGGCTTATATAGCCAGCCCAAAGAAGAATAAGCCAAGCATACCTACCTGGAGGAGTCGGCTCGAGAGGGAGAAGGCGGGAGAGGTGGCGACAAATGTCGCAGAAAAGAGTGGCGACAGGAGGCGGGAGTGGCGGCAGGGAATGCCGAAAGCACCTGCTGCGAGCAGAGCCAGGGGAAGTGGCGAGGCACAGTGGGGACCTGGATCGAAGTCATGCAAGGAGCCGCGAGAGCCAGGGCGAGCGGGGCTTGATCGGCCGAGAGGCGCGATCGAGGGGAAAGAAAAGGGTTCGGGGACGTGCGTGTGTTAGGGAATTAGGGATTTAGGTTTTAAGGATTTAAAATAAAAGAAAAATTCTTATTTATTATTTTATTTTATTAAATTGCATCAAACACCGTGTCGTTTAATCGTGTTCGGAAACATAGCAAATTATATGTCCCTCCCTAACAAATTTGACGTTCCGGACACATCAGCGCAGTTCGTTTCGCGATCCGAGGTCGTTCGGACAACCTCATCGTCGGTCAGGTCGAAAGTACGTCGAATTTGATCCCGCTTGAACTTCGAGCTTGCTGTTGGTCGTCTCGACATTCTGACCTTCGATCTTTGATCCGTCGCAGAGAACTGAAAGCGTCGAGGCCGCAAAACGAAGAATTTGTGCGCAGTGGTGCAAGAAACGTGCACAAGGCTGTCCTAAGGTCCGGTGGTCCTATGGGAACTCGATTTGGACTCCTAACGTCAATTCCAACCTGCTATGAGCTAGAGGTACGGAATTTCGTCCGGGATTCCAAAAAGTGACGAAGTGGCTTTGAGCAGTCTAATAAGAGGTAGGCCCATTGCAAAGAATCTAAGATCGTCGGGGAAGCTCCTTAGGCTAGAACCCTAAATCCTAGGAGGAAAACTAAACCTCGACAAAAGTGAGGTCAACAAGGATCACCCTGTTTAATGCCTTTAGAAGCTTTAAAGAAAACCACAACTATTACCATTAATCGACAAAGAATAGAAATTATTATCAAGAATTCTTTTAATAAGTAAACAAAAATCCTCATTAAAACTAATGGAATACAAAATTTTAATAATGAATTCCCATATGATGGTAACTTTTAGATATCCATCTTAAAACTCATATTACCACTATTACCTTTGTTATCAAAATCCATAAGAATCTCTTGCATAGTTAAGTCATTATCAAAAATATTCTTACCTTTCACAAAACCAACTAAGTTAAAACTTAAGATGTTCATAAGAATCGAAGCCTCCTCTTCACTATAATATAAAGTAGGTTTCTCATTTTTCTCGGTATCCTTCTTTATCTAACCATCAACTTTCTCATCCCCCAAATGTTCCCTATAGGCAACTAGAAACAAATATATATTTGAAGGAAGATTAGAAGAAGTGTTGCGCATTACTGCCTCAAGGAAAGAGGGAGAAATAAAGAAATCAGTCATCTCAAAGAACAATGAGCACAAATCTAGAAAATCTTAGAGGATCAATCTAGGAGCACCGGTGACTTGCTTCAAGAAACCACCGTCGAACTCCCTTCTAATATAATGGCCTGGTAGGCCTTTTTGCCCAGTTCTTAATATAAAAAACTAGTAAGCCTTTACGACTAGTTCTTATAGTTCATAGAACTAATAAGCATATTTGGATAGTTATAAAATAATATAACTATCAAGCCCTTTATGGCCAGTTCTCTAAAACAATGGAACTGTTAAGCCTTTTACGACCAGTTCTAAAACAATCGAACTTTTAAGCATTTTATAGCCAGTTCTATAAATCGATGGAATAAACAAGTCTATTCAGCCAATTCTGAATCAATGGGACTAATAAGCCTACTCGACCACTTCTAAATCAATGGAACTAATAAACTTAAATGGCAGTTTTAAAACAATGAAACTAATAAGCCCTTATGACCAGTTCTTGAAATTCATATGAGTAATTAGCCCTTATGGCTAGTTCTGGATAAACAAAACTAACAAACCTCTATGTCTAGTTCCAAAAGCATTGGAACTAATAAGCCCTCTATAGCCAATTAAGAAATTGTAAGAACTAGTAAGCTTATATAACTAGTTCAGAATCAATGGAACTAATAAGCCTCCACAACCAGTTACAAAATCAGTGGAATTAATAAGAATATTCGACCAAGTCAGAAATTATCAGAAACGGTAAGCCTTTATGGCGAGGTCTTAAAGTTTTCAGAAATGGCAAGCCTCTTTGACTAATTCTACAACCATAAAACTATCAAGCCTATTCGGCCAATTCTAAAGCAATTGAGCTATCAAGCCTATTTGACTAGTTCTAAATCTAAAAAACTAGTAAGCCTTTATAATCATTTATTGGTGTCCATAGAACTAGAAAGCCTATTCTGCCAGTTCTAAAATAATAGAACTATCAAGCATTTACTGGTAGTTCTCTAAGTCAATAAAACTAATAAGCTACCTAGCCAGTTCAAAAATAATGGAACTAATAAGCTACTTAGCCAGTTAAAAAATAATGGAACTAATAAGCCCTTAGATCCAGTTCACAAAATCCTTAGGACAAATAAGCCTTTATGGCCAGTTTTGAATTTGAAATAACAAGCCTCTACGAACAGTTCCAAAATATTTGGAATTAATAAGCCTTTTAAAGCAACTTCTAAAATTATAAATATTTTTATTACTATAGAAATCATTCTCATTTCAAAGATAACTAATACCATTATTAATGATAGGGATATCACAGATAAGAGGAAAAAAATCTTTAGAAATATTCAAATTTTATGAAAATAACCAATGGACTTTAATAATGACATCTTTAATTTTAATACATTTAAGTAAAGAATACCATTCGAAAGTCATATTACCATTAAGCTCAAATCAATAAGTTTGTTTGATCCAGGATCAAAGAAAATAGAAGAACTATTGGTATTAACTCGAAAACTAAGATATCTTCAAACTTTAATAACACCTGTAGTAAGATCTTTCAGAAAAGTAGAAATTTTTGAAATAGAATTAATCCAAATATTACCATAATTTTCCATACTCCATCTGGCTAAGTATGAAATGAATTTTCTCCAAATAATTTCAGCTTTACTCCTTAACTTGATATTACCACAAAAAGAAATACCAAGTCTTCCATGAACTTTGGTAAGATAGGTAGTATTGTAGGAAATAATAGTCATTACAATCTCGTTAATACTACCTATATTTACTTAGAATACTACACATCTTTCTAGAATAGTAGTCATTCTATTTTCGTCAAAATATACCTAGTCATTCTATTCTCATCCAAAGCTACTCTTCCTTTTTAAGATGAACTACTGATGCATCAAAAATATATATAGTTTTTGCTATATAATTTTACCCATTTTTGGTGATATTACACTTTAAAGAAAGATATTTTTCATTATTTGTTGTAGGTATGATGATTTTAGGTGATTGGAGTGAAAAGAAGCAAAAAGGAACGAATCTGAAGCAAAAAGGAGCAAAAAGGAGAAAAATGGTGGAAAAGGTGTTCTGGCGCCTCCGGCGCCCAAATCCAGAGACTTCAGAATAAATAGCACAATAGAGCACTGTTGGCGCCCTATCTGGCGCCGCCAGCGCCCGAAGTCGGTGGAGTTGAAATTTGAAGAGTTTTGGCGACTTTTTGAAGGGATGCCTATGGAAACTCTTGGGATTTCATCCTTATCTTATAAATAACTATTTTTGGACGAAAATGGAGAGGTTCTAGAGTGTTTCTTCAGTGGTCTAGAGTAGGTTTTGTGTGCTTCTTCATTATTTTGGTGTTTTAATGTGTTAGGGTTTAGGAGAAGAGTGTGTAGAGTGAGGATTTGAGAGAAATTCTTCTCTAAGGAGTGAAGGACAAGGAGTAAAGTGAGAGATCGCTTCTTCCTTTCCATTCTAAAGAGATAATCAAGTGTTGTAAAGAATAGAGAAGAGGATTCAAAGGAACTTCAAGGGAATTGCATTGGGGAAGAGAAAGAGATAAATTGTATTTTCTTTTGTGGTTTGTATGACTTTTCTTTTATATATAAAATCCATGTTTTATTGTATCTTCTCCATGAATTATGAGTAGTCCCCCTTGGCTTTCTTCTTGCATAGAGATGTGATGATGGATTGATGTGGATTTGATGTGCTTTTAATGTAATCAAGAAATTGTGATGGTTTTTCATTTAGAACTTAATTTACTTTTGATTTGGCCAATTGAAATATTAAAATGTGTTGTTGAACATTAAGTTTGAAAGGATTTAATGCCCTACAACAATAATAAAAGATCCATTAAATTTCTATGGATGAATTGCGTAGTTTATGGGAATTGAGTGCAAATAAATAGAAAAATGTGTTTTGATGGACTTCAATATGGATATTTCAGGGTGACAGGTTGAAATCCCCAAATTGGTTCTAAGATTAGCAACTAATATCAAAGGTTAGCCTTCGGGTGAAGCATGAGTGGGAGCTCCGAAGTGAGAGCCGATATCCTACCAGCCTAGTCTTAGAGTAAGTGACTAAACTTAGAATATGTCAATATTCTTTTCTTGTTTAGAAGAGGGGGTACTCTTTTAAGGGTAAAGAATCATCTATGCTCCTATTTGGCACAATAACATAAATAATTGTTCCATATCAATCCACACATCATATTCTCATTGCAAGAGGAAAGATACTTTTCTCATATATTAAAAACCTTTCAAATATTTAGTTTAGTGTGTCTGTTAGGTAATTCTGTTTTTAAAGTTTTTAGAAGTAATTGTAGTTTAGTTAATTGTTACTGTTTTCTGCATAGTGTTAGTAGGAGTAAGTGTTAAACCTTAAGTGCTATTTAAATATTGGATTTTAGTGCTATATTATATATTGTGAACGCATTCTTATACCTCGAGCTTCCTTGTGAGATCGATAACCAGGAATCCATTAGAGCCCTGTATTACTTGATAGGATATGTATACTTGCGTTGAATGCTTGGACTTAACAAAATCATTATAAATATATAAATTTGAGTTCATAAATTTTTGCAAAATATAAGTCCGCCGCATCAATTTTTTGGCGCCGTTGCCGGGGAAGGTAATGGAGTTAAGAAAGTAAGTACGGAGTAAGTAACGGAGTAGTAAGTAAGAAAGTATAAACAATATTTATTATTAATATAGTAAAAAAACAAAAAACAAAAACCCTTTATCTTGTAGTGTGTAATTGTATGTTTATTTATCTTTATAAAAGTATTTGTGTTTTTATATGCGTAGTAATGGATCTATAAGTTTAGTGCCTTACAATTCAGAGTTAGAGTGTACTGTCAAAAAAATTAGAAAACAAAAAAAATAAATTGAAAATCCTTGCAAAATGGCGAATATTCAAGATAATCAAAGAAATGATATTGAAAATTTGCCAAAACCTTTATGAGATTATGCTAACCCAACAAAGAAATTCACATAACTATTCAAAATCCTGATGTTGCTGCTAATTCATTTGAACTTAAACCTGCTATTATCCAAATGGTACAAAATAATCAATTTGGAGGAACACCTAATGAGGATCCAAATTTACATCTCGCTAGTTTTTTAGAACAGTGTGCTACTTTTAAGTGTGATGGAGTGTCTAGTGACGATGTCAGACTTAGAGTTTTTCCTTTTTCATTAAGGGATAAAGCTAAGGCGTGGTTAAAGTCATTAACACTTGGAACTATTAGAACTTAGGGAGAATTATCTCAAAAGTTTTTATCAAAATATTTCCCTTCATCAAAGATTGCTAAACTAAGAAATGATATTACATCTTTTTGTCAGTTTGAAGGAGAGTTAATATATGAAGCTTGGGAAAGATTCAAAGATCTTCTAAGGAAGTGCTCACATCATGCTTTACCATATTGGTTAATAATTCAAAAATTTTATAATGGATTAGTGGGATCATTGAGATCTATTATAGATGCTGCTGCTGGTAGATCATTAATGTCAAAACCTTTTGATGAAGCATACACATTAATTGAAGAAATTGCAACTAATAATTTTCAATGACCCTCTGAACGGGTAAATCCTAAGAGAGTAGCTAGTGTTCATGATTTAGATATGATGACTATGGTAGTTTCTCAAATTGCAGCTCTTTCAAAGAAAATAGATCAATATGGAATGAATTATTCTCAACCACCTCAAGTGTTAGAGGAAAATTCATTTGGACAGATAACAGAATATCAAACACCTTATGAGACTTTAAATGCTATTAATAGACCTAACAATCCTTATTTGAATTATTATAATCCTGGTTGGAAGAATCAACCAAACTTCAATTGGAATAATTGCAATGCCAATGTTAACCCACAGTAGGCTAACAATTCTATGAATCCATATGGAAATTCGAACAATCAAGGAAATACTACATCTTATCCTCCTGGATTTAATAGGAACCCACAATTTAAGTATAATAAGTTGTCTACTGAAGAAATGATTCTGAATATGAGAAATCAATTACAAGCTCAAGGTGTTGCTATGAAAAATATTGAAAATCAATTAGGACATATTTTCACTGCACTTAATAATGAATCTTCCGGAACACTTCCAAGTAATGTGGAGATCAATCCAAAAGATCAAAACAAGGAACAACTTAAGGCTATTCAATTAAGGAGTGGAAAAGGATTGGAAACTAGAGTGCAAAAGGAAGTTGAAATAGAAAAGGAGAAGGTTGGAATTGAAAAAGGTTCAAACAAGATTTATCTAAACTTGGATTATCCTCTTGAGCCAATGAAGATAACTGTTGAAAAACCACCACCTCCATTTCCTCAAAGATTGAAGAAACAAAACAGTGATAACAGATTTGGAAAATTTTTGGAGATCCTTAAAAAATTAACGATAAATATTCCTTTTGTTGAAGCATTAGAACAGATGCCTGACTATGCCAAGTTTATGAAGGATATCCTGATAAAGAAAAGAAAGTTTACAGATCATGAAACTGTTGCACTTAGCGGAGAGTGTAGTGCAATTATTCAGAAGAAGCTTTCGGAAAAACTTAAAGAACTTGGTAGTTTCACTATTCTGCGTGCTATAGGTGGGAAATTTTTCGGAAAAGTTTTATGTGATCTGGGAGCGAGTATTAATCTTATGCCTTTATCAACTTTCAAAAGGTTGGGAATAGGAGAAATTTCTCCTACATCTGTGACTCTTCAGTTGGTCGATCTTTCCATTACTTACCCTAAAGGAGTGGTGGAAGATGTGTTAGTGAAAGTGGATAAATTTATCTTTCCTGTGGATTTTATTGTACTTGATATGGAGGAAGATAAAGAAATTCCAATCATTTTGGGAAGACCATTCCTTGCCACTGGAAGAGTGGTAATTGATATTCAAAAAGGAGAATTAACTATGCGAGTTAATGATCAAGAAGTGACCTTTAATATTTTAAAATCTATAAAGTATCCCTCAATGGAAAAAGATAATGAATTTTTTAGGATGGAGGTCTGTGATTACTTGAGAAATGATCATTTTGAAAATATATTTGAAAAAGAAGAAGAATATAAAAATATGTTTGAAGAAGAAATTGAAGATGAAGAAAATTCAGATAGTAAGAAGAATGAAGATTTGAAGTATGTTCAGGAGAGATTCGAAGTATGAGACACTATGGAAGGTGGAAATAAAAGCTTAATTCCATTTATCATAAAACCTCTTGAACTTGAGATGAAAATTCTCCCTAATCATTTAAAGTATATGTTTTTAGGGGAATCATCCACCTTGCAATTTATTGTATCTTCAGAGTTAAACGATTTTCAAGAACAAAAGCTATTGGAAACTTTAAAAAGATACAAGAAAGCTTTTGGATGGATTTTGACAGATATTAAAGGAGTTAGTCCTTCGATTTGTATGCACATAATTTTATTAGATGAAGAACATAAATTGAGAGTTGATCCGCAAAGGAGATTGAATCCTATAATGAAAGAAGTAGTTAAGAAAGAGATTTTAAAATGGCTGGATGCTGGAATTATTTATCCTATTTTGGATAGTGCTTGGGTGAGTCCAATACATTATGTACCAAAAAAGGGAGGAGTGACTGTTGAAGTGAATGAATGTAATGAAATTATACCCACAAGACAAATTAATGGATGGAGAATTTGTATTGACTTTAGGAAATTAAATGCCGCCACCAGAAAAAATCACTTTCCTCTTCCTTTTCTCGATCAAATGCTAGATAGACTTGCTGGACACAAGTACTACTGTTTTCTGGATGGATATAGTGGTTACTATCAAATACCTATTGCTCATGAGGATCAAGAAAATATAACATTTACTAGCCCTTATGGAACCTTTGCTTTTCGTAGAATGCCTTTTGGACTGTGTAATGCACCTGCAACATTTCAGAGATGTATGATGTCTATCTTCAGCAGTATGATAGAATGTAATAGAAGTTTTTATAGATGATTTCTCTGTATTCAGGACTTCATTTGAAATTTTCCTAGAAAACTTAGCACAAGTTTTAGAGCTTTGTGAGAAAACAAATCTAGTTCTGAATTGGGAGAAATGTCAATTTATGGCTGCAGGAGGAATTGTGCTGGGGCATAAAATTTCTGAACATTGTATGGAGGTCGACCCTACTAAAATTAGAGTGATTGAGAGATTGTCACCACCCACTACTGTGAGAGAGGTGAGGAGTTTCTTAGGACATGCTGGATTTTACAGGTGATATATTAATGATTTTTCTAAAATTACTGAACCTTTTTGCCGAATTTTAGAAAATGATAAAAAGTTTGATTTTAATGATGAATGCTTAAGAACTTTCAAATTATTAAAAGAAAAATTAATCACTACACCTATAATTGTTTCACCAGATGGGGAGAAACCATTTGAACTTATGTGTGATGCTAGTGATTTTGCGATCGGAGTAGCATTGGGCAAAGGCATGATAAAGTTTTTAAAGTCATTTACTATGCTAGTAAAACTCTTAATGAGACTCAAATTAATTATACCACAACTGAAAGAGAGTTATTAGCTATAGTATTTGCTTTTGAAAAATTTTGACCTTATTTTATTGGAGCTAAAAGTATTATGCATACAGACCATTCGACTATCAAATATTTAATGCAAAAGAAGGATGCAAAACCTAGACTCATTAGATGGATACTTCTTCTGCAAGAATTTGATTTTATGATAGTTGATAGGAAGGGAGCTGATAATCAAATAGCTGATCATATATCCAGAATAGACTATGATAAATTATCTGAATTTGAAAAAGAGATTATTGAAATTTCCCTGATGAGCAACTCTATACTATTATGGGAAGCAATTTGCCTTGGTATGCTGATATTGTGAATTATATTGTAAGTGATATTGTACCACCTGATTTATAAGGCAACAACAAAAGAAGTTTAAATATGATGCAAAATTCTATTAGGAAATGTGTGCCACAAAAAGAAACAAATTTGATTATTTAACGATGTCATGATTCTGAATTTGGAGTTCATTTTGGTGTTGATAAAATTGCTTTTATGATTTTACAATCTGGATTTTATTGGTCTACTCTTTTTAGATATGTTTATAAATATATTAAATCATGTGATCGATGTCAGAGAGTATGTAATATCTCTAGAAGGAATGAAATGCCTCTAAATTATATTTTGGAAGTTGAAATTTTTGATGTATGGGGATTAGATTTTATGGGACCATTTACTCCTTCATTTGGAAATCTATATATATTGGTTGCCATTGATTATGTCTCGAAATGGATTGAAGTTATTGCTTTACCTAGATGTGATGCTCGGAGTGTTTCAAAATTTTTAAAGAAAAATATATTTAAAAGATATGGAATGCGGAGAGTTATCATAACCGATGGTGGATATTTCAGGAATAATCGAATTAAAAGATTAATTGAGAAATATAATATTATTCATAGAATCTCTACTGTTTTTCATCCCTAGGCTAGTGGTTTAACATAAGTTTCTAATCGTGAAATTAAAAGAATTTTGAAAAAAATTGTGGATAATCATAAATTAGATTGGTCTGCTCGATTAGATACTGCTTTATGGGCTTATAGGACTACTTTTAAAACCCTTATTGGAATGTTTTCTTATAGACTAGTGTTTGGTAAGACTTACCATTTACCTGTTGAAATAGAGCATAAAGCATACTGGGCGATAAAAGAGTTAAATTTTAATTTGAAAAATGCTGGAGAGAAAAGACTTATCCAATTGAATGAATAAGAAGAGATTAGAAATGAATCTTATCACAATGATAGGATCTATAAAGAGAAAAAGAAATTGTGGCATGATCGGAAGATATTGAAAAAGAACTTGGAATATGAACAAAAAATTTTATTATACAACACAAGATTGAAGTTATTTCCTGGAAAGCTCAAGTCTTGATGGTTAGGACCTTTTACAGTTGTAAAAGTTCATTCTTTTGGAGCTGTTAATATTAAAGGTGATGATACTGGAAAGATTTTCAAGGTTAATGGGCATCGATTAAAGACTTACTTTGACGGGTTTCAACCTGACTTCAAAGAGGTTTTAATGCTGAGTCATCTTAATTAACTAAATGGTTTGTCGGGCTGACGACCTTAAACCAAGCACTTTATGGGAGGCAAACCATATGTATCTTTATGGTGTGTTTGCTTGTTTGATTTAGTTGTACTTTTTAGATAGTAGTTTTGGAGTCATAATTACTCCTAAATACTTTAAAAATTGATAAATGATGGATTGAATTGAGATATTAGAATATTTTGGGCCAAACAAAATTCAGTGAGATTTTTTGACCACTGGCGCCGCCGGCGCCCTATCACATGAAATGCACTGAACTTGCCTGTTTGAGCGCCACCGACATCCTATCGAGTGCCGTCGGCGTCCTATCGAGCGCCGTAGGTGCCCAAAATCTGTTTGATGGATTTTTAAGTTTCAAAATGCGAGTTTTGGCGGTTTTTGGCGGGATCTTCATCCTTATAACTCCCTAATCTCCATTTTCGACTTCTTAACTCCAGAAAAACAAAAACCACCAATCCTAATTCGTATCCTATGGATTCCTATCCCATTGAAACCCCTCGATTTCATATTTTCAACTGAAGGAAGTTCATAAGTTTTGAAGCGCAGCGTTTGTTCAATAAAGTGATGATGAAAAGAAGGATTATCAAGGAAAGAGGCTTCATAAATTGAGGTATGGATAATCCTACTACTAGAATTGAAGAAATTATTAAGGAGAGACGTTGGGAAGTTCTTTGCTACACTACCGCTGCCGTTGTCATTTCTGTCATGAAAGAGTTTTATGCAAATCTTCACGGGATCAACCAAGGGTTCATATTTGTGCGTAGTATATTTGTGTGATTCACTCCTGCACGAATTAATGATCTCTTTATGATCGATAACGTACCTATTTGCCATTATTCTAATTTCAATGCCACAAAGGATAATATGAATGATGTGTATCAATATTTGATGGATGAGAATAAAGAATGGGAAGTTAGAGAGAATGGATACATTAGTTTCTCAACTGCATCTCTCAATCAAGTATCGAAGCAGTGACACTACTTTATTTCAGCAAAGTTATTTTCAACGTTGAAAATTAGTAAGGTAACCAAGAAAAGCGCCATTTTGAATTTCTGTATTCAAACTGGGAGGCCGGTTGACATTGGTAATTGACCCGACCTGCAATTACGCAGTAAATTAACTTCCAAAAGATGGCCAAAAACTTGACCCAATTTATATATAGCGGCTAGTGTGAAAAATCTTAAATGATATAAAAATTAGAAAATATTTTACACACTAGGGGTACTACGCAAGTATACGTATCGCTTCAAGTAATATAGAGTTTTCTTTAAAAACTCCAGTATCGATCTCATGAGGAAGTGAAGTAAGAGGTCTTTAGTCAAATTCTAATATACTACAATTACTCCTTAGGTTGGAATGTCGATTAAAATTGTGTTTTATCTAGCAACTACTCCTAAATGCAATTGTTAAATGTAATAGTAACTACAACTAAGTGTAAATAATAATTCTAAAGATAACTCTTTTTGGATGAATTTTTTTGGAGAATTTTAAGATACTAAAAACTACAATTCTTATGTAATGAAATAGATAATGTATAGGAATGAGATGCATTAAATATTGTATGTGCCAAATAGGAACAATCCTATTCTTTACCCTTTAGTCCAGACATAAAGAACATTGACTAATTCTATGCTTGGTTACTGAATCTGTGGCTAGGCTGGGAGGATACCGGCTCTCACTTTGGAGCTCCCACATTCCCCTCGCCTGAGGGCTAACATCTCCACTTCAGCACCCAAATGATAGGACCAAATTGCCTGTCACTCTAAAATTTCCAATTCTACGCCCGATTAATATTATTTCCCTATTTATTTGCGTTTAATTCCCATGAACTTCACCATCCATTGAATTTGAATGTTGTTCCACTTTATTGAGAATTACATATGCCCTTTTGGGACTTAACGCAGTTACAACGAATTTTAACACTACAATGGGCCCTTATTGCAATGTAAATGAAGTGCAAGTAAAAACCATCACATTTATAATTAAAAC
The DNA here is from genome assembly GCA_022702705.1 of Papilionanthe hookeriana x Papilionanthe teres. Taxonomy (NCBI): domain Eukaryota; kingdom Viridiplantae; phylum Streptophyta; class Magnoliopsida; order Asparagales; family Orchidaceae; genus Papilionanthe; species Papilionanthe hookeriana x Papilionanthe teres. The sequence continues at coordinate 63,493,315 of CM040439.1, read as the reverse complement.
ATCTTTTAGCAACCATCACAATATCCTAATCATGAATCCTACTCATTGTAAAAGAAAAGTAAAATGAAAAGAATTACATAATCTTCTCATGCCACTATTTCCAAAGAAGAAGAAAGAGTAAGAGAGATACGTCACAAAGCACGAAGAAAACACAAAGGAAACTTCATTTAACAAAAGCAAATCCACTACGCAAGTGTTTACAAAATCATAAGATAATGAAGAACAATACTTAGCTTTTTCCCTTTGAAAGAAGAATGAAGATCTCTCCAACAAAGTCTCCCATCGATCCATGCAATATTAGAGAAATCCCTTACAAATTCTCTCAAAATCTCATATCCAATCTCTCCAAAAGGGTAGAAATCTACATTTCTACACCTATTCTAAAATCTCTAAACATTCTCCAAGTTTTTCTCCACTTTTCTCCTCTATTTCTCTCCTCGTTTCTAACATAAATTCGCCATTTTAAAGAGTATGGACGAATTTCTGAGAGTTCCATCAAGCACCTCTTCGAAAAAGCGCCCAAATACGTCGAATTTAGGCCAAAAACTGCCAAAAGTCGGTCAAGAACCTTCCGGGCGCCGTCGGCGGGTTCGAGCTCGCTGTCGGCGAGTTTTTTGGGCACTTTTTAGTGCTTTCTAGAAAATCTCGTCGTCGGCGAGATCGTGGCCGCCGTCTGCAAGTAGGCTCTGCGCAGCTCCACCGTTTTGCTCCGTTTTAGCTCCGATTTGCCTCGTTTCAGTTGCATTACGTTCGTAACAGATAGCCCTACAAAATAAAAAAAAAAACTTTTCTTTAAAGTATAATCTCATTAAAAAATATGTAAGAAGTGTAAAAGAGATTAAGCATCAAAAGACTTATCGAAAGGTGTCAGGGCAGAATTTCATTTCTTGCTCGTTTTTGCTCAAAATTGCACCGTTTTTGCTTCATTTTGCTCCAATCACCATTTATTGTACCTAAAACCAAAAAACATACAAAATACCTTCCTTTAAAGTGTACTATCATAAAAAATGATTAAAATGATATAGCAAAAAGTTTATATATTTTAGGCGTGTCAAAATCCCCCAAACTTAACTGTAACTTGTCCTCAAGTAACACTTTTACTACATAAAAATATAACTAAGGGAAATGTACTTTTCACCTGTAAGACACTAAATTTTTTCATTTAAAAGAATATATTGGTTAGACTTTTTTAGAAAGAAATTCAGGAACTCGGGTTAACACTACAAGTATAAGAATATTCAGCAATCTAGTCTAAGGGTTCTAGTCTTTTATTTATTTCAAGATAAACCGTAATTTGTCACATTAAGAATGCCTTGAATGATTATGTGAAAAAGAAGTTCATGCAAACTTCATTAGAATGTAGGCCAATACTTTATATATAAATTCAGAAATGAAATCAAGTTCTCCCTTTAAGGTGACTCAAATGAAGCTAATTTTTGATTAGGCATCTCCTCAAGTTTCTCCTCATAAATATTTCCTTTTTTTTTCTTTCGGGATCATTTTCAATCCTCTTTTTATTTACTCTCTTTTCTTTTTCTCTTTTTTTTTTTATTTTAATGAGGATTACTATATCTGGAGAGCCTGTAATGATTTTGAACTTCACTCTCCTCTTTCTAAAGTTCAAACTTGAAACACATCCTTACTTTATAATTAGGTATGAGCTTTATTATTCCTCATAAAGTCACAATTTCTTCTTAACACACAATACTTTAAGTCTCTTAACATTTCAAAAATATAGTTTTCTTTACTTTAAATAGTTAACTATAATCAAATTCTTTCATACCAAATATCTTATCCTTATAAAATTAACTTTTATTACTAAAAACTTTCATCCAATCCTTCCATAATATTCAACTAAAATAAAAAGTTTTAGTTATCTCAAGCGAGGTTCAATTGCCAGAAGTTATGCTAATAATTTTTGAAAATATAATAATTGAGAACAAATAAGAGTTAATATTTCTCTTCCCTTCAAACTTAAATTTCAAAAATATTTTGCAATTAATTCCATAAAATGTAGCAGGAAGAAAAAGTAAAAGTTGAATATACTTACAACTACAACATCCTATCAAATTCATATCATGCATAATCAGGATAGAATGACTGTAGGAAAAAGTAAATCTAGCCTAAAACATGCTTGTAATAAAATTACACTAAAAGGAAGTATTTTCACATTAAAATTTTATTTTTCTTCCTACCCCCAAACTTAACTTTCAACATATATAGCATTAAGTACAGAAAATATAAGCAGGAAGAAAAAAATTTAGAAATTCTATCTACCACAAATGTCTATCAAATCCATTTGCAAGTATTCATTAGGACAGAACAATATGCAGCAGAAAGTAAATCTAAACTAATGATGCCAGAATGAAATTAACTAAACCGAAGTCTAACTAGCGTAGCATGTATCAGCATGGGAATATAAAAATGTTCTTCAATACCTAAATAAAGTTGTAACACAAACATAAAAACACATATGATAAATGAGGTTAATTCATCCTTTAACTCAACACATTACATTGATTTACTTCCAATTTCTAACGGAGTCACTACACTAATAAATTAGGTACTTGTTTTAAATGATTTTATAAATTATAATCCCAAAAATAAGATTACCCTTGATATATTGGCTCCTAGGCACCAATCTCCAGTCATCACCTAATCCTTATAATTAAGCACCTCTAACAGTTATAAAGATAGTGTAAAATCATCCATATGGTGTTCATCAAATAGGTTCGCGACTCCTACCTAATGAAAATAAAGTTACAGAAAGGAAGTAACAAATTAAGATGGAACAATCAATATTCAAAATTCATGATTTCTCTTGTAAAACTCAAGTCTGGGTGAGACCCAAGTCACAGTGGACTCATTAATTAAACTACTACAAGAGATCAAGTCTAGCCATAATAAGAAGTTAAGGAATCACCTCCCTCATGACACACAAAAATCAAACCAACTACTAACAATCCCAACATCTACCAATTAACAATCAAACTTAGCAATCCATAATGACACATAAAGATCAAGCCAATCAACTCTAAAGCAAACACCATACAACACTAACAATCATGACTCTCAAGCACACTAAATCAAAGCACACTGATAACTATGGGTTGCCTCCCATAAAACGCTTGGTTTAACGTCGTTAGCCTGACAAATGATTCCACCTGGATCAAAATTCCAATTAAGTAATCCTCGATCAATTGCCTAATCATTTCCAGATCCAGGGATTCCTACAAAATCCTCAAATTTTAATTTTTCATTCAGCTCTTCTTTTTTAGATGGATTTATATCATAATTCCTCATATTTCTTTCTAGATCCAATATTCTTCTATTGATTTTTTCAATCCGCATATTAATATCATCCTTGAAATTTATAAGAAATGGATCTTTATATAGATACTTCAATATCTCCCAAATTTTGGATTAGATTCTCTCTAGATAATTCAGATTCAGGATCAAATTCTTCTATGTCACTCTTATGATCCAAGTTATATTCCAATTCTTCCCTTTTATAATTATTAAATGATGGAGGTTCTATCTTAGTTAAGGAAATATGTTTTTCTAATTCCCTAGGAATTTCTTCCAATGGTCTTGCAATATCCTTATCCTTTTTTCTTAACTCAAAGTTCTTTTGAAATTTATCCTCAAATTCTCTTCCAAATCTTAGTTCAATAATTTTATATTGTTCATCATTAAATTGAGGTTTTTCTTGTGATTGATTCGAATCTAAAGATATAAAGACTGGTTGTGTAGATGAATTCCCCAAATAGATATGCTTTAAAATTGTATGGGGTACATCCATCTTAAGTTCGTGAGATTTTTCAATAGATGGAACTAAAAATTTTCTATTTTTGATAGCGTCCATCATTTCACACCTCTCCTGAACGTACATACAGTCTTCTTTACATAACATTTTTGACTCATCATGAAAGTCTATTTCAATCTCATCTGTTAACTTACTCTCAAAACTTTCTTGGAAATGATCTTTACATAGATAATCAATTTCATTTATCCAAAAACAATCATCATCTTTTCTCTCAGCTGGATATTTCATAGTCTTTAATACATCAAAAGTGACTTTATGGTCATTAATATTCATAGTCAACTCTCCTTTTGCACATCTATCATAGCTTGTCCAAGAATAAGGAAAGGTCTCCCTAAAATAATTGGAATTTCTTTATCTTCCTCCATATCTAATACAATAAAGTCCAAAGGAAAGATAAATTTATCCACTTTAACAAGCACACCTTCTATAACTCCTTTTGGATAAATGATAGATCGATCAGCTAATAGAGGGTTGGAGTAGTGGGAGAAATATCGATTAAACCTAAACTCTAAAAATAGATAGAGGCATCACATTAATGTTCACTCCTAAATCACATAAAGCTTTTCCACATAATCTTTTTCCAATTACACAAGGAATTGTAAAGCTACAAGGATCTTTAAGTTTCTGAGGAAAATTTTTCTGAAGTAAAGCACTGCACTCCTCACATAGTGCAACTGTCTCGTAATCCCTAAATTTCCTTTTCTTATTTAATATATCCTTTATAAACTTTGCATAACTTGACATCTGTTCCAAAACTTCAGGGAAAGGTATATTTATCGTTAAATTCTTAAGTAATTTCATGAACTTTGAAAATTTTTTATCCAACTCATGCTGTCTAAGTCTTTAAGGAAATGAAGGTGGTGGTCTTTCCAAACTGATTTTAGTTGGAGATATTAATTTTTCCAGATCCTTAGAAACATGTTCTTCAGGTCTTTTAGTTTCCTTTGTTTCTCTCACAACATCTTTATCTTTTCTAATCACACCATCTATCTCGTTTCTACTTTTTAATTAGACATCTTCTACTTTTTCATTAGTGTTCTCTTTAGGGTTGATCTCATTGTTGCTAGGAAGTGTTCCTTGGTGGCTATTGCTAAGTGAATTAGCAATTTGTCCCAGTTGATTCTCTATGTTTCTAATCGCAGCATTTTGATTTTGCAACTGGTTTCCCATTTGCAATACCACTTCTTCCATAGACATTTTCTTATCCTCAAATTGTTGATCATTAATAGAGTCCGGTGAATATGAAGGTATATACTTTGTGTTCCCCTGATTATTCAAACTTCCATTATTATTTGCATGATTATTTTCCCATTTTAGGTTTCCACCATTAGTAGTATGATTCCAGTTAAATTTAGGATGGTTCTCCCAATCTGGGTTGTAATAGTTAGTGTACGGGTTGTTTATGGTATTTAAAGTCTCATATGACATTTTAGAATCAATTATAGGCCCTAATGAACTTTCCTCACTTACAGGAGTAAATTGAGGTTGGTTCATTCCAAATTGGTCCAACTTCCTTGATATTGCAGCAATCTGAGATGCAAGAATTGAAATCGTATCCGTATCATGAATACTAGCTACATTTTTATGATTTAACCTTGTAGAGGGTCATTGAAATTCATTTTTAGCCATTTCTTCAATTAATGCATACACTTCATCAAATGATTTTGACATTAATGAACAACTAGCAGTAGCATCAATTATAGACCTAAGGGATCCTACTAACCCATTATAAAAAGTTTGACTGATTAACCAATTGGGCAGATCATGGTGTGGACACTTTCTTAGGAGTTCCTTAAATCTTTCCCAGGCTTCGCATATTGATTCTCCTTCATACTGACAAAATGAGATAATATTTTTTCTAAGTTTAGTAGTCCTTGAAGGTGGAAAATACTTAGCTAAGAATTTCTGAGTTAACTCCTCCCAAATTTTAATAGAACCAAAGTGCTAATGAGTATAACCACATTTTAGCCTTATCCCTTAGTGAGAAATGAAAAAGCCTTAGTCTAACAATATCGTCTGACATACCATCATAACGAAATGTAGCACAAAGTTCTAGAAAATTAGATAAGTGTAAATAGGGATCTTCCAAAGGAGTTCCCCCAAATTGATTCTTCTGCACCAGTTGGATAATCTCAAGATTTATTACAAACGAATCAGCTTCTACGACAGGGCTTTGTATACTTGAGTAAATTTCATCTGTCGTAGGATTTATGTAATCCCTCAATAATTTATGATGATTTTTCAAGTTATTATCTTGAAAGTTTTCCATTTCCATTTCTATTTTTTCGAGTCCTTTCTGTATTTTTTTTTTATTTTTTTCAAACTCGGGATCATAAGGCACAAGTCCCGCAGATCCTTTGTTTTGCATATGTAACACAATAAACAATACATTAACAATTAAAGAAATAATAAATGAAATATATTCAACACAACCAAACATTTTAACGAACACCATATTTTTTGCACAAACAATTTTTTTTATTTTTAACAACACCTTTTTCATATAAAAACACTTTTCACACAAAAATAGTTTTTATGACACTACAATTTTCCAAGTCTAAGATTAATTACTTCAACTAAAATTCTCCTAAAGTTCTTACCGAAGCCTCCCGGCAATGACGCCAAAAACTTGACCCGACCCGCAATTACGCAGTAAATTAACTTCCAAAAGATGGCCAAAAACTTGTCTCGATTTATAAATAGCGGCTAGTGTGCAAAATCTTAAATGATATAAAAATTAGAAAATATTTTACACACTAGGGGTACTACGCAAGTATACGTATCGCTTCAAGTAATATAGAGTTTTCTTTAAAAACTCCAGTATCGATCCCACGAGGAAGTGAAGTAAGAGGTCTTTAGTCAAATTCTAGTATATTACAATTACTCCTTAGGTTGGAATGTCGATTAAAATTGTGTTTTATCTAGCAACTACTCCTAAATTCAAGTGTTAATGTAATAGTAACTACAACTAAGTGCAAATAATAATTCTAAAGATAACACTTTTTGGACGAATTGGTTTGAAGAATTTTGAGATACTAAAAACTACAATTCTTATGTAATGAAATAGATAATGTATAGGAATGAGATGCATTAAATATTGTATGTGCCAAATAGGAACAATCCTATTCTTTACCCTTTGGTCCAGACATAAAGAACATTGACTAATCTTATGCTTGGTTACTGAATCCGTGGCTAGGCTGGGAGGATACCGGCTCTCACTTCAGAGCTCCCATGTTTCCCTCGCCTGAGGGCTAACATCTCCGTTTCAGCACCCAAACGAGAGGACCAAATTGAGGATTTTAGCCTGTCACTCTATTTATCTCCTCATTTATAACATAAATTCGCCATTTTAAAGAATATGGACAAATTTCTAAGAGTTCCCTCAAGCACCCCTTCAAAAAAGCATCCAAATACGTCGAATTTTGGCCAAAAACTGCCAAAAATTGGTCAAGAACCTTCCGGGCGCCATCGGAGGGTTCGAGCTCGCTGTCGGCGAGCTTTTTGAGTACTTTTCAGTGTTTTATGGAAAATCTCACCGTCGGCGAGATCGTGGCCACCGTCAGCTAGTAGGCTCTGCGAAGCTCCACCGTTTTGCTCCGTTTGGCTCCGTTTTAGCTCTGATTCGCCCCGTTTCAGTTGCGTTGCGTTCTTAACAGATAGCCCTACAAAATAAACATAAAACAACCTTTCTTTAAAGTGTAATCTCATTCAAAAATATTCGAGAAGTGTAAATGAGATTAAGCATCAAAAGACTTATCGAAAGGTGTCAGGGCAGAATTTCATTTCTTGCTCGTTTTTGCTCCAAATTGCACTGTTTTTGCTTCCTTTTGCTCCAATCACCAGTTCTTGTACCTAAAACCAAAAAACATACAAAATACCTTCCTTTAAAGTGTAATATCATAAAAAATGAGTAAAATGATATAGCAAAAAGCGTATATATTTTAGGCGTGTCATTAATATTATTGTGAAATCAGTTCTTGTATTAATTATGCATGGATCAAAGTATGGGCTTGGACACCCTTCCACCATATTTCTTTTATGTAGTCAGTCACAGGTTCCTTATGAAGGTTGGGAAAAGGTTCTTCTTCCATGGAAGCCTATTGATCCAACTAATCCCTATGACTACCAGACAGTTGGAGATGAAGATGACATGAATTTGCTTGCTGATCAACCAACACAGACTTCACAGCCGATTCAACTTTATTTTCCTGAAGGTTCCAGAATGATATTGAAGAGAATCAAACAATTGGAGAAAGAGGTACGGAATGTTATGAATGCAAACAATAACATTTCTAATTTATTCGATCATATAGATTGGAGAAAAAAAGAGCAATTCGATCACACTGGTCAAATTGAGATGGAATTGATCAATCTGATGAAGAAGAATGCGGTGATTACTGAAGAATCATCTGAAAAACTTCCATTTCATCCATTCTATAATTTGTTTGTGCATCAGCAATCAATTGGAGGCTTTAGAGGAGAGGACAGTTCTGAAACTGATGTGGAGTAATTGCTGGATTCTACTTATGTTTGTTGTGTGTTTAGTTTGCTTTGCTTAGTTATGTTTGGTTTGTGTAGTATTTGCTTTGAGATTTGAAATTGGATTTGGATGTGTTTACTTTCATGTGTGCTTAGATCTTAGTGCTTTATTATCATAGAGTACTTGCTACACTAAACATCTAAGAATAGTTGGTTTGAATGAACATATTTAGTGTCTTTGATGTAACTTGGATTTTATATATATAAGATTGTTGTGTATTGTTTGTGTGAAGAATTGTATTAATTATTGCTTATGGGATGATGTAAATGACTATTGAAGTGTTAAACATCATTGTGGAAGTCGAAACGATCGAAATTACAAAAAAAATTTCGGACTCAGAAATTATTTTGGACTGGCGCCGTCGGCGCCAGAATCCAGAGATTTTGGCTAATTATTCTAAATAGAGCGCCGCCGACACCCGAACCCAGTAAAAGGTCTAAAACCATCATTTCCGTGATTTTTACCCTGGGACCCACAAATTCTTCCATTTCCTTCGTCTTCCTCCTCCATTTTCTCGATTTTGAAGATCTAGGGCTTGCTAGATTTCAAATTTGACTTGATTTCAAAGCTTTTCGACACTGGATTTACACTTCTCTTGGTAAGAGCTTCACTTTAAGTTAAAATTTTTCGATTTTCACCTTGGAAATCTCTCACATTGTTTATGGTGGAATTTTTGGAGTTTTAAAGAGATTTTGAGATTTCCATGATGAAATGTGCTATTACTTGTTTAGAATAGTTTTTGGAGTTTGTTACATTGTTGATTTGGAATTTATTAGAATTTTCATGCAAATTTTAGAAATTCACATGGCTCCAAGGTTGAGTAAAAGGAAGAGGAAATTGGATTTTGATGAGGAGAAATTTCTTAACTTCAAAGCCCAATTTTGCTATAACTTTACCCTTCACAACAAGAAGTGTATCCAGGATCGAGCTTTTGATAGTCCTGGCGGATCTGTAGAACAATTAATTTCAAAGCAAAACTGGGAGAAATTTTGTTATTTCATTGCGAATGTTGTTATGGGAGTTGTTAGAGAGTTCTATTCGAATGTACCTTGGACTGAGACTGAGTATGTGCTTGTTAGAGGCAAAATGGTTGAGTTTACTCCTCAGTGTATCAATGCTTTCTATCAGACTCGGGAACCATTTGTTTGTTAATACGAAAACTTTGACACTCGAGGGGAAAATATGAGAGAAGTGATTGCTTTTCTGACTGACGGGCGAGGAGAATTGAAAGTAATTTAAAAACAGTTGATTAATTTTCCCGCCTCCACATTGAATGCTGCTTCAAAAGTTTGGCATTATTTCATTTCTGCGAGACTATTACCATCTTATTACCACAACGAAGTTACAAGAGACAGAGCGATTCGAAACTATTGTATACAGACGATGAAAAAGATTGATATTAGAACTATTATTTACAAGAATATTCAGACGATTGCTAGAGGCAAAACCATTAGAGGATTAGGACATCCTGCTTTAGTTCATGCCTATGTGTTCAGTCTGGAGTGAAGTTCAATAGTTCTGAAGAAGTGGCTATACCATTGAGACCAATTACCAAGAATATTATCCGTACTTATGAGTCTCATGTGGGAGTCAGAGTTGAGCGTAGGAGTACTGATATTCCTACTACGAGTTATGATGTTCCATCTACATCTGAGCCGCCTACCTTATCTGATATTATGGAGCAGCTGAGACTACATAGTGCTAGTGTGGATAGACTCCATGGTCAGATGGATGTATTTGAGGCGAGGAGTGATGTGAATGAAGATTATCTGTAGAGGAGAGTTGAGTTCGATATTGCTTATTATAATGCTCAGGTCAGATTTATGAGGAGGGAGTCCGATGTGATATTTCTTACTTGCCCCAGCTATACACCATATAGCACCCGACCCCGCCGATGACCCCGCTCGCGATCCTGGTGATGGAGACTGGTAGATTGTTTGTTTTTATTTCTGTTGTTCTTATTGTGTTGTGTTGTACTGATGTGATGTAGTGGATATTTACTTTTCATGTGATGTGTAACCCTGTTGTTGTACTGTTGTGATGTAGTTATTTATTCTTCATGTTACGTGTAACTTTGGTATTGTTATGTTGTACTGAACATTAAAATTGTTAGTTGGACTGTGTAGTATTATGATTGTTTGTTTAGCACTGTAGTATTTTGTTGGATGTTTAGATGTTTAATGTTAATTTCTCTTTACCCATGCAAATATTTAAAATTGTTATATCACTGCCATTAATGGTTTCATGCCTGCTAGTTGTAAATTTTGAATAATACCAGATAGCTGTTGAAGATTTCAAGATCCCAACACAGAAAGGTTAGTTTTCTTTTACTCTCTACTGTTTCAAATTTACTGAAAAATTTAAGTTTGGGAGAGGGTAGAGAAATACTAACTTTTATTTGTTCTCAATTATTATATTTTCAAAAATTATTAGCATAACTTCTCGCAGTTAAACCTCATTGTAAGTAACTAAAAATTTTTATTTCAGTTAAATATTATGGAAGGATAAGATGAAAATTTTTAGTGATGAAGGTTAATTCCATAATAGTAAGATATTTGGTATGAAAGGATTTGATTAAAGTCAACTATTTAAAGTAAATAAAGCTTTATTTTTGAAATGCTAAGGGACTTAAAGTATTGTGTGTTAAGAAGAGATTGTAACTTTCTTATGAATAATAAAGCTTATACTTAACTATAAAGTAAGGAGATGTTTTAAGTTTGAACTTTAGAAAGAGGAGAGTGGAGTTCAAAATCATTAAAGGGTTATCCAGATATAGTAATCCTCATTAAAAAAAATAAAAAAAAAGAGAAAAGAAGAATTGAAAAACAATACCTAAAAGAAAAAAGAAAAAGAAAAGAAAAGAAAAAGAAAGAAAAATGTTTATGAGGAGAAGTTTGAGGAGATGCCTAATAAAAAATTGGCTTCACTTCAATCACCTTAAAGGGAGAGCTTGATTTCATTTATGAATTTATGTTTTAAGTAGTGGCCTACATTCTAAAGAAGTTTACATGAACTTCTTTTTCACATAGTCTTTTAAGGCACTCTGAATGTGACAAATTATGGTTAATCTTGAAATAAATAGAAGACTATAACTCTTAGACTTGATTGCTGAATATTCTTACACCTGTAGTGTTAACCCGAGTTATTAAAATTCTTTCTAAAAATCTAACCAATATTTTCTTTTGAATGAAAAATTTTAGTGTCCTACGGTTGAAAAGTAAATTGCCTAGAGTTATATTTTATGTAGCAAAAGGATTACTTGAGGACAAGTAATAGTTAAAGTTTGGGGGATTCTGATGCACCAAAAATATATACGGTTTTTGCTATATAATTTTACCCTTTTTTGTGATATTACACTTTAGAGAAATGTATTTTTCATGATGATTTTAGGTGATTGGAGTGAAAAGAAGCAAAAAGGAATGAATCCAGAGCAAAAAGGAGCAAAAATGAGCAAAATGGTGGAAAAGGTGTTCTGGCGCTGCCAGTGCCCAAATCCAGAGACTTCAGAATAAATAGCACGATAGAGCGCCGTCGGCGCCCTATCTGGCGCCGCCGGTGCCCGAAGTCGGTGGAGTTCAAATTTGAAGAGTTTTAGCAACTTTTTGAAGGGATGCCTATGGAAACTCTTGGGATTTCATCCCTATCTTATAAATAACTATTTTTGGATGAAAATGGAGAGGTTCTAGAGTGTTTCTTCAGGGATCTAGAGTAGGTTTTGTGTGCTTCTTCATTGTCTTAGTGTTTTAGTGTGTTAGGGTTTAGGAGAAGAGAGTGTAGAGTGAGGATTTGAGAGGAATTCTTCTCTAAAGAGTGAAGGAGAAGGAGTAAAGTGAGAGATTGCTTCTTCCTTTTTATTCTAAAGAGAGAATCAAGTGTTGTAAAGAAGAGAGAAGATGATTCAAAGGAATTTCAAGGGAATTTCATTGGGGAAGAGAAAGTGATAAGTTGTATTTTGTTTTGTGGTTTGTATGACTTTTCTTTTATATATAAAATCCATGTTTTATTGTATCTTATCCATGAATTCTAAGTAGTCTCCCTTGTCTTTCTTCTTGCATAGAGATGTGATGATGGATTGATGTGGATTTGATGTGCTTTTAATGTAATGAAGAAATTGTGATGGTTTTTCATTTAGAACTTAATTTACTTTCAATTTGGCCAATTGAAATGTTAAAATGTGTTGTTGAACATTAAGTTTGAAAGGATTTAATATCCTACAACAATAATGAAAGATCCATTCAATTTCTATGGATGAATTGTGTAGTTCTTCAGAATTGAGTGCAAATAAATAGGGAAATGTGTTTTGATGGACTTCATTGTGGAGATTTCTGGGTGACAGGCTAAAATCCCTAAATTGGTTCTAAGATTAGTAACTAATATCAAAGGTTAGCCTTCGGGTGAAGGGTGAGTTGGAGCTTCAAAGTGAGAGCCGGTATCCTACCAGCCTAGCCTTAGAGTTAGTGACTAAACTTATAATATGTCAATGTTCTTTTCTTACTTAGAAGAGGGGGTACTCTTTTAAGGGTAAAGAATCATCAATGCTCCTATTTGGCACAATAACATAAATAATTGTTCCATATCAATCCACACATCATATTCTCATTGCAAGAGGAAAGATACTTTTCTCATATATTAAAAACCTTTCAAACACTTAGTTTAGTGTGTCTGTTAGTTAATTCTGTTTTTAAAGTTGTTAGAAGTAATTGTAGTTTAGTTAATTGTTACTGTTTTTTGCATAGTGTTAGTAGGAGTAAGTGTTAAAGCTCAAGTGCTATTTAAATGTTGGATTTTAGTGCTATATTACATATTGTGAACGCTTTCTTATACCTCAAGCTTTTCTGTGGGATCGATAACTAGGACTCAATTAGAGCCATGTATTACTTGATACGATACGTATACTTGCGTTGAATGCTTGGACTTAATAAAATCATTATAAATACATAAATCTGAGTTCATAAATTCATGCAAAATATAATTCCGCCACATCAACTACCTTCACTTTCAATGACAACAACATTAATAGTGATGAAAATATCCTACTTAGGTTAGAAGAACTTGATAGCCTTTAGGGGCATAGATTGCAAGCCCAACAAAATATCGAGTTATATCATGCTCAAATGGCCTGAGCCCATGTTAAATTAGTGAGGCAAAGGAACTTTATAATTGGAGACATGATATTTGTTTTACGACACCCCATTGTGACTCAACATTGTACACACAAAAATTTTAAAACCACTTAAAAAGGACTGTTGGTGACTGGAAAGGTCTATGAAGGAGGAGCCTCTAAGTTGATTAACAGTGATTGATCTCATCTGATGCCTCTATTAAAGGGAAATACATAGAAAAGCATTATGCCTAGGTATATTTTGTACTTGATGTATTAAAAAACATTGTTTTAGAGCTTTTATGTACTTTATAATTCAATTTATTTGCAATACATATGGCAAATCTTTTGATATTTAATTGATATGAGAGTTCTTTATGATCAATGCTTATACGCGTTAAGAAAAACATTCAACAAAGTTCTTCATAAAAATATGTTTGTAAGAAAATCCATGCACTTTTCTTAACATTTCCTTTTAGTTACGCATTTTTATGCAGAATCTAATTCAACAGTGTGTATTCATCATAAATGAATATGGTGGATATCCTAAATTGTTATACACTTGTTTTTAATTTAAAGCTAAATGGCCACTCATAATAAATGAATGTGGTAAACATCCTTAAAAGATGTATTCTTGATTTTAGTTTAATTCTAAGTGTCTCAAGCGTAGGTTAGGTTACTTACCTATCCCCTTGATATTTTGATGGACTTGATTGATTTTAAATATCCTCATCAAAAGACATTATTTTTTTAATGAGCACTATTACCTCTCATTTTATTCAAAAAAGAAGCAACAATACAAACCTGAGAAAGATGTCCCCCACACCCACCCTATAATCCAAAACGAAAAAAAAGGTCCTCTTTCCAGAAAAGAAAAAATACAACTCCACACACCCAAACTCAACAAAACTAAATATCCAAAGAAACTAAGTGATACAAATTCTCAGCTAAAAATTTAGAAACAAAGGAGCATGTAAGAGAGAGCCAACTTAGCAATCCAATCAGCAACCTTATTCCCATCTCTTTTGGTGCTAGAACAAACAATGTTAAGGCCATCAACAAGGTAATGAATTCTTTTAACCTACAAATTAATACTCCAATGGCAATTTTTGCTTCATTCTAGAGAATAAGGGATTCCATTTCCATAATAATGTTAATCCAACCTATTTTCCTAGCAATCACTAAAGCAAAAGCTATAGCATCTACTTCAGCAACAATAGGGGACACAACCAAAGCAAGAGCAACAAACCAATAAAGGACAACAACAGTCCAATCCCGACATAAACCCCCAACCCAACAAAATTCTGCTTCCAGCAACCATCATAATTAAGCTTTAGGAAAGGAGCAGCAGGTTTACACCACCTTCTTACAAAGGTAATTATTAGTACTATTATAACTTATATTAAGATTTGAAGCAATAGAATAAAGATAATGATTACTACTCTCCTTCATAAAAATAAAAGAAAGACTCTTATAACTATAAGAACAAATCTGACAAATAGCATGCTTAGAAGTAACTGACCGCGACTTTATATATTAAGCAAGAATTTATGAAGTCGAAATTATATATTTAGAATGATTTAGTAAAGTTACAAATTCAACGCAAGTATACGTATCGTATCAAGTAATACAGGGCTCTAATGGAGTCCTGGTTATCGATCCCACATGGAGGTGAACGTTCTTTAAATCAGATAATATAGCACTAAAATCCAATACCCAATGTAATAATTACGTAAGTGCACTACCACTAGTTAATGCAAAGTATAATAAAGCTACTACAATTACTTCTAATTACTGAACTATATTAACTAACAAACACACTAACTTATGTGATTTATAAGATACTTCTATATGAAAAAGTGTCTTTCTTTCTACATAAAGATTATTATGTGTGGATGATGAAGAATGGTAATTATTTGTGTTGTGCCAAATAGGAGCATATTTGCTTCTTTACCTTTAAAAGAGTACCCCCACTTCCAAGCAGGTAAAGAACATTGCCATATCTTAAGTTTAGTTACTAAATCTAAGGCTAGGCTGAGAGGATACCGGCTCTCACTTCGGAGCTCACACTCACCCTTCACCCGAAGGCTAACCATAGGCTTTAGTTACCAATCTTAAGACCAAATTGGGGATCCCATTCTGTCACCATGAACCTCCAATTTGAAGTCCATCAAAACTCATTTCCCTATTTATTTGCACTTAATCCCCATGAACTACGCAATTCATTCTCGGACATTAAATAGTTTCTTCATTTTGTTGTAGAACATTCGATTCTTTTGGAATTAATGTTCCTCAACTTGTTTTAACAATTCTATTGGCCGGATTGAAAAGTAAATTAAGTTCCAAATTAAAGAAACATCACAACTTTTATAACACTTAAAGGGCACATCATCTCCACATCACCACATCATAATTACTTCATGCAAGAAGAAAGGCAAGGGAGACTACTCACTAACCATGGAGAAGATATAAAAACACATGGATTTTATATATAAAAGAAGAGTCATAGAAACTAAAATAGTCAATACAACTTATCTCTTTCTCTTCCCCAACCAAATTCCTTCAAAGTCCCCTTGATTCCTTTTCTCTTCCTTGCAACACTTGATTCTCTCCTTGGAACAAAGATGAAGAAGCAATCTCTCACTTTACTCCCTCTTCTCCCCTCCTTAGAGAAGAATTTCTCTTAAAATCACAAACCCTAACTCTCTTTTACACTTTCCTCACACTCTCTACAACAATTCTCTTCTCTTCCTCCTCTCTATTTTCGTCTTGGACACTTAATTTAATGTTAGGAACGAATTCCCCAAGAGTTTCTTCAAGCACCTCATCAAAAATCTGCCAAAACTTTTGAATTCGAAGTGAACCGACATAGGGCGCTGGCAGCGCCCGATAGTGGCACCAGCGGCGCCCTATCGTGCCAATTAATTCTGGAGTCACTGGAATAGGGCGCTGGCGGCGCCAGGGCTGTTTTCCTCCAAATTGCTCCATTTTGCTCCAAATTCGCTCTTTTTTGCATCTTTTCGCTCCAATCACCTATAATCATCATACCTGCAACAAATCATGAAAAATACCTTCCTTTAAAGTGCAATATCACCAACAATAGGTAAAAACATATAGCTAAAAGGGTATATATTTATGGTGCATCAAAATCCCCCTAACTTAAACTATTACTTGTCCTCAAGTAATCATTTTACTACATAAAAATATAACTCTAGACAATGTACTTTTCAATAGTAAGGGACCAAAATTTTTCATTCAAAAGAATATAGTGTTTATATTTTCAGAAAAAGTTTAGCAACTCAGGTCAACATTACAGGTATAAGAATATTCAGTACTTAAGTCTAAGAGTTCTAGTCTTCTATTTATTTCAAGATGAACCATAATTTGTTATATTAAGAGTGCTTTAAAGGACTATGTGAAAAGGAGTTCATGCAAACTTTATTAGAATGTAGGCTAGTACCTTAAACATAAATTCAGAAATGAAATCAAGCTCTCCCTTTAAGGTGATTCAAGTGAAGCCAATTTTTGATTAGGCATCTCCTCAAGCTTCTCCTCATAACATTTTTCTTTTCTTTTATTTTTCTTTTTATTTTCTTTTTCTTCTTCTTTTTTTTCTCTTTTTTTTTCTGAGGATTACTATATCTAGACAGCCTTTAATGATTTTGAACTTCACTCCCCTCTTTATAAAGTTCAAACTTAAGTCATCTCTTTATTTTATAGTTAAGTACAAGCTTTATTATTCATCATAAAGTTATAATCTCTTCTTAACACACAATACTTTAAATCTCTTAATATTTCAAAAATACAGTTTTCTTTACTTTAAATAGTTGACTATAATCAAATCCTTTCATACCAAATATCTTACTTCTATAAAATTAACCTTTATCACTAAAATTTTTCATCCTTTCCTTCCATAATATTCAACTGAATTGAAAAGTTTTAGTTATCTTATAATGAAATTCAACTGCCAAAAGTTATGCTAATAATTTTTGAAAATATAATAATTGAGAACAAATAAAAGTTTAGCATTTCTCTACCCTCCCCCAAATTTACATTTTTCAATAAATTTGAAATAGTTGAGAGTAAAAGAAAACTAACCTTTCTGTGCTGGGATCTTGAAATCTTCATAATTTACCTGGTATTAATCAAAATTTACAGCTAGCAAGCTTGAAACAATTAGTAGCAGTGATATAACAATTTTAAATATTTGCATGGGTAAAGAGAAATAAACATTTAAACTACTAAATATCCAACATAACACTATAACATGAAAAAAAACTATCACACTACTAACAATACACCTAACAGTTCAACATAAAAAATAAATGACACTACATCACATAGTACAACACAGGGGTACACATCACATGAAAAGTAAATGTCCACTGCATCACATCAATACATCTCAACAGACTAAGAACACCAGAAATAAAATAAACAAATTATCTACCAGTCTCCATCACCAGGATTAATAGCAGGGTCATCAGCAGGATCAGAAGGTCCAAGCCTGTATGGTTGATCCAGGAAACAAATTCATATTTTTATGCCTTAATTTTGATTAAATTTTAAGGATATTATGCTTTAATGAAAGGTATTTTTGTTTTTTTGGATGTAAGTGATACAAAAATGTTCAAGGAGAAAATTATGAAAAAAGAGCAAAAAGGAGCAAAAAGGAGCAAAAATAGAGCCAAAATGCAAAATTTTCGAAATTACTGGCTTGGCGCCTAGGCGCCAGAGTCCGGTTCCTAAGCGCCAGCTCGATACAAAAAACTGTTAAGTTTTTGATGACTTTTGGGCGGTTATTTTGACGGTGTGAGCAGTTATTGGACCTTCTAGAAGACTGGCAGTTGTTCCTGGTTTATAGGACATGTGATATAATGTATTTGGACGCTTCAAAACAGTTTTAATCTCGAAGAGGTGCGATCCAAAGTGAAGAGGTGCGAAGAACTGGACGCGGTGTCCGGCGCCTAGGCGCCAGATTCCGGCGCCTAGGCGCCGACACACCTTCTAGAAGATTCATTGAATGTGGACACATTTTGAAGAGGTGCCTTGAGGCAACCCTTGAAGCCTATGAATAGGATGGTATTCCTTCAGAGAGAAACGCCCCATCTACCCCTCCCTATCTAGAGTCCAATCTAGAGAGAGAATTAGAGAGATCATATTAGGGCCACCTTTTTACTTTCCTTCATAAATTAGTGAGTTTATTTTAGAGTTCGTATTTAGAGTTTGAAAGAGTTGGTGCATCTGTAGTTCATTACGCTGTGGAGTCAGTAGGAATCAAAAGTTCAGTAGGAGAAACATCTAAGATAAGTATTTTTATTTTGATTCAAAGTTTATTTAATATGTTTTGTTATTTAATTTCAATGTGTTCTATGTAGTTACTTTACTTTCTCCTTTCAATTATGAAAAGATAAATAAGATAATACAAAATTCGTCGGAGAATTAAAAATCATATATTTTCAAAACATTGTGATGATATTAAAACCGGTTCTTAATTTACTATTTAAAATGGCCATTTAAATTTTTAAAACCTGTTGAAGAGTTTTGAGACCTAGAAGGAGATGAATTCTTAACTTGTAGATATCACATAAATCCTTGGGTAGTCGAAGGCCTTGTATGGGTTATTTAAGGTGAAGTGCAAATAAATAGGAAGATATTCAATATTGGGTGTAGAATTGATAAGTTTTTAGAGTGACAGACTAAATTCTTGTGATTTGGTTTATAGAAAAGGAAAGGGTCACTAGTAGGGCCGGCCATAGCCACCCTTGGACATCTAGTAGTGTGAGCCTAGATTAACCCATTCTACTAACAATACATCCGGACCTGATCTATAAGCTAGCCAATGTTCTTTGCACCTGGATCAAAGGGTAAAGAATATGAATGCTTCTATTTGGCACAATACCATAAATTTATATTCTCCACGAATATTATCATTATCTTAGAAAATCATGGATTAATTGAAATGGAGAAAGTTGCTTTCTTATTGCTATTTACATCAATTATTTTATTTCTGCTTTATTATTGCATCTAGTAAATTAAAGATATTTTATTTTTAATTATAAAAGAAATACTTTAAAATAAACATATTTAAAGATCTATAACTCTCTCCTCGTGGGAACGATACTGGGGTCTTTGTTTCAAAGCCATATATTACTTGAAACGATACCTATACTTGCGTAGAACCCCTAGTGTGTAAAATATTTTCCATAAAATTATATTTATATACACTAGTCGCTATTATTATTTATAACATATATTTTTGAAAGCATTAATTAGTACGTTGATCTTCAAAGGACTTCGAGTCAAGTTTTTTGCACCGTTGTCGGGGAAGAAGATTTTAGTACGCAATTATTTATATCGGGTCAAGTTTTTGGCACCGTTGTACTGGGAGAGCAGAGGCAAACTTTTAGATTTTAAGTATTTTTATTTTATTCATTTTTATTTATTATAAAAAAAACAAAAAACATATATATTATAATAATATTTATATTTATTCTTGCTAATTGACTTTTTATGCGTAGTTCTGGATCTGAAGGATTATTACCTTTAGATTCTGAATTAGAAAGAACTGTTAGAAGAATTAAAAAAGGAAAACAAATTCAAAAATTTCAAGAAATGACTAATTTACATAACAATTTACAAAATCCAATTGAAAATAATGATCAAAATGTTTATAAACCATTAAGGGATTATGCTAACCCTACAGTTGATGAACTTCATAGTAGTATTCAAATACCCACTGTGGATGCTAATTCTTTTGAGCTTAAACCGTCTATTATTCAGATGGTTCAAAACAATCAATTTAGTGGAACACCAAATGAGGATCCAAATTTACACCTTGCTAGTTTTTTAGAACTTTGTGCTACCTTTAAATATAGCAATGTTTCTGATGATGCTATTAGGATTAGACTCTTTCCTTTTTCTTTAAGAGATAAAGCAAAGATGTGGTTGAACTCCTTAGCAATAGGTTCTATTAAAACATGGGCTGAAATGACACAAAAATTCCTTGCTAAATATTTTCCTCCTTCTAAAACTGCTGAATTAAGAAATGATATTACTTCATTTTGTCAATTTGACGGGGAGACAATTTATGAAACTTGGGAAATATTTAAAGAACTATTAAGAAAATGTCCTCATCATGCTTTACCTGATTGGTTAATTATTCAAACATTTTATAATGGATTAATTGGATCTTTAAAATCAATTATTGATGCTGCTGCTGGAGGTTCTTTAATGTCTAAATCATTTGAAGAAGCTTACACTTTAATTGAAGAAAGGGCGGACAATAATTTTCAATGGCCTTCTGAAAGGATTAATCCTAAAAGAATGGCAAGTATTCATGATAATGAAACATTTTCTATTTTAGCTTCACAAGTAGCAGCAATGTCTAGGAAATTAGATAGTTTTGCTATTAATATATCACATAATAACTCTGCTAATATTGAAGATTCTCAAACTATTGAAACTTTACAAGCTATTGCTAGTAAAAATAATCCTTACTCAAATTATTATAATCCTGGAAGGAAAAATCATCCTAATTTTAACTTGAATAATTCACAACAATAGGGTAATAATTAGTCTCATCCCACTGGAAATTGGAATAATCAAGTTAATTCAAACTATAAACCACATGGATTTAATAATCAACAGAAAAAGTTATCTATAGAAGAATTAATTTTACAACTAAGTAATCAATTACAAAATCAAAACACTGCTATTCGTAATATTGAGAATCAAATGGGACAAATCGCTAATTTAATGAATTATAGACCCAAAGGAACGCTTCCTAGTAATGTTGAAATCAATCCAAAAGAAACTGGAAAAGAACATGAACATGTTAAAGCTGTACAACATAGAAGTGGAAAGGAATTAAAAGAAAGAATGCAGAATGAAATTGAAAATGAGATTGGGGTTGAAGAGATTGAAAAATCTAAAGAAACTCCTTCTCCTAATAAAGATCAAACTGATATTTTTATTAATATGGAAGTTGAAAAACCACCACCACCTTTTCCTTAAAGACTTAAACAACAGAAGTTTGATCATCAATTTTCTAAGTTCTTTGAAATTTTTAAGAAACTCAATATGAACATACCTTTTGCTGAAGCTTTGGAACAGATGCCAACTTATGCAAAATTTATGAAAGATATTTTAAGTAAGAAATGAAGATTTGAAGCTTTTGAAACTGTTGCATTAAGTGAAGAATGTAGTGCAATAATTAAAAAGAA
Source organism: Papilionanthe hookeriana x Papilionanthe teres (assembly GCA_022702705.1). Lineage (NCBI taxonomy): Eukaryota > Viridiplantae > Streptophyta > Magnoliopsida > Asparagales > Orchidaceae > Papilionanthe > Papilionanthe hookeriana x Papilionanthe teres. The sequence continues at coordinate 63,471,623 of CM040439.1, read as the reverse complement.
ATTACCTCAAAAACTTAAAGATCATGGAAGTTTTACTATACCTTGTGCTATTGGAGAAAAGTTTTGTGGAAAAGCTTTATGCAATTTTGGAGCAAGTATTAATCTGATGCCATTTTCTATTTTTCGAAGGTTGAATTTAGGAGAGATTACTCCCACCACTGTAACCCTTCGATTAGTGATAGATCTATCACTTACCCTAAAGGAGTTATAGAGGATGTTCTTGTTAAAGTAGATAAATTTATCTTCCCTGTAGATTTCATTGTACTTGATATGGAAGAAGATAAAGAAATACATATTATTTTAGGGAGACCTTTTCTAGCGACCGGACGAGCTATGATTGATGTGCAAAAAGGAGAATTAACCATGAGAGTTAATGATCAAGAGATTAAATTTAATGTCCTTAAATCAATGAAGTACCCTAACAAAGAAAAATGTTATCGAATGGATATAATTGATTATTTAATTGAGAAACATTATCAAGAAAAATGTAAAGTAATTTCTGAAGAAAAATTTGAATTATTAACCGATGAAGATGAAGAACCAAAAGAAGAAGAAACTCATTATATTAAAGATAATTGTGAAACATTGGACATAACTCAAAATGATATACTTTTACCCTCAATTAAAAAAGCCACTGAACTGGAATTAAAAATGTTACCTTCGCATTTAAAGTATGCATTTCTGGGAAATTCATTAACTTTACCTGTTATTATTTCTTCTGAGCTAAGTATGATCAAGAAGAAAAATTGATAGGAGTGTTAAAGAATTATAAGAAAGCATTTTGTTGGACAATTGCTGGCATAAGAGGAATAAGCCCGTCCATTTGTATGCATAGAATTTTAGTGGAAGAAAATTTTAAACCTACTATTCAACTGCAAAGAAGATTAAATCCTATCATGAAAGCGGTTGTTAAAAAAGAAATTGTTAAATGGTTAAATGCTAGTATTATTTATCCTATTTCGGATAGCCAATGGGTAAGTCCTATTCATTGTGTTCCAAAGAAAGGAGGAGTAACTGTCATTGTCAATGATAAAAATGAACTAATTCCTATAAGACAAGTTACTGAACGGCGAATTTGCATTGATTATAGGAAATTAAATGACGCCACTAGAAAGGATCATTTTCCTTTAAGTTTCTTGGATCAAATGCTTGATAAATTAGCTGGACACTCATATTTCTGTTTTCTAGTTGGATATTCTGGTTATCATCAATTACCTGTCGCTCCTGAGAACCAAGAGAAAACAACATTTACAAGTCCTTATGGAACATTTGCCTTTAGAAGAATGCCTTTTGGTTTATGTAATGCACCTGCAACTTTTCAAAGATGTATGATGTCAATATTTTGTGATTTGATTAACAAAGAAATTGAAATATTCATGGACGATTTTTCACTTTTTGGAACTTCTTTTGAATCTTGTTTGGAAAATATTTCCAAAATTCTGAAAAGATGTGAAGAAACAAACTTAGTTCTTAACTGGGAAAAATGTCAATTCATGGTCACAGAAGGCATTGTAATTGGTCACAAGATTTCACAAAAAGGGATGGAAGTAGATCAAGCAAAAGTGAAAATTATTGTTGAAGTACAACCACCTACTACTGTTACTGATGTGAGAAGTTTTCTAGGTCATGCTGGATTTTATAGAAGATAAATAAAGGATTTTTCTAAAATTGCTAAACCTCTTTGTCATTTATTGGAGAAAGATGCTAAATTTGAATTTAACAAAGACTGTGTTAATGCTTTTAATATTTTAGAAGAAAAATTAATTACTGCACCTATCATTGTTGCACCTAATTGGAATAATTCTATTGAATTAATGTGTGATGCAAGTGATTTTGCAATTGGAGCTGTATTGGGACAAAAATATGAGAAAATTTTCAAAGTTATATATTATGCTAGTAAAACTCTTACTGAAACTCAAAGAAATTACACTACTACCGAGAAAGAGCTTCTAGCTATAGTATATGCTTTTGATAAATTTAGACCTTATCTTCTTGGTACTAAATGCATAATTCATACTGATCATTCCGCTATTAAATATCTAATGTCAAAAAAGGATGCTAAACCTAGACTAATAATATGAGTTTTACTTCTCCAAGAATTTGATTTTCAAATAGTGGATAGAAAAGGAACGGACAACCAAATTGATGATCATTTAACTAGAATTAAGAATGATGTTATTACTGAAGAAAACAAAAATGAGAAATTTTCTGATGAACATTTATATGTTATTCAAGGATACAAAAAACCTTGGTATGCGAATATAGTCAACTATTTAGTTAGCAATATTCTACCTTATGGATTGGATGAAAAATTTATTAAGAAATTTAAAAATGATGCTAAATATTATATTTGGGAAGATCCTCATTTATTTAAATTAGGAAGAGATTCGAAGATGCGTACCTTATGAAGAAACTTATGCTATTATTCAAAAATGTTATGATTCCGATTTTGGAGGACACTTTGGAGTAGATAAAACTGCATTTAAAATTTTAAATTCAGGATTTTATTGGCCTACTTTATTCAAAGATGTGAGACATTATGTTAAAACATGTGATCGATGTCAAGAATGGGAAATATATCCAAGAAAGATGAAATGCCTTTAAACTATATATTGGAAGTTGAAATTTTTGATATATAGGGTTTAGACTTTATGGGACCATTTGTACCATCATCTGGAAAAATTTATATTTTATTAGCAGTTGATTATGTTTCAAAGTGGATTGAAGTTGTAGCTTTACCTAATCGTGACTCCAAAAGTGTATCTAAATTTTTAAAGAAGATGATTTTTTCAAGATTTGAAATGCCTAAGGTAATTATCACAGATGGTGGGAGTCATTTTAGAAATATAAGAATTCAATCATTACTGCAAAAATTTGGAATCAAACATAAAATTACAACTGCATATCACCTACAAACAAGTGGAATGGCTGAAGTATCAAACAGAGAAATTAAAAGAATTTTAGAGAAGACTGTTAATCCTAAAAGAACTGATTGGGTTGATGGACTTGATTCTGCATTATGGGCTTATAGAACAGCTTATAAGACACCAATCGGAATGTCACCTTACCGGTTATTTTTTGGAAAACACCGTCACTTACCCGTTGAACTCGAACATAAAGCTTATTGGGCAATAAAGGAGTTTAATTCTGATTTGAATACTGCAGGAGAAAAATGATTATTGCAATTAAATGAGATGGATGAATTAAGAAATGAATCATATGATAATGCAAAAATTTATAAATAGAAAAAGAATGTATTACATGATAAAAAGATTTCAGGAAAAATATTTGAGCTTGGACAAGAAGTATTACTATTTAATACTCGTTTAAGACTTTTTCTTGGAAAATTGAGATCAAAATGGATAGGACCATATATAATTGAAAAAGTATACCAATATGGAGTCGTGGATATTAAAGACCCCAAAACGGGAAAATTTTTTAAAGTTAATGGATTAAGATTAAAGCCTTATTTTGGAGACATTAAAAAGATTTATAAAGAGGCTTATGAATTAAGTCGACCTGATTAAAGACTTACTTAGATCGGGCTGACAACGTTAAACCAAGCGCTTAATGGGAGGCAACCCATACATTTTATTTTTAGTGTGTTTTTACATTTTTAATGTTTGTTTATGCCTCGTTCTTGACTAATTTTATGTAAGTTCAGAAAATTAAAAATTATCTTGAAGTATATAAAGTTTGGACTTTGGATCACTCCATTTCATATGTGAGTAAAAAGGAGATCAAGTTAACCTTCATTGAAATTATGTATAATTGTGTTATTGAGATTGTTCTGATCTTATCATTATAATTTACCTATTTTTGGAGAATGAAACCTTAAAATTTGACGTTAGGCAAAACGGAGTCGAACATGGTTCCGGCGCCTAGGCTCCAGAATTCGGCACCTAAGCGCCAGAATAAGCTGTGTGTCGATGGGTCCGGCGCCTAGGCGCCAGATTTGGCGCCTAAGCACCACAGTTACTGGGTCGTGTAAAATCTGAAAATTTTCAGTTTTTCACATGATTTTCACCTTTAAATTAACCCATCTTCGTCCCCAATCCCTATGCAATCATAATTTCGACCCATACACTTCATTCTTGAGAGATTACAGAGGATTTTTGAAGAAATGGAGAGGAGAAATCTTGGAGAAGATGCTAGAGACAAAGGTCAAAAAGATCCTCAACCCTACTTCAATGGTTTCATCCCTGTAAGTTTGGAGAAAATTTCTAGTCATCTTGATAAGCTTGAAGAGGATTTCAAGAGTATTGGAGATCGCCTTCATGAGATGTATAATCAGATTGAACATCTGGAATGGCAAGCGAAACTCCAATTTGATCATCTAGCGGCTTATCAAGATGCTCAAGTAGAGATGTATGTGAAGAACAATTGGATCGAAGACAAAACGGCTATGGATTTTCCAAGAGCATTAGTGTTCTTCCTAAGTGGGCTGAATAGTTTTCCTTGCCAAGATAATGGAAATTAGATAGTGATTTGGTGAGATCGTGATTTATCTAGTGAGTCGTTGTATCGATTTAGTGAATCGATTGTGTTTGTTTGTGTATTTGCTTTCATGTTCAATGTGTGTTCGGACTTGAATCATTATATTATCCTTATTTGAAGTGTATTGAGCTAATATTGAAGATTATAAATGAAAATTAGAGGAGTTGGATTTAATCTTTAATTTTTAAAAAAATTTTTGGAAAATGGTTTGGAAGTTGAATTTATGAATTTTGGTGGAAAAAAAAGTTTTTAGAGTGATTTTTGTGAAAGGCGAGTCTGGCGCCTAGGCGCCAGAATTCGGCGCCTAAGCGCCGGTTCGGCCTGCTTACCCGAAAAACACCATATAAACCCCATTAGCCATGGATGACGCCTAAGCTTCATCTCCTTCCTCATTTTTGCTAAAATACACCTCTTAGATCCATTTTGAGGTCAAAACATCAAGTATTTGGGCGTGAAATCACTTGATTTCTTCTTCTCGAGGTCAGATCTACACTCTAATCCATTTATTTTTGATTTTTACCATAGTTTTTCCTATGTTTTGCTAAAAACCAAAATTTTGAGAAAAATTTTGATTTTTAGGTATTCTATTTGGATTTTTAAACTTATTTTAAGTTTCTTGAACTTAAAAAGAGTTTAAATATTTGATTCCTAAATTTGTTCTTGTTTTCTTTCACGTTTAGATGACATCGAAATCTAAGCGAGGGAAGGGATGAGAAAATTTTGACAGTAGCAAGTTCGCGACTGCGGCAAAGACATTTTCGATATCACGAATTTGCGACGTCGAGAACGTTTATCTTGGAGCGAAGCTTTTACAATCCGGGTGAAATGATCGAGAACACAATCGTTGCGCACAACTGGCAACGATTCTGTTATTTCACTGTTGTTGCTGTTATTCCAATTGTTCGCGAATTTTATGCTAACTTTTTAGATGCGGAAGACTACGAAGTCTTCGTCAGAGGTATTGGAGTAGGATTTACTCTGGAGAGGATCAATGTATTTTATGGACGGCCACCTACCATCGAGTGCCACTTTTCTGGATTATCTCCATCTGAGGGAGATCTTGAGATGATTATTTCTTATTTGAATGACGGCACTGGAGCCCGGAAGATCCAAAATGAAAAATAGGTAAACTTTAAATCTTCCAAGTTAAATGGTATTTCAAATGCTTGGCATTATTTTATTTTTGCTAGACTTCTACTTTCCAACCACCTGAGTGAAGTCAATAGAGATCAAGCTATCTTAAACTACTGCATTCAGAAGAGGAAGCCGATAGATGTCAGCAGTATTATTTATGATTCTGTGGAGTCTACTGCTAGATCCAGTACTTCTGTGGGACTGGGATTCCCATCTTTGATCTATTCTTTATGTAATAGCAATGGAGTCACTGCTGATATTTCTGAGGAGAAGCTGAAGTCTACCAAGCCAATTAGGTAGAAGAGTGTTAGTATATATGATCATCTTCGAGGGAAGAGATCGACCGCTCCTTCTACTTCTGCACACACTTCAGGTAGACCTTCTACTTCTACTGCTGAGCCACCATCTAGTTTTTGGGAATCGATGCATGATCAATTTATAGAGCAGCAGCATGAGTTATTTCAAACTCACTGCAGAGTTGATTCTATTGATAAGAAAATTGATCATTTATCTGAGTATACCCAGAGGAAGAGTAGTTACAATGCTGAGTATGATGAAGCTCTCGTTAGATTCCCAAAGGGAGAGCACGATATTCAGTTTCCTACCTTTCCTAGTTTCTCACCATATGTTGATCCTAAGGATGTTGAGTTTTCTTTTGGTGATGATGAAGATGCTGAGGCTACAGACAGTGATTAGTGGCCTGATTTACCTCTGAGTTGTGCTAAGTCTGTTGTTAGATTAGTTTGTTTGCTAGTATTGATTGTTGTTTGTTGTTTGCTAGTTTAGATTTGTTTATGTACTTTGTGTGGATTTTTGGGTGTTGAGACTGTTGTTAGAGTATTTTTAATGTATTGTGTTTAAGATTGAAATTTGGATAAATTTATGTTTATTTTTGTTTCAGCCTACTGTTTAGTAGTTAGTATTGTTGTTCTATTTCTGTTATTATAATTAGTATAGTCATTTAATTTAATTACTAATGAGCCTGCTTACTTTTATACCTGCTTTATTATTTCAGTTTTATTCATAAAAGCAAGTGTAGACATAAATTTTTCTTTCTAGAATGTTTTTTTTACATACTTATAAAAATTCCTTTTTAAAATTATGTTTTTTTTTTCTCTCATACTTTAAAAAAAAATTTCTATGTTAGACCAAAACTTAAGTTTGGGGGAAAGGGAAAATACATTCAAATTTAAATTTTATTTGTCCTTAAAGAACTAATATTTTCTTAAAATAAAAAGTTTTTAACATAACATGAGGAATGGAGAATCTATTTAAGATCACTTAAATTTTTGAAATTATAAATAATTTAGTGGACTTAATCAAAAATTTTAATAACTTTGAATGATTTTAAGAATAGAATTATTCAACTTAAAGAAGAATAAGATTAAGAAATTTTTCTATTCATAGTAGAGATAATTGAATTTTAGAAGTATTAAGAAATAAAAAATTATATCTCGAAAAAGAATAGATTGAAATTCTTTTTGAAATCTATTTATGTTATAATAATTAAGTGAAAATGTATAAGTTTGAAAATATAAGTTAAGGATAGTGAAGTTCAAAACCATTAACAGGCTATCCAGATTCAGTAATCCTCTCTTAAAAAAAAAAAGAAAAAGAGAGGAGAAGCTTGAGGAAATGCCTAATAAAAAATTGGCTTCATTTGAATTAACTTATAAAAACAAAACTGATTACATATATTACTTAATTTTTATGCGTGTATTTTTATTAGAAAAGAATTTCATGAAGATCTTTTTCTTGTGAATAATTTATGTGATCTTAATATAATAAACTACAATTATTTTCGAAGTGAATGAAAAATTTTTGAAGTCTTATGATTAGGTAGTTAGAATATTCTTTAAAATCTTAAAATTAAATTTAGTTAGTGAAATTTGGTTAATGATTTACTAAATCCTTTATAAAATCAAAAATCATAAGGAGTCTTAAATATTTACCTTTTTATTCCAAATGTTATACATTTTATATAGTAAAAAGGGTTACTTCGAGGACAAGTAACGTTTAAGTTTGGGGGATTTTGATCCAAGAAAAAAATACCTATTTTTATGCCTTGATTTTTATTAAATTTTAAGGATATTATGTTTTAATGAAAGGTATTTTTGTGTTTTTGGATGTAGGTGATACAAAAATGTTCAAGAAGGAGAAAAATATGAAAAAGGAGCAAAAAGGCGCAAAAAGGAGAAAAAATAGAGCCAAAATGCAAAATTTTCGAAATTACTGGCCTGGCGCTTAGGCTCCTGAGTCCGGCGCCTAGGCGCCAGCTCGATACAGAAAACTGTTAAGTTTTTGATGACTTTGGGCGGTTATTTTGACTGTGTGAGCGGTTATTGGACCTTATAGAAGACTTGCAGTTGTTCCTGGTTTATAGGACATGTGATACAATGTATTTGGATGCTTCAAAACGGTTTTAATCGCAAAGAGGTGCGATCCAAAGTGAAGAGGTACGAAGATCTAGACGCGATGTCAGCGCCTAGGCGCCAGTTTCTGGCGCTTAGGCGCCAGACACACCTTCTAAAAGATTCATTGAATGTGGATACATTTTGAAGAGGTGCCCTGAGGCAACCCTTGGAACCTATAAATAGGAGGGTATTCCTTCAGAGAAAAAAGCCCCATCTACCCCTCCCTATCTAGAGTCCAATCTAGAGAGAGAATTAGAGAGATCATATTAGGGCCACCTATTTACTCTCCTTCATAAATTAGTGAGTTTATTCTAGAGTTTGTATTTAGAGTTTGAAAGAGTTGGTGCATCTGTAGTTCATTATACTGTGGAGTCAGTAGGAATCAGAAGTTCAGTAGGAGAAACATCTAAGATAAGTATTTTTATTTTGATTCAAAGTTTATTTATTATGTTTTGTTATTTAATTTCAATGTGTTCTGAGTAGTTACTTTACTTTCTCCTTTCAATTATGAAAAGATAAATAAGATAATACAAAATTTGTCGGAGAATTAAAAATCATATATTTTCAAAATATTGTGATGATATTAATACCGGTTCTTAATTTACTATTTAAATTGGTCATTTAAATTGTTAAAACCTGTTGAAGAGTTTTGAGACCTAGAAGGAGATTAATTCTTAACTTGTAGATATCACATGAATCCTTGGGTAGTCGAAGGCTTGTGCGGGTTATTCAAGGTGAAGTGCAAAAAAATAGGAAGATATTATATAATGGGCGTAGAATTGATAAGTTTTTAGAGTGACAGACTAAATTCTTGTGATTTGTTTTATAAAAAAGGAAAGGGTCACTAGTAGGGCCGACCATAGCCACCCTTGGACATCTAGTAGTGTGAGCCTAGATTAACCCATTCTACTAACAATACATCGGACCTGATCTATACGCTAGCCAATATTCTTTGCACCTGGATCAAAGGGAAAAGAATATGAATGCTTCTATTTGGCACAATACCATAAATTTATATTCTCCATGAATATTATCATTATCTTAGAAAATCTTGGATTAATTGAAAGGGAGAAAGTTGCTTTCTTATTGCTATTTACATAAATTATTTTATTTCTACTTTATTATTGCATCTAGTAAATTAAAGATATTTTATTTTTAATTATAAAAGAAATACTTTAAAATAAAAATATTTAAAGATATAGAACTCTCTCCTCGTGGGAACGATACTGGGGTCTTTGTTTCAAAGCCCTATATTACTTGAAATGATACGTATACTTGCGTAAAACCCCTAGTGTGTAAAATATTTTCCATAAAATTATATTTATATACACTAGTCGCTATTATTATTTATAACATATATTTTTGAAAGCATTAATTAGTATGTTGATCTTCAAAGGACTTCGGGTCAAGTTTTTGGCACCGTTGCCAGGGAAGAAGATTTTAGTACGCATATATTTGTATCGTGTCAATGGTGTATAACTAGGACAAGAAGGAAATGTCACATCGGACTCCCCCCTCACAAATCTATCCTGAGCATCATAATAATCTAGATCAAACTCAACTCTTCTCTGTAAATAATTTTCATTCACATCACTCCGGGCCTCAAATACATCCATCCTATGATGCATCCTATCCATACTATCACTCTACAATCTCAACTACTGGATGATATCAGATAGTGTCAGGGGCTCAGAAGTAGATGGAACATCATAGCGCGTGGTAGGAATATCAGTACTCCTACTCTCCTCTCTAGCACCCACATGAGCCTCATAAGTACGGATAATGGTCTTTGCAATCGGCCTCAAAGGTATTGCCACTTCCTCAGAACTACTATACTCCACTCCAGACTGAACACAAAGTGCATGAATCATGGCAGGATGTCCTAATCCACCAGTGGTTTCTCCTTTGGCAATAAAGTGAATGCTCTTAAAAATAATGGCTCCAATATTAATCTTCTTCATATTCTGGATACAATAATTTAAAATAGCTCGATCCCTAGTAATTTCACTGTGATGATAAGAAGGCAATAGTCTTGGAGAAATGAAATAATGCCATGCTTTAGAAGCAACATTTAAAGTAGAAGCACGGATGTTAATCATCTGTCTCTGATTCATCTTCCATTCCCCTCTTCTATCGGTTAGATACGTGATTACACTCATCAAATTCCCTTCACTAGTATCAAATTCTCAAATTCACAAACAAAAGGTACTCAAATTTGATAAAATGCATTGATACGTTATGGGGTGAACTCAACCAGTTTCCCTCGGACTAGCACAGATTCTATTTCAGACCAGGGCACATTAGCATAAAATTCTCGGATTACTCCCAAAACAACATTAGCAGAAAAGTAACAGAAATGTTCCCAATTTCGCTCAGAAATCAACTGTTTTATAGTTCCACCAGGATTTTCAAACACTCGATCCTGAATACACTTCTTATTTTGCAATTGAGAGTCAAGCAAACCGAGCTTTAATATTAACAAATCTTTCATCGTCCCAATCAAATTTTTGCTTCCCCTTACTCGTTCTAGGAGCCATGTGGATTTCTAGAAAAATTGCAAAAATTTGCCAATAAATTCCAAATCCACAATGCATTAACTCCAAGCATTAATCTATACAAGTAAGAACAAATTCTGCCATATGAAACTTCACTTTTTCTCAAAAATCTCCAAAAATATCATCCAACAATGTGAGAGTTGCACATGGCAAATATCCAAAAATTTTAGGTTAAAGTAAAGCTCTTACCAAGAGAAGTGCAGATCCGGCCTCTGAAATCCTTGAAATCCTCTCTAATCCGAGATATAACAAGCCCTAAAGCTTTAAAATCGCGAATATGGAAGTGGGAGATGAAAGAAATGGCGGAAAAATGGGTCCCAGGCTATTTTCACGAATTTTTAAGGGTCCCGGGCTATTTTCGGTGTTTGGGCACCGGCGGCGCTTAATCTGGCAGCTGCGGTGCTCTACTCAAAATAATAGCCCGTTTCTCTGGATTTGGGCGCCGACGGTGCCAGTCTAAAATTTTATTGGGTTTAAAAATTTTCTTAGCAAATTCTATCGTTTCAACCTCCGCATTCCTATTTAACACATTAACAAGCATCTATTTCATCTCACAAACATTAAACAACATCAATTTACACAAACAACACATCACATTACTTTCATATATATAAAATCCACGATACGACGATTACACACATATGTTCATCAAATTCAAGAAACACTCCTTAGATCCTTAGTGTTGCAAGTACACTATGATAAGAAAACACTAAGTCCTAAGTACAGAGAAGAAATCAAAGCAAAGTCCAAACACACCCTACTAAAACAAAGCAAAGCAAACAATATAGCAATCAAAGCAAACACTTAAAAATAACAAAGCAGCATATAAAATCTACTAATTACTCCTCATCAGTCTCAGAAGTCTCATCCTCTCTAATCTCTCCCATTGATTGACGATGAATGAACAGATTGTAGAATGGACAATATGGGAATTCATCAAATAAATCTTCAGCCACCACAGCATTCTTCTTCAACAGATTAACCAAACCCAACTCAATTCGACTAGTATAATCAATTTGCTCTTTCATCCTCCAATCAATGTGATCAAATAAATCAGAAATGTTTTTAATAGCATTCATATTATTTTGTACCTCATTTTCCAACTTCTTTATCTTCTTCAATATCACCCTCGAACTTTCAGAATAGTAAGGCTGAATAGGTTGTGAACTCTCAGTGTGCTGATCAGCAAGCACATCCATGTCTCCTTCATCACCTACTATACGGTAGTCATAAAGATCAGTGGGATCAATAGGTCTCCAAGGTAGAAGAACTTTTTCCCAATTCTCATATGGCACTTGTGATTAACTAAATAACAGAAATATGGTGGACGGGTGTCCAAGCACATATTTAGATCCATGCACAATCAATCCCAATACAGATTTAGTAATGATTGATCCAATATCCACTGGCCTTCCAGTTTGTATGCAGAAATTCAAAATAACACTTTCCTTCGTCACCTTACTTATCTTCATAGTAGGAATTAATTTTGTCGAAATAAAGTAATGCCACTGCTTTGATACCAGATTCAAGGATGAAGAAGAGAAACTGATATATCCATTATCCCTTACTTCCCATTCTTCATTCTCATCCGTCAAATAATGATATATGTCGTTCATATCATTGCTCGTCGCATTAAAATTTGCATAATGACAAATAAGTACACTTTCTATCATGAAGAGATCATTTATCCTCGCAGGAGTGAATGGTACATACCTTCCTCGCACAAAAACACATCCTTGGTTGATCCCATGCAGATTTGCATAAAATTCTTTCACAACCGGCACAACCACTGCGGCGGTAGTGTAGCATAACACTTCCCAACGTCTTTGCTTCACTATCTCTTCAACTCTTGTAGTCGAACTCTCCACAACTCGATTCACAAAGCCTCTTTCCTTGATAATCCTTCTCTTCATCATCACTTATGGAATAGACGTTGCGCCTTGAAACTAATGAACTTCGGTCGATTGTAAATGCGAGATCGAGGGAGTTCAATGGAGTGGGAATCCATGGGATGCGAATTGAGAAAGGGAGTTTTAGTTTCTCTGGTGGTTATGGATTTAAAATGGAGTTTTGGGGTGTTTTAAAAAAGAAAATCTCGCTCAAAAGCGCCAAAAACTGCATTTTAAAACGTAAAAACCTTCTCCCAGAATTTGGGCGCCGGTGGCACTCAAACTAGAAATTTGGCTGTTATAAAAGAATAGGGCACCGGCGGCGCCCATTCTGGCGCCGGGGGCGCCAGTGGTAAAAATTTTCACCGAACTTCATTTGGCTCGAAGTACTTTGTTTCCTCAATAAGATCCAATATATTTTTAATTTTTAACTTATTTAGGGGTAATTAGGATTCTTTAATATTAAACTAAAAGTACAAACAACAATAAGCAAGCAAACCCAACATATAAATATACATATGGGTTGCCTCCCACAAAGCGCTTGGTTTAACGTCGTCAGCCCGACAAACCATTTAGTTAACTAGGATGACTTAGCAATAAAACCTCTTTGAAATCAGGTAAAGTCCCTCCAAAGTAAGGTTTTAAATGATGCCCATTAACCTTGAAAATATTTCCAGTTTTAGGTTCCTCAATATCAACAGCTCCGAAAGAATGAACTTTTACTACAGTAAAATGTCCTATCCATCTGGACTTAAGTTTTCCCGAAAATAATTTCAATCTCATATTATATAATAAAACTCTTTATCCCAGTTCAAATCATTTTTTCAATATCTTCTGATCATGCCATAATTTCATTTTCTCTTTATAAATTCTGTCGTTATGATATGATTCATTTCTAATTTCTCCCAACTCATTTAATTGCATAAATCTTTTTTCTCCCGCAATTCTCAAATTAAAATTCAACTCCTTAATCGCCCAATATGCTTTATGCTCCAATTCAACCGGCAAATGACAAGTTTTGCCAAACACTAATCTATAAGGAGAAATTCCAATAGGGGTCTTAAAAGCAGTTCTATAAGCCCATAATGCGGTGTCTAATCTAGCAGACCAATCTAATTTATGAATATTCACTGTTTTCTCCAAAATTCTTTTAATTTCCCGATTCGATACTTCCGCTAAACCACTAGTCTGGGGATGATAAGCAGTAGAGATTCTATGAATAATGTTATATTTTCTAGTTAATCTCTTAATTTGATTATTTCTGAAATGGGATCCACCATCAGTTATAATCACACTCGGCATTCCATATCTTGTAAATATATTTTTCTTTAAAAATTTAGAAACACTCCGAGCATCACATCTTGGTAAAGCAACAGCTTCAATCCATTTCGAAACATAATCAACAGCAACCAATATATATAAATTTCCAAATGAAGGTGCAAATGGTCCCATAAAATCTAATCCCCATACATCAAAATTTCAACTTCCAAATTGTAATTCAGAGGCATTTCATTTCTTCTAGAAATATTACCTACTCTTTGACATCGATCACAAAATTTAACATATTTATAAACATCACGAAAAAAGAGTGCGCCAATAAAATCCAGATTGTAAAATCTTATAAGCTATTTTATCAACACCAAAGTGACCTCCAAATTCAGAATCATGACATCTCTGAATGATTGGATTAATTTCTTCATGTGGCACACATCTTCTAATAATCAAATCCTTATACTGTTTATATAAATAGGGCTCATCCCAAAAATAAAATTTAGCATCATATTTAAACTTTTTTGTTGTTGCTTTGTTAAATCTGATGATATAATATCACTTACAATATAATTCACAATATCAGCATACCAAGGCAAATTCTTTTCCATAAGAATATACAATTGTTCATCAGGAAAAGTTTCTGCAACTTCCTTCTCAAATTCAGAAAAGCTATCATATTCTATTCTTGACAAATGATCAGCAATTTGATTATCAGATCTTTTCCTATCAACTATCTCAAAATAAAATTCTTGCAAAAGGAGTATCTATCTAATCAATCTAGGTTTAACATCATTCTTTTGCATTAAATACTTGATATCTGAATGATCAGTATGCACTATACTTTTATTTCCAATTAAATAAAGTCTAAACTTATCAAAAGCAAATACTATAGCTAATAAATCTCTTTCAGTAGTGGTATAATTAATTTGAGCATCATTAATAGTTTTACTAGCATAGTAAATAACTTTGAAAGTTTTATCATACCTTTGCCCCAACGCAACTCCAATAGCATAATCACTAGCATCACACATTAATTCAAAGGGTTTCTCCCAATGAGGTGAAACAATTATAGGAGCAGTGATTAATTTTTCTTTAAGTAATTCAAAAGCACACAAACATTAATCATTAAAATCAAACTTCCTATCATTTTCTAGAAGTTGGCACAAATGTTTAGTAATTTTAAAAAAATCTTTAATGTAACGCCTGTAAAATCCAGCATGTCCTAAAAAACTCCGCACCTCTCTCACAGTAGTGGGTGGTGGTAATCTCTCAATCACTCGAATTTTAGCAGGGTCGACCTCCATACCATATTCAGAAATTTTATGCCCAAGCACTATTCCTCCTGCAACCATAAATTGACACTTTTCCCAGTTCAGAACTAAATTTGTTTTCTCACATAGTTCTAAAACATTTGCCAAGTTTTCCAAACAAATATCAAATGAAGTTCCAAACACAGAAAAATCATCCATGAAAACTTCTATTCCATTATCTATTATACTACTAAAGATAGACATCATACATCTTTGAAAAGTTGCAGGTGCGTTACACAATCCAAAAGGCATTCTTTGAAAAGCAAATGTTCCATAGGGGCTAGTAAATGTTGTATTTTCTTGATCCTCAGGAGCAATAGGTATTTGATGATAACCAGTATATCCATCCAAAAAGTAATAGTACTTGTGTTCAGCAAGTCTATCCAACATTTGATCGAGAAAAGGTAGAGGAAAGTGATCTTTTCGGGTGGCAGCATTTAGTTTTCTATAATCAATACAAATTCGCCATCCATTAACTTGTCTAGTAGGTAAAATTTCATTCCTTTCATCAACTTTCATAGTCACTCCGCATTTCTTCGGTACACAATGAATTGGACTTACCCAAGAACTATCCGAAATAGGATAAATAATTCCAGCATCAAGCCATTTTAAAATCTCCTTCTTAACTACTTCTTTCATTATAGGATTTAATCTCCTTTGCGGATCAATTTTAAGTTTATGTTCTTCATTTAATAAAATTCTATGCATACAAATCGAAGGACTGATTCCTTTGATATCTTCCAAAGTCCATCCAAAATCTCTTTTGTATCTTTTTAAGATTTCCAATAATTTTTGTTCTTGATATTCAGTTAATTCCGAAGATAGAATAACTAGTAAGGTAGATGATTCTCCTAAGAACTTATACTTTAAATGTTTAGGGAGAATTTTCATCTCAAGTTCAGGAGGTTTAACAATAGATGAAATTAAACTTTTATCTCCCACCTTCCATGGTATCTAACACTTCAATTTTCTCCTGAATATACTCAAATTCCTTATTCTTCTCATTATCTGAATCTGTTTCATTTTCCGTTTCATCTTCAATTATATTTTCATACTCCACTTTTTTTTCAAACATCTCTTTAAAATAATCATTTCCCAAATATTCGCATACTTCCATCCTAAAACATTCATTATCTTTTTCAACTGAGGGATACTTCATAGACTTAAAAATATTAAAGGTCACCTCTTGATCATTAACTCTCATATTTAATTCCCCTTTTCGAACATCAATTACAGCTCTTCCAGTAGCTAGGAATGGTCTTCCTAAAATAATTGGAATATCTTTATCTTCCTCCATATCAAGCACAATAAAATTCACAGGAAAGATAAATTTATCCACTTTTACTAACACATCTTCTACCACTCCCTAAGGATAAGTAATAGAACGATCATCTAATTGAAGAGTTACAGATGTAGGAGAAATTTCTCCAATTCCCAATCTTTTGAAAGTTGATAAAGGCATAAGATTAATACTAGCTCCCAGATCACATAACGCTCTTCCAAAAAACTTTTCATCTATAGCACACGGGATAGTGAAACTACCAGGATCTTTAAGTTTTTCAGGAAGCGTTTTCCGAATTATTGCACTACACTCTCCGCTAAGTGCAACAGTCTCATGATCTGTGAACTTTCTCTTCTTTTAAGAATATCCTTCATAAATTTTGCATAATCAGGCATCTGTTCTAATGCTTCAACAAAAGGTATATTTATTGTTAACTTCTTATGGATTTCCAAAAATTTTCCAAATCTATTATCCCTATTCTTCTGCTTCAATCTTTGAGGGAATGGAGGAGGCGGTTTCTCAACAGTAATCTTCATGGGTTCAAGTGGATATTCCAGGTCTGGATAAATCTTATTTGAACCTTTTTCAATATTCACCTTCTCCTTCTCTTCTTCAACTTCTTTCTGTGTTCTAGTTTCTAATTCTTTTCCACTCCTTAATTGAATAGCCTTAAGTTGCTCTTTGTTTTGATTTTTTGGATTGATCTCCACATTACTAGGAAGCGTTCCAGAAGGTCTATTATTAAGCGCGAGTGAAAATATGTCCCACTGATCGTCAATACTTTTGATCACAACACCTTGAACTTGTAATTGGTTACCCATATTCAAAATCATTTCATCTATAGAAAACTTCTTATCCTTAAATTGTGGGTTATTACTAAATCCAGGAGGATAAGATTGTCTAAAGTTAGTATTTCCTTGGTTGGTTGAGTTTCCAACTGGGTTTATAGAATTGTGTCCCCATTGTCGGTTCACATTAGCATTATTATTATTCCAATTGAAATTTGGGTGATTCTTCCAACCGGAGTTATAATAATTCGAATAAGGGTTATTAGGTCTATTAATCACGTTCAAAGTTTCATAAGGTGTTTCGAGATTTAGTTATTCGCCCAAATGAATTTTCCTCTAACACTCGGGGTGGTTGAGAATAATTCATTCCATATTGATCTATTTTCTTAGAAAGTGAAGCTATTTGAGAACCTATCATAGTCATCATGTCAGAATCATGAACACCAGCTACTCTTTTAGGATTTACCCGTTCAGAGGGCCATTGAAAATTATTAACAGCCATCTCTTAAATTAATGAATATGCTTCATCAAAAGGTTTTGACATTAACGATCCACCAACAGCAGCATCAATAATTGATCTTAATGATCCCACTAATCCGTTATAAAAAGTTTGAATTATTAACCATTCTAGCAAAGCATGATGTGGAAAATTCGTAAGAAGATCTTTAAACCTCTCCGAAGCTTCATATATTGACTCTCCTTCAAACTGACCAAAAGATGTAATATCATTTCTTAATTTAGCAGTTTTCGATGGAGGGAAATATTTCGATAGAAACTTTTGAGAAAGTTCTCCCCAAGTTCGAATAGATCCAGGTGCTAACGAGTTTAACCATGCCTTAGCCTTATCCCTTAAGGAAAAAGGAAAAAGTCTAAGTCTGACAGCATCATTCGACACTCTGTCATACTTAAAAGTAGCACACAGTTCTAAAAAACTAGCGAGATGTAAATTTGGTTCTTCATTAGGTGTTCCTCCGAATTGATTATTTTGTACCATTTGGATAATAGCAGGTTTAAGTTTAAACGAATTAAGCAACAACATCGGATTTTGAATAGTTATATGAATTTCATCTCGTTGTCGGGTTAGCATAATCTCTTAAAGGTCTTGGCAAATTTCTAACATTAATATTCTGATTCTCTTGATTATTCCCCATTTCACAGTAATTTTCAGTTTGTTTTTGTTGTTTTCTAATTTTTCTAATAGTACGCTCTAACTCTGAATCGTAAGGTATCAAACCAACAGATCCACACTACGCATATAAAATCACACTACAAAGTAAAGGTTTTCAATTACTACAATATCTATAAATAAGTACCGTTTATCTACCTCCCCGGCAACGGCGCCAAAAACTTGACCGCGACTTTATATATTAAGCAAGAATTTATGAAGTCGAAATTATATATTTAGAATGATTTAGTAAAGTCACAAATTCAACGCAAGTATACGTATCGTATCAAGTAATACAGGGCTCTAATGGAGTCCTGGTTATCGATCCCACAGGGAGGCGAACGTTCTTTAAATCATATAATAAAGCACTAAAATTCAATAACCATTGTAACAATTACGTAAGTGTACTACCACTAGTTAATGCAAAGTATAATAAAGCTACTACAATTACTTCTAATTACTGAACTATATTAACTAACAAACACACTAACTTATGTGATTTATAAGATACTTCTATATGAAAAAGTATCTTTCTTCCTGCATAAAGATTATTATGTGTGGATGATGAAGAATGGTAATTATTTGTGTTGTGCCAAATAGGAGCATATTTGCTTCTTTACCTTTAAAAGACTACCCCCTCTTCCAAGCAAGTAAAGAACATTGCCATATCTTAAGTTTAGTTACTAAATCTAAGGCTAGGCTGGGAGAATACCAGCTCTCACTTCAGAGCTCCCACTCACCCTTCACCCGAAGGCTAACCATAGGTTTTAGTTACCAATCTTAAGACCAAATTGGGGATCCAATTCTGTCACCATGAAACCTCCAATTTGAAGTCCATCAAAACTCATTTCCTTATTTAATTGCACTAAATCCCCATGAACTACGCAATTCATTCACGGACATTAAATGGTTTCTTCATTTTGTTGTAGAACATTCAATTCTTTTGGAATTAATGTTCCTCAACATATTTTAACAATTCAATTGGCCGGATTAAAAAGTAAATTAAGTTTCAAATTAAAGAAACATCACAACTTTTATAACACATAAAGGGCACATCATCTCCACTTCACCACATCATAATTACTTCATGCAAGAAGAAAGGCAAGGGAGACTACTCACTATCCATGGAGAAGATATAAAAACACATGGATTTTATATATAAAAGAAGAGTCATAGAAACTAAAATAGTAAATACAACTTATCTCTTTCTCTTCCCCAAGTAAATTCCTTCAAAGTCCACTTGATTCCTTTTCTCTTCCTTGCAACACTTGATTCTCTCCTTGGAACAAAGATGAAGAAGCAATCGCTCACTTTACTCCCTCTTCTCCCTCCTGTAGAGAAGAATCTCTCTTAAAATCACAAACCCTAACTCTCTCTCACACTTTCCTCACACTCTCTACAGTAATTCTCTTCTCTTCCTCCTCTCTATTTTCATCTTTGACACTTAATTTAATGTTAGGAATGAATTCCCCAAGAGTTTCTTAAAGCACCTCTTCAAAAATCCATCAAAACTTTTGAATTCGAAGTGAACCGACATAGGACGCCGGCGGGGCCCGATAGTGGTGCCGGCGGCTCCCTATTGTACCAATTAATTCTGGAGTCTCTGGAATAGGGCGTCGGTGGCGCCCATTCTGGTGCCGACGGTGCCAGGGTTGTTTTCCTCCAAATTGCTCCATTTTGCTCCAAATTAGCTCCTTTTTGCATCTTTTCGCTCAAATCACCTATAATCATCATACTTGCAACAAATCTTGAAAAATACCTTCCTTTAAAGTGTAATATCACAAAAAAATAGGTAAAAACATATAGCTAAAAGGGTATATATTTTTGGTGCATCAGTAACCACCTCACCATTAAACTTTATATAATTTCTGGAAATCCATATAAGCCAAATCACAATAAAAGGCAAAATATTTAAGATAGTATGCCCTCAAGATTTCCAGTCATCAAAGATGGCATCAATAGAATGCTAAACACAAGCATTCTGTATACCACATAAGCCATAAACACTCCTCCAAATATCAAAATTAAAGCTGCAAGAGCTAAAAATATGCATAACAGACTCTTCCTTGCTATGACACAGGTAACACTTAGAGGCCAGTCTATGGCCTTTAAGCTTAAGAATGTCATCAGTAGGGATACACTTATGAAATAGCCACCAAATAAAATAGAAGATAGAAGGTTTAACCCATTTATTCCAATTCCAAGAAAGATCTAGCCCAGGAGTAGCCTACTCCTTAGAGGCAAAAGTCTTATAAATAAACTCCCCATGCTTCCCTTTGATCTTAGGCACATCTTTCCTATCAGCGATAATACGAATACTATAAATAGAAAAAAGCATCATTATAATTAACTAGATTAAACAACATAGGTAAATTCAAGCTAGAATCCAACCAAAAATCATTAAGTTTAATGTTAATATCCTGGGGACCACCATAAAAATCCCCAAGGGACCCATTACCCAACCAATCATCATACCAGATAGCAACATTCCTTTACCAAAATCCCAACATAACATATTTTCAACATGAGAAGAAACCTTAATCATTTTCTTCCAAATAAAGGAATCAGAATTAGGGGGAGAAACAATAAGAGGATGATAGTTAACACAATAATTAACATTAAGCAAAGAAGCCCGGATAGAAGAATTCATACGAAAATGAAGCCGAAGCTTCATATAATTAAACTTAATAGAATCAAAGAGCTTACAAAATCCCAAAACACCTCTGACAACCGGTTTACAAAGCTTATCTGAGCTATTCTAGTGCAAGCTTTTCTTACCACAACAATCCCAAAAGAACTTATTAAACAAAAACTCCAGCTACTTAATAATACCTAAAGGTATGTTCATCACTTGGAGAATATAAAAAGGAAGAGAGGTATGATACTCTTGAGAAGAGTAACACGCTCCCCAAAATATAAAAATTAATTCTCCTAAGTAATAAACCTCAATCTAATTTTATCTAATAATTCTGAGAAAAGATAATTTTCTTCTAGATTTCTTATCAAGAATAAAACCTAAATATTTAATAGGGAGACTAACTTTATTGTATTGAGTAAAATCAACAATCCAATTCTTCTTAGCAGTAGTAACATATTTAGAACAATAGAAGGAACATTTATAAGTGCTAAAAAGCAAACTAGAGACATCTCCACTTGCATAAGAAGTTGCCAAATTCTTTTGATGGACCTTTTGTTAGCATTGGTAAAGAGAATAAGGTCATCAGCAAAGCACATGTGAGATATGTTAATACCACCTTTATGATTATAGTAAGCAGTAATAAAAAGACATGTTATATAAGTTTAGAACGCCATGTTTTTCTAGCTAATCAATGTTTCATAGTTAAAACACCTTGTTATCCAATTTTAATCATGTTACCTTCCCTAGCTAGAGTTTCCATACCAATTTGTACAAAAGTATCATGATATGGTTGGCCCGCCTTGGAAATGTGATTGACTTTCCTAATTTTAGTTGCTCTTCATAAGACATGTTGTATCAGATTAGATCACCTCATTTATTTGGTTGGTCTACATCTCGCTGGGACACCTCAATACTTGAATTTAGTTCACATTAATTTTGATGAGAACTACCTTGAATTTAATAAAAGATCCTGCCAGAACATCTTCTGTCCCTAGCCCCCTTTATTTATCTAGGAAAAAATTTCTTTAGGATAGCTTGACTACCTCACGACCGGATTAGGTAACGGTGCCTCAAGAACCATATTTGCTCTTTAGATTCTTTTTAAGAGAGCATCTAATTTTGTAAGGATAATGTATGATTAATCCCATTGTTCTATTATCTAGGCCACCTTAATTACCAAAAGAGTTGCTAATCAAATATAGATGCCTTGGTTGCTTTGCAATACGCAATTGATGGTCCCTTCCTTTGTCTTATTCTCTATCATTGCAAATATGGTTACATAGAGAAAGGTTATCCTCACCTTCATCCTTTTCATTTCAAATGTGGTCAGGAGAACATTAGTTTTCTCTTATCCTTCATTTGATATTGTGAATATGGTCAGGAATGTCTAACAATTTCTTTTCTATCATTGTGAATATGGTCAAAATAGAGAATGTATATCCTTACCATCCTCCTTACCATTTCAAACGTGGTTAGGCAGATATTGGTTCTCTTTTGTTCTTCATTGGACAATGAAAATATGATCAGCTAGATGAATTGTTTTTTCTCTAATATTACAAATATGGTTAGAAAGAGACTACTTTTATTTTTTCATTGTGTATATAGACAAAAAAACATTAGTTTCTGTTCTTCATTCGCTTTTGTTAATACGGTTAGGTAGAGGTCTAATTTTTTCTCTACTATTGTGAATGTGGTCAAATAGAGACTACTGTTGGTTTGTCATTTCAAATTATAGGACAAACAGATACATTTTTTGTTCTTCATATTCCTTTGAGAATACGATCAGACAGATGTTGAAATTTTATATACTATTATGAATGCAACCTGGTAAAGAATGGTTTGCTTCCAACAAGTTTAACGTATCTTATTAGCATTACACACTTGTTGGGGGTCTATTATTAGCATCTTATCTTTTTAAGTCTTGCATGTTTGATACATGTCTTTGTGTCATGGGATTGTATTCTATTGATATGTGTGTTAATATGACACTAAACATGGACAAAAACCATTCTAAGCACAACTCTTGCTATAAATCCTGGGTTTAGACTACCTTAGACATGCCTGAAAATGGTGTATCCAAGCCTGAAATTGGCATAACCACATTGCACCTAGAAAAACAGGTTTAACCATGCCTAGGACTGGTTAAACCATGCTAGTCCAAACATATCTACTCACCAAGCTGTCATTCCCATAACACCAAAATAGAGCGGGTGGTATAACTATGCCCATTTTTAGGCGTACCAACAGTAACATGCTACTTGATTTCTCCTTTTTATAGCCTTTTTTACTTAACCAAGTCATATGGAGAGGGTATTTTGGTCATTGACGGTTGGAAAGATACTCCCTAGGTTTCCGCCTCAAAAGAAAAAGGCTCTAACGTGAGGAACACACGGATAAAAAGTTTTTTATGTGGAAATGTTCATTTTCTGGAGGGGAGCTCAAGTGAGAAACCATCCTTATTGGGGAGAATGTCTTGAGGCAATGAGAGATTGATGTCCTTGGGCAAGATATTCTTTGAGCATCCTAGCATTAGTGAAAGCTTGGAGAGGGGCTTGATGAGTCTTTGGAGAGAAGAAGAGTTTTTTTTCTTCCTTTTGAGCATTCCTCCTTGTCGGTGTTTGGAGCCGTGTCAAAGATTTTTCTCGGTGTTAATGTCAATGTCGTTTTGGAGTCGCCACTCTGTTTATATATAATATTGCCATAATCTTCATTAAATCTTATCTAGTTGGATCTTATAAAAGGATCCTTAGATAGTAAGAGTTTTGAAGAAAATAAGGTCTAATAAGATAGAAAATAGTAGAAAAGGAGATGTTGGTGATAATCCTTATTTCTAGAATGTTTTATCTTAGAAGTTATATATAAGGATAATGAGACTTTGGTAACCAGAGATTTAGATGAAATATATATTCTGAGATCTTTAAATCTTTTATAGGAGCATGCTCCTATAGTTAATTACATCTTAGACAATTATGATTGTCTAAGAAAACTTCTGATTAATGTTAATCACTTGTTTTCTAAGAAGTTTTAAGGAAATAAATATCAATTTTCAATCTTAAGGGTAATATGTCATACTACCCTAAAAGTTTGGTTTTGTCAATTTTTATTTTATTTTCGTTGTTTGTCGTTTTTAATTATTTTGTCAATGTCATTTATTATGTCATTTTTGCTTTGTTTTATTTTGATGTTTTATCATTTTATTGTCACTTTTCGTCATTTGTTTGATGACTATTATAAAAATTTTAGGTTTTGTGACTATCCTAAAAGTTTTGGTTTTTTTTACCTTGGTTTTATCATTTAATGTTCTTTGTTTTATCCTGTTTTGTCAATGTTATTTTGTCCCGACTTTTGAATGTCGTCCTGCAAAATAGAGTTAGCACACCCTATAACATGCAAAGGAAATCTAAAATGAAATTAACGTCGTCGTTTCGTTTTTAATTATCCTGCAAAACAGAGTTAGCATACCATGTAACATACAAAGAAAGTCTAAAACAAAATTTATTTTCATCCTGCAAAGGAAAAGAATGTCAGATTTAAAAGAAATAATGTCAATTTTACTTTTTGAATCTTTTATTTTATTTGGTTATATTTTGGATAACCCGATCAAGATGTCACTGGGTCCACCATCCCAAGTTCATTAGGGGCCTTAATCTACTTAGTCCGAAAGGTGTTTAAACAAGGACCGGTAGATTTCTATTAGAAACCAGGATTGCATCGTCCGAGAAATCTTCATAGACTAAGAACACTATAGTTCAAGTTGCATTCGGTGATTTTTGTTCATTAAGGTTTCAGTGAAGTTTTATTGTTTTTTTTAAATTTTAGGTTGGATAATTTTAGGTTGTTTACAATTTTTTTAAAAGGTTTTTTTTATGTCATTTCATGCAAAATCTTAGATTTAATTTTTTCTTGAACCTAAAGATTTTTTTAATTCAAGTTTTGATAGTTTAGATTCAATGTCATTTGATTCTAAAGTTTAGGAATTTAGATTCATTGTCGAGTGAATCTAAAAATCTAGTTTGATTAGATTTGAGAAATCATGTTTAATATCTGATTAGATCTGGAAATTTAGATCCAATATTATTTGAATTCAAAGATTTAGATCTAATGTCATTAAGATGTTTGGAAACTAGATACAATGTCATTTGAATCTAATAACTTTGATTAAGATAGAGTCTAACATAAGTTAGACTTTAGAATTTTAGATTTGATATCTTTTGAATCTAATGTTAAGTCTAATTATGTCAGGCTCAGATAAAATACAACATGAGTTAGATTTTAGACTTCTAGATCCAATGTCATTTGAATATTGAAGAGTTTGAACATCATTAAGATTTCTACTAACATAGTATATAACTTTAAAAATTTTAGCATATCTTTGACCAAGAATAACTCCAATAGCATAATCACTAGCATCACACATTAATTCAAATGGTTTCTCCCAATCAGAGGAAACTATTACAGGTGCTGTGATTAGTTTTTCCTTTAATAACTCAAAGGCATTTAAGCAGTCTTCAGTAAATTCAAATTTCTTGTCTTTTTCTAAAATTTGGCATAGAGGGTTGGTAATTTTTGAAAAATCTTTAATATAGCGCCTGTAGAAACCAACATATCCAAGAAAACTTCTTACCCCTCTCACTGTAGTAGGAGGTGGCAATTTAGCTAGAACTTGAATTTTTGCAGGGTCTATTCCATGCCATTTTCTGAAATTTTATGCCCTAAAACAATTCCTCCTGCAACCATAAATTGTCATTTCTCCCAATTTAGAACTAAATTAGTTCTTTTGAATAGCTCCAAAAACTTTTCAAGATGATTTAAGCATGCGTCAAATGATGTTTCAATCACATAGAAATCATCCATAAATACTTATATTCCATTATCAATTAACTTACTAAAGATAGACATCATACATCTTTGGAATATTGCAGGTGCATTACATAATTTCAAAGGCTTTCTTTGAAAAGCAAAAGTTCCATAAGGACTAGTAAAAGTTATTTTCTCTTGATCCTTAGGAGAAATAGGTCTTTGATGGTAACCGGTATATCCAGCCAGAAAGCAGTAATACTTGTGTCCAGCAAGTTTATCCAGCATTTGGTCTAGAAAGGAAGAGGAAAGTGAACTTTTCGGGTGGCGGCATTTAATTTTCTATAAAAAATACGAATACGCCAACCAGAAACTTGTCTAAAAGGTATTAACTCATTATTTTCATTTGCTTCAATAGTTACTCCTCCTTTCTTGGGAACACAATGAATTGGACTTACCCAAGTACTATCCAAAATAGGATATATAATTCCAACATCTAACCATTTTAAAATCTCTTTTTTAACTACTTTTTTCATTATAGGGTTCAGTCTCCTTTGTGGATCAATTCATGGTTTATGTTCTTCATTTAATAAAATTCTGTGCATGTAAATCAAAGGATTAATTCCTTTAATATCAGCTAGAGTCCATCCAAAAGGCTTTTTGTATTTTTTTAATGTATCCATTAATTTTTGTTCTTGAATTTCATTTAAGTCTGAGGATACAATTACTGGTAATGTTGAAAAATCTCCTTAAAATATATACTTCAAATGATTTGGAAGATTTTTTTATTCAATTTCAGAGAGTTTTACAACATATGGTATTAATGTTTCATTTTACGATGCTTTGAATTGAGCATTTCAAATTTCTCCTGAATATAATCAGCTTCTTCGCTATCAATTTCATCATAATTATCTTTTTCGATATCTTCTTTTTCTTCAAAATTTTTTTGAATATTCTTTTTTAAGATAATCACAAGTATACATTCTGAAACAATCATCATCTTTTTTTATTGAAGGATATTTCATTGACTTTGAGATATTAAAGGTTACTTCTTGATCATTTACTCTCATAGTCAACTCTCCTTTTTGAACATCTATCATGGCTCTTCCTGTAGCTAGAAATGGTCTTCCTAAAATGATTAGAATTTCCTTATCTTCTTCCATATCTAAAATGATAAAGTCCATAGGAAAGATAAATTTATCAACCTTGACCAGAACATCTTCTCCAACTCCTTTAGGATGTGTAATAGATCGATCATCTAACTGTAGAGTTACAGAAGTTGGTGCAATCTCTCCGATTCCTAACCTTTTAAAAGTTGATAAAGGCATCAAATTTATGCTAGCTCCCAAATCACATAATGCTTGCCCATAAAATATTTCACCAATAGCACACGGGATAGTGAAACTACCAGAATCTTTAAGTTTTTCACGAAGCTTTCTTTGAATTATAGCACTACACTCTTCACTGAGTGCAACAGTCTCATGATCTATTAACTTCCTCTTTTTGTTGAGTATATCCTTCATAAATTTAACATAATCAGGCATTTGTTCGAAAGCTTCAACAAAAGGAATATTAATTGACAATTTTATCAAAAATGTTTAAGAATTTAGCAAATCTATTTCCTTTATCTTGTTGCTTTAGTCTTTGAGGAAATGGTGGTGGTGTTCTTTCAACAGTAATTTTCATAGGTTTCAGAGGAAAATCAGGATATAAAATTTCGTTTTCTTCGTCAATTTCTTCTTTTTCCTTTTCAACTACAGTTTCTTTTTGAACTCTTGTTTCCAACTCTTTTCCACTTCTCAATTGAATAGCCTTAATCTGTTATTTTCATTGATCTTTAGGATTTACTTCAACATTGCTAGGTAAAGTTCCAACAGGTCTATTGCTTAGTGTAGTAGCAATTTGCCTTAATTGGTTTTCTATGTTTTTAATAGCAGCTCCCTGGCTTTGTAATTGATTACCCATATTCAAAACTAATTCTTCCATAGATTACTTCTTCTCCTTAAATTGTGAATTATTATAAAAACCTGGTGGATTAGAAGGTCTATAATTAGAATTACCCTAGTTGTTTATATTTCCTAATGGGTTTACAGGATTGTTCCCCCATTGAGGATTAACAGGATGAGTATTACATTGGTTATTCATATTAAAGTTTGGATGATTTTTCCAACCTAGATTATAATAGTTTGAATAAGGGTTATTTTATCTATTATTTATTAAATTTATAGTTTCATATGAAGATTGAGCATCTACAATTTGTCCTAATGAATTTTCTTCCAACACTGTAGGTGTTTGAGAACGATTCATTTCGTATTGATATATTTTCTTTGAAAGAGCAGCAATTTGAGAAACTATTATAGTTAAAGCATCAGAATCATGAATACTGGCTACTCTCTTAGGATTTACCCTTTCAGCAGGCCATTGAAATTTATTGGTAGCCATTTCTTCTATTAACGCATAGGCTTCTTCAAAAGGTTTAGACATTAGTGATCCACCAGCAGCAACGTCAATACTAGATCTAAGTGATCCTAAAAAATCCATTATAAAATGTTTGAATAATTAACCAATCTGGTAAAGCATGATGTGGACATTTCCTAAGAAGTTCTTTAAATCTTTCTCAAGATTCATATACTGATTCTCCCTCTACTGACTGAAAGATGTGATATCGTTTCTAAGCTTAACAGTCTTAAATGGTGGAAAATATTTCGATAACAATTTTTATGAAAGTTCTCCCCAAGTTCTAATAGATCCAGGTGCTAATGAATTTAACCAAGCCTTAGCCTTGTCCCTTAGTGAAAAAGGAAAATGTCTAAGTCTAACAGCATTATCAGACACTCTATCGTACTTAAAAGTAGCACAAAGTTCTAAGAAACTTGCAAGATGTAAATTAGGATCTTCATTTGAAGTCCCACCACATTGATTTTTTGTACCATTTGAATAACTACAGGTTTAAGCTCAAATGAATTAGCAGCTACATCAGAATTTTGGATTGTTAAGTGAATTTCATCTAATGTAGGGTTAGCGTAATCTCTTGGTGGTCTAGATTGATGTTCATTTTCTATTCTTTGGTTGTTTACGTTGTTTTCCATTGTTTCAGAATTTATAGGTTCTTTTCTCAGTTTTCTAATTCTCTTAACGGTGCATTCTAATTCTGAATCGTAGGGTAAAAGATTTTCAGAACCAAATTTACGCATATAATCGAAATCAGTACACAACAAAACAGTTAACTAAATAAGTTGCAATTCTATTAAAAAGTTTTCTAACAAACCTAAATCGTCTGTTACTCTAATTATGTTATATTTCCCGGCAACGGCGCCAATTGACTTGAGGTACACTCCGCGGGCGGAGGCTTAGCGTAATTTTAATTTTTGTAACAAGTATATATTATATTCTTTAATCATAGAGTTACCTTTTAACTTAAGTATACGTATCGCTCAAGTAATACAGGGCTCTAGTGGAGTCCTGGATATCGATCATACAGGGAATATTTTAAAGGCTACAGACTAGGATTATAGAAATCGATACAAAATCACAACTAAATCGAAATTACCTATCTGCCACTAATATGCAATCGACAATAATATGAAGTTTAAATTAAACTAGTTCTACTAACATATAACTAATTCTACTAAAGTGAAGTTCAAATATATAAGCAAGAATCTTTCTCCTTTGTTAAGATATTTAAGTGAATAGATAATTAGAATTAGTTTAAAATGGTGTTGTGCTAAATAGGAGCATACTTATTCTTTACCCTTTGGTCCAGGCATAAAGAACATTGACTAATCCTATGCTTAGTTACTAAATCTGCGGTTAGGCTGGGAGGACACCGGCTCTCACTTCGGAGCTCCCACGTTCCCCTCACCTGAGGGCTAACATCTACACTTCAGTACCCAAACGATAGGACTGAATTAAGGATTTTATCCTGTCACTCTAAAATCTACAATTCTACGCCCGATGAATATTATTTCCCTATTTATTTGCACCCTACTTCCAAGGACTTTGACCTCCCTGAATTTCAGATGTAATATTTATTATAGTTGTTAAACTCAACATATTTTAACTATTCAATTGGCCAGATTGAAAGTAAATTAAGATCTAAGTAAAATATTATTATAGCTTCTTTAAACTTCTATGGCACACCAATTCAATTTAACATTTCACAAAAATATCAAAATAAAGAGAAAGACAAAAAAACTACTCAGATTTCATGGAGAGGATATATTAAAACTTGGATTTCATATATAAAAGTAAAGTTCTACAAACTAAAGTAAATAAACACAACTTATCTTAAATTCCTCCCCGAGAAACTCCTTGATGTTCCTTTGAATTGCTTCCTTTCTTTACAGTACGCAAAATTATCCTTCGAAACGACAATGAAGAAGAGATCTCTCACTTCTCTTCCACTCTTACAATCCTTTGAAGAATTCCTCACCAATATCTTTATCTGAACTCACTGTTAAACACTCACAAAATAAGAACAGTGGACACTAGTGGACTCTCTATTTGAGACTAAGTGACATTTAGAGGACCCAAATAGGACTTTCTAAGGACTCTTAGTGACTTTTAGAGGAGCCCAATAGGACACCTTTTTCGGCCTAAAATTGTTCTTTTTAAAGTAATTGAAGAGTCTTCAAGGGTTTTCCAAGAATCTCTTCGAAAATCATCCACATTCAATGTATTTTGTGAAAGAACCGTCGATCCCGCCGTCGGCGGCCTCGAGCTCCGCCGTCGGCGGCCTTCTAGAAACTTAGCCTTGAATCGACCCTGCTATCGGCGACTTCGACCTCTACCATCGGCGGCCTCCCTTGAAATATATTCTAAACTCTCGGGAAAATTATGCCTTTGGCGCCATTAACCTCGTCGTCGGCACCCTAGATCAAATTTGCATAATTTGGTCCTTTTTGCTCCAAATTTGCTCCAATTTTCATATTTTCACTCCATTGTCCTTAAATCTTCATACCTACATAATAACATCAAAAATACCCATCTTTAAAGTGCAATATCATCAAAATCAGTATAAAATAGGCATGAAAATCTTAACATTTTTCCTTGGGTCAAAATCCCCCAAACTTAACTATTACTTGTCCTCAAGTAATCTTTAGTACTACACAAAAGTTATGATTCATTGTGGCAAAGTTTTAATTCAGAAATACTATAATTTTGATTTAAATAAATATCATAGCAAGAACTCTTAGAAAGATTTTCAAGTAATTAGATTAATTCTACAGTTGTAAGGCTATCTAGTCATCAAGTCTAAGACTTCAAGTCTTTTATTCATTTCAAGAATGACTATATGTTGCAATATCAATTCACTTAGAATATTTAGAAGATAAGAATTTCATGAGGATACTATTAGTAAAGAAACTAGTCATAAGAATAAGTTCAGAATTTTTTTTTGTTTTCTCTTTAAGTTAATCCAAGTGAAGTCAATTTTTGATAGGGCATCTCCTCAAGCTTTACCTCACTTACTTTCAATTTTTGATAGGGCATCTCCTCAAGCTTTACCTCACTTACTTTTTTTTTCTTTTGGATTGTTTTTCAATGCTATAAATTTTTCTTTTCTTTTCAGGGATTATTTTTCAATCCTTTTCTTTTTTTTTTCTTTTTCTTTTTCAAGTCAGGATTACTATATCTTGATAGCCTGTTAATAATTTTGAACTTCAATCTTCTTTTCCTAAATTTGGAACTTTAAAACATTCTTTACCTTATATGTAATTCATAGTTTTTACATCATTAAATCCCAATATTTTCTTTCTTAACTAAATTCCTAAGATTCTTAATATTTCAAAATATAGTTTTCTTTACTTTAAATAGTTAACTATAGTCTTATCCTCTTATACTAAATATCTTAACCTACAAGATTAATTTTCATTACCAAAAACATTTCTTTGAATCTTCAATAATATTTAGATAAAATCTAAATATAGTTATCTGAATTAAATTTTATCACAAAAATCATATTATAATTTTTTAAAATATGTTAATTGAGAACACATAATAGTTAATATTTCCCCCCCCCCAAACTTAAAGTTTTCTATAATAGAAATAATACAGGGTGGAAAGAAAAATTCTAAATACAAAAATCATACCTTTGCACTTTAGGCAATTTTATCTTTTTGAAATTTTGCAGGTTCTTCTCAAAATTTCTAACTTCAACTGACCTGTAATATTAAAAACCTTTCTACACATAGAAAAGTTTAGAAAATTTGCTCGGGTAATGAAATTTTAAAACAAGTATATAAAACTAAACATTAAACAACAACAACTAACTACACAGGACATATGTATTTCACAACACAGAACAAACAGTTTACTATTTTAGACTTAACAGTTCACAATTACAATTACAATCACAATCCATCACAAATATCCAGAAATGAAAATACAAACTACAAAACTAAACACATATCTCATAAACAAAACATAGTCCACAAAGTATAATTAATAAAAATGAAAGTACTACAACAAAACTAAAACAAACACATGCATCACATCACATCACAAATATCAATCATCAAAATTTCATGCAATGTCTTCATCACCCTGACCAGCAGGTGGATTGGGCTGATACTGAGTATAACGGGGGCATTCTAGAAAAATGACATCAGGCTCTCCTCTGTAGTATCTAGCACGAGCATCATAATAAGCCATCTCAAAATCAGTGTGCCTCTGAAGATACTCACTATCGTGATCATGTCTTCGCTCTAATCCTTCAATCCTGTGATCAATTCTTTCATGTTTTTTATCTAACTTCTCAAAACTTTTCCGCTGCAGGGTCATGGTATTCATCAAATCATATAAGGTAGGGGAACTAGATGCAGGAGGGAAGCTAGTAGAAGGGATGTCTCTACTAGTAGAAGGTGCATTGCCCCTACTCCCAGATCTTCATTCCTCATGGGATTCATAAGTTTTTATATTTGCTTTACTAATGAGTTTCATCGGGTATACCCATTCTTCATCAACTCTTGCTTCAACTCCAGATAATTGACAAAGTGCATAAATTAGGCCAGGATGTCCTAAATATCCACTTAATTCACTCTTCGTAGTGGCCATAATAATCTTGTAAATTATTCTCCCCACATTTATACTTCTATTTTTCTGAATACAGAAATTCAGAACAGCTCTATCTCTCAAGACTTCACTATGATGATAGGTGGGTAGCACAGTAGAACAAATGAAATAATGCCAAGCTTTAGTAATGGCATTCATCATGGAAAGTGGAAAGCTAATCCGTTCATGATTTTTAATTTTCCAAGTGTCTTTCCCATCAGTGAGAAAGTCAATAACATCATTTAATGGACCCTCCACTGTTCCAAATGTTTCATACTCACTAGAAAAATAATCGTAAAGCTCGTAATAAGAGTTAATGCTGTTAGCATTAAAATCGACAGAGAATCCTCTTACTTGGACAGACTCTTCCTTAAGTTGAGTTAGATTAGAGTAAAACTCTCTCACAACTTCAATAGCAGTTTTATTTGTTGTATAACAGAAGTTCTCCTATCCTCTCTCTCTGATAACTCGTTCCACCTCTCCTTCAGGATTATCGAAAACTTGATCTTGTATGCACTTCTTACTTTGAAAGATTGAAGTGTATCTCGATTGTTCTTTCGCGTTTACAAATCGAGTCTCATCGTATTTGAGTCTTCTCTTTTGTCGTGGAGTCATTGTTTGTTCTATCAAAATCACAAAAATCCAAACTAAACTCCAAAATAATAATATAATGGCTTCTAAAGGTGGTTTAAAGCAATCTAAATCAAGTTCCATGAATTTCTTCCAAGTCTTTTCTCCACATTTTCAAATTTCCCAAAATTTCTTAATGTGGAAGAAATTCATGGTGAAAATAAAAAATATTTACAAATGAGTGAAGTTCTTACCAAGGGAAGATGAAATTAGGTGTTAGAATGTGTTAAAATCGCTCCAAATCCGAGATCTTTCAAGCCCTAGGTTGAAATTTATGGTAAATCGGGGAAGAAGACGATGAATAGTGGCATTTGACCTGTCAAAATCACTGTTAAAAGGTAATTTTTGGAATCTCGCTGTCGATGTGGTCGTTCGCGCCGTCGGCGGGCTCAATTGAATTAAATTCCAATACCCTCAGGAAAATCACGCCGTCGGCGGCCTCGAGCGTGCCATCGGCGAGATTCTCAAATATTGATTATTTTTCAAATTTTTACGATTTCGATCAATTTTAAGCTTTTCGTCATCCGTTCAATCATTTAAATCATATATTTTAAGTGATTAAGTGATGTATTAACATAAATAAACATACACACGACAAACCTCACAATAATATATTAAATCCAAGAGTTTAGAATCCACAATACATAACATACATAAGCAGGTATTTTTTTAACCTAAATCCATCTAATCGGCGTCGCAATCCAAACCACAACACTCAAAA
Organism: Papilionanthe hookeriana x Papilionanthe teres; assembly: GCA_022702705.1. Classification (NCBI taxonomy): domain Eukaryota; kingdom Viridiplantae; phylum Streptophyta; class Magnoliopsida; order Asparagales; family Orchidaceae; genus Papilionanthe; species Papilionanthe hookeriana x Papilionanthe teres. The sequence goes on along the minus strand of CM040439.1, from coordinate 63,437,481 downwards.
CGCTGAAAACAAACATTTCAATTATAATCTTAACTATACTAAGATTAAAGAGAAATCTAAGAAAGAAAACTCACAAACATAGCTCAAATCAAACACAACAAAAAGAAACAAATAAAATAAAGCAATTCTACTACTCTTCTGAATCAATACTCGTTTCTCCTCAGATATCACCTATTGCTTGAACATGGACGAACATGTTATAAAAAGGTTAGAATGGGAATTCTTCAGTTGAATCTTCTTCAATCCATCGCAGCCTCTTCCTTAAGCGTATCAAACTCGATTCAAATTGCCTAGTATGATCAAAATGTTCTTTCATCCTCCAATCGATATGATCAAAGAAATCAGAAATATTGTTAACTGTACTAATTAAATTTTGTACCTGCTTCTCCAGATTCTTGATTCGGTGTAAAATAATCGGTGTCTTATCTGCTACTAAAGGTTGAATAGGAATAGAATTCTGCGATGCTTGATCCATGATCACGCCCGTGTCATTCTCTTCATCGTTGGCTGGGAACATAAGAGTTGGGTCTAAAGGTTTCCAGGGTGTCGGCATATTTTTAGGTTATGTGTTTTATTTTGAAAAGGGGGTCGCCTACAGAAATTGTCGGCGAATTTTTAATTTAATTTAAATAAATAATTTGAAAAGTAGTATTTGATTTTGAAAATAATTTTAAATTTGAAAATTTTAAGATATGAAATCAAGCTGATCTCACATCCCGAATAGTTTATATAAACGAGCGCCGCACCACAAGCCGTGTATCTATCCCGAAGAATAGACACCTTGCTTGATGATGGGGCTCGATTAAATAAACTAGAAAGGTTTGTGACATCCGTTTGGTCACGCGAACCAATTTTATAAGCCGACGAGTTCCCTCGTTTAATATGAAAACGTTAGACGGGGTTTATATTACTCGGGTTCTTAAAGTTCCTATAAGGGCAAGCCCCTATAGTTAATTACATCTTAAGTGACGGAAATCACCTAAGAAAACTCTCGATAATAATCGGTAGTTCTGCTCTCAAGAATTTCAAAGTTTAAGTTTTCGAGGATTGAATTTTGAATTTCGATAGGGAATGGATCAAATTTGGAACATTTTATTTTAGGAGTCCGAAAGGAAGAAGGGTAGGAGAAATCACAGATCCAAAGCGAACTTTGGTAATTTCCCGACTATCCTATTGTTTGGCTTGAATTTAGGAAGGTCCTAATGTTTATTTAGTATTTTGATCCTGCCAATTTTAATTAGTTAGGACTTATATTCGTATGATAAAATCATACAAATAACCTCGAAGATGTGAGGGTTTATATCATATCGGACGACTACCTCGGAAATCCTAAGACCGGTTAGGGCTTAATTTACATGATATGATCATGCAAATTCCTAATGAAGAGTTGAGGATTTATGTTGCCCTAGGCAAACTACCTCGAAGTCCTATGGCTTGGTTATTTAATTCTAAGAAAGTTTTCTTGATGTAGATTTCGGTTTTGCTTGACGACGATGGCCATGCTTGCCCACCATGCTCGAGCTCCTTGTTGTTGCGAGAGGTTTAGTTTTAGAAGTCATAAATCGGGAGATGAGAGAAGTGTTTGGTTTTAGAGAAAGTCTTCATTTCCATGTGTCTTTAATATTTTAATTAAAACGGGTTTTAAAGTTGATTAAACGAACCGATTAAGATCCCACGGTTCCGTCATCCCGACACAGTTATTTTCATCGAATTCACTTAGTCCAGATGAATTTGCTAAACTCAACTAAATGAGTTCCGCACTTTCATTTAGACCGTGGGAAATCCCGTTAGCAACACGTGGGTTACATCATCCGAGGTATTCCCGATCATTCGATGAGACGTTTTAATTTAGTTGTATTTGTAGTTTTGTTGTTCTGTTTGTGATTAAATTTTGAGTTGTTTTATATTTTGAATGTTGTGGCGGTGAATTTTATCTTGTAGTGTCATTTAATTTAGTTATGGGTTTCAGTTTTGGTTTTTGTCCTAAAGGTGTAGGTTTTCATGCAACTGTTGTTTATCATGCAAGAAAAGTAAGTGCGATGCGATTAAATAAGTTGCAATAGAGTAAATCGCAATAAAATAAAAGCGTACACGGAGGGTCTTCCCGTCATCCCAAGCCGCACTTAAAACACGGTTAGAATATTTAAGCATTTAAAGTAAGTTCCTAGGTAAAGCTAAGGGAAAGGTTATGGTTTTCTACCAAGTTCCTAATTCCATAGCCGGTCATCTCCTATGACGTCTAGGTCTTCGATTTTGGTTTTAAGGATGATTTTCTTCACCAAAGAACAACTAAGCTCAATTTGTTCTTAAGGACATTCCATCATATTGAGGAAGTGTTTAAGATGAATCTTAAACATCTTTTCGATATTTCGGGAATTGTCCTAAGTCCAAATGAATTCATTGTTCGAGTGAATTAATCATCCAGGGTGTTTGAGTTAAGTTTTATTTCTTGCTCAGTGAATTAGGATGTTTGAATATCCTTATGAGTGAAGTGTCATTTCACTTGATACTCCTTTTAGGAGTTATAATAGTAAAAGCTCCTAAGGGCAAAATGATATTTAATGATTTGTGATTCAAATTTAAGTTCAAATTAATGATTTAAGTTTGGAATAGTGTTCAAGTTATTTTAGATTTATTTTTGAATTCTTCATGTCTTTATATTTAATTTAATTTAATTTAATTTAACTTAATTTAATTTAATGTGGTTTAATTTAAATTAATTTAACTTAAGTTAATTTAATGTAATATGATTTAGTTTAATTTAATTTAATTTAATTTAATTTAATTTAATTTAGTTTTAATTTAATTTAATTTAATTTAATTTAATTTAATTTAATATAATTTAATTTAATTTAATTTAATTTAATTTAGTTTAATTCAATTTAATTTAATTTAATTTTAATATAATATAATATAATTTAATATAATTTAATTTAATTTAATTTAATTTAATTTAATTTAATTTAGTTTAATTTAATTCTTAATTTTTAATTTAATTTTTAATTTTAAAGGAATTTGTTTTAAATAATTTAACTTTAATTTAATTTAATGATTAAGTCTTTTAGCATTTTAAATCTTAAACTTGGATTATCATTTTAATTAGAAATTAAATATTATTGGGATGATTAATTTAGGGATTTTTAAATTAAAGAATAAATCTCCTCCTAATAATATCCCTATTTTAATAATTCAATTTTATTATTCTTCCAAATTTAACTAATTATTTAATTAAGGTTTATTTCAATTATTTTAAATTGTTTAGTAGGTTTCTACCCTTTAATTATCTAAATTTCAATCATCCAAATCAAGTTAAAATCAAATATTTTTCCTATTAATTTCATTAAGCCTAAAGTCTTAATTAAAGGGTTAAGATTTTAATTACCATTTTGCCCTTCAAGCCTAATAATTTCATAACTCACTAAATTGAGCTCAAATGAACTTGAAATTTTTATGTTACTTCACTCATATGTCAATAAAGACATTAGATGAGAAAATGTGATTTTTCTGTATTTAATTTATTTATATAATTATTTTTGGTGGAAAATAAGGATTTCCAAGGAAAATTTAATAATATGACCAAGAGAAAGTTTCTGTCCTTAAGAAAATTATGGGACATTCCTAATGACCAGAGGACCACTTGGACCAATATTGGTGATTTTTTTAATTATATTTTATTTATTAAAATTATTTTAAGCTATGGAGTATTAATTAATTTAAAAATAGAATATAAGTTGAAAAATGAATTTCATAATTTTTAAAATTCTCTCTGATATCAAGGATTCCAGAGAACCAAATTTTATAATTTTTTGATTTTTCTTTGATTTATTATAATTATTTTAGTGAAAATGCTAGAAAATACATTTTTTTAATTTTAAAATTACCCTAGGGCTTTAAAATTTAATATCTCAATAGATAGACCTAAGAAAAATATGGGGTTTGTTTCTAAGTGATTATATTTCAAAATATGACATTTTGGTGAATTTTATTATTTTTGTGATTTTTATTATTTTTAATTATAAAATATTAAAATAATGATGAAAAATCAACTTTTTTAGAAAATTGAAATTTTAATTTTCTTAAATTCCCTGATATCAGAGAGGCTCCAAAACCAATTTGGTGAATTTTTGAAAGTTATTTTGAAAGTTATGAATTTTTAAAGTTTAAAATGACTAAATAGCTTAATCAACCCATTTAGTAGGGCTAACCAAGTCCAATTGACTTAAAATTTTTATGGTGGGTTCCTCTGATCCTAAAGGTCAGTGGAGAATTGATTTCAAGTCAATTTGATGTATGGTTAGCTCTAATTAATTAGGGGTCTATTTTGGATATTTAAGCCGATTAGGGTTATCTTAAGTGAATTAACTCAAGTCCTATTTTTCCTAGGGTTCTCTGGTCATAAGGAACATCACCAAATTTTCCTAGAATTTATTTCACAACATGCTAATTTTTGGAATTAAAATACTCAAAACGAGCAACATGCATTTGAAAAATCAATAACTTTTCACGGGGTGGCCTCGACCTTGGAAAATTCTGGAAATGTTCCCAAGTTCGGAGGCTTCAAAAGCCCTATGGTCTCATGCCATGGTGAATTGTATGAATGCATGGAGAATTAAAACAATGCAGGGAGTAAATAATTAATTAAAAATAAAATACTAGACAAAATTAATTAATTTCTTTTCCACATTATTCTCCTCTGTTCACTGAGCAAGAGGGTATTTTTATTTTATTTTTGTGATTTTTCTACACAAAGATATGGATTTTTAAAGTTCTGGTATTTAATTAAATAAAAAAAAATCCCTAATTTCCTACTTATCCACGCGGCGCCGCGTCAGCCTCGGCGACTCCGAAGGGGTACGTGTCGCGGCGTGATTGGGCGCCGCCATCCGAGTCATCCGTCCCGGGACCCGCGGTTCACGTATCATTCCACTGGTCCGGCGCAATCCGAACCGTCCAGCTCGATACACGCGCGATCCAACGGCTCTCGGTCATCGTCTACGACCGGTGTGCACCGTGACCGTCAACCTTCTAACCCTAATTTCTCGCTCGATTCTCAACGGATTTTCGTGTTCTTATGCTACTATGGATTCGTCTTGAAGAGACGAACACATCCATACGGTAAACATGCATTTAAATTGACTCAAATTAAAATGAGAATCTCTGGAAGCTCGGGAAGAAGAGGGAGTCCATACCTTTGCTCGGAGAAGTGAAGCTTCGATGCGAGAGTTGTGTCACCTTCGATTGGGTCCAAGTAAGCTCCGGATGAAGTCCCTTGGCACAGTGAATTGTCTAGCTATGAAAGTGACCACGGCCGATCACAAAACTTGGAGGTCTGGAGCAACTGGGTGGCCTGGAGATGGGGCTTTCAGTGGGAAACTTCTCCTCTTGGTCCAGTGAAGGTGTAGGACCAATCAATTTGGGAATTGGCTCACTGTGAAGAAAAGTCCTGGTTTTTGGGCTAAAGTTTGAGCTCAAAATTGAGCTCAGCTGGAGGGAATTGGGGCTGGAATTCAGTGGGGATCAAGTGCTCTATGTGTGGAGAGTGATCTGGAGTGATTTTGGCAGAGTTTCCTTAAGGTTAGGTTCAGCACCTCCTTTGGCCGAGAGGGTGAGGGGTTTAAATAGGCATGGCTGGAGGCTCTCCCAGGGGGAGTTGAGGGCTGGGATCAGCTGCTCTTGGCATGTGAAGAACAGCCATGGTGGCCATTGGGCATGAGGCAGCTCAGCAGGTGAGAATTCCAAGTTTGGGCTCACATGTGAGCTCTCGGCCCAGTGGTTTCCGGCGGCTGTGGTGGCTGGCCGGCCGGGGTCGGGTCACCTTCAAGCTCAGGTGGGTCAGGGCTGGAGGCTTGTGCAGTCAATTGGGCCTTGCCATGTGTAAAGGGGGTGGCTTGGAATGGAATGGGGAAGAGGCCATTTTGGCTTCAATTTGGTCAACCCATTGGTTTGGGTTGGGTGCACCTCCCCATGGTCTGATTTTGGGCTGAGAGGATCAGTTGGGTCAGCCAAGAGAGGATGGTGTGGTCTCTATCCAAATAGTTTAAGTTAATTTTGGGTTATAGTGTTGCATTAAAGAGGTTAAAATGGCTTAAGGAAGGCTTAGGAAAGGACTCCCTCCACTTGCCATTAATGGCTTGGTGACAAGTCAAACCCCCCATGGCTTCATGTGGCTTGTCTATGGCTTGCATGTGGCTCGCATTTGGCTTGAAAAAGGTTGACTTGTTTCATGAAAAAGGGTTTTAGAAATATTTGACATTTAGGGGGTAATTTGACATGTGGCTTGATTTGGAATGGTTTAATTGATGATTTTGAAACTTAGGGGTGATTTTGATCAAATGGATGATGAGGGGAAGTGTCATGTGGGCTTTAGGATGATTTGGGCTTTTGAATTTTGAAGGAAATGGGCTTTTAAGAAGGTTTAAGGGAAGTGGGCTTTTAAGTTTAAGGATGTGTTCATGGATAGGAATTTTTGTAAAAGGTTGGGCCAAATAGTTGTTGGTTTTGGTTTAGGGATGTTTCATGAGTAATTTGAAATAGATTTAAGGTGGTTTGGGTTTGAATTGGGTTGAATTTGGGTTTATTTGGTAAATGGGCCAATGCAGGTCAAATTGGGCTAACTTGGGCCAATGTTGGGCTAGGGTTGAAATTGGTGTAAAATAAATGTTGAGAAATGTTTATGGGAGTGTTTCAAAGAGGTTTTGGCTTTGGTTGGGTTTTGATTTTGAGGTTTGGGTCTATTTGGGCTAGGTTTAGGTTTAGGTCAAAATTGGGCTTTTGATTTTGGGTTGAATTTGAGTGGGGTTTGGGTCTAAATTTTGGGCAAATCATGTTAGTGTTTTATTTATGGGGATGTTAAGGAAGGTTTAGAAAAGATTTGGGGTTAATGGGAGTTGAATTGGGTGAGTTTGGGCTAAGTTTGGGTCATGGGTCCAAATTGGGCTTTAAGGCCAAAAGTGAAATTGGATCCCAATGCCAATCAACTTGGGCTTGGATTGGGTCTAGATTGGTGTTGGGGATGTTAAATTGAAGTTTAGAATTGAATTGGACCAGAATTTGGGTCAATTGGGTGGGTTAGGTTTGACATTGGGTTCACTTTGGGTTAAAATGGGTCAAATTGGGGGTTTTGATAAAAGTGGGGTAAATTGGCAAAATTGGCCCATGGTGTAGTTGAACAAAATGAAATTGGGAATATTTGGGATTTTCTGGAATTTTCTGGGAATTTTCTGAATTTTTGGATTTTTTGGCTAAGAGGGGTATTTTGGGTATTTGGAGGGTATTGGGGGGGTATTTTTGGAATTTTTGGTATTTTGGTTATGGATGATCAATTTGAGTGGGGAGGAAATGTTTAGGATTGGTCTTGAGGAATTTTGGGTAATTTAGGTGATTTTGGAAATTTTGGGTAGTTTCAAGGGCATTTGGTAGGTTAGGCGGGTGTAGGGTCCGGGGTCAAAATTGAAAATTTAGAAAATTGAAGATTGGGTGAATATAAGTGGAATAAAATCATTTTGGTTGAGCCATGAAGCCACATCAAGCCCATATGAGCCATGAAGGGACTCATTTGAGGCATTCACTATGTTGTTCCTAACCTCTTACCCGAGGGCTTAGGGGTTAAGGACCATCCATGTGAATCACTTACATGAGTCGGGAGGTCAAGTTAGGTATAGGTGTGGTTTTAGGAGGTGTATGGAAGTGTAGTGTATGAGTGTAGTGTGTGTGTAAGTCGGCCCCTTCACTAGACCGAGCCACCTGGGGCGGTCCTAAGGCCAAAGAGTCTCATAGGAACTCATCCTTTAAACTTCCACACTTGATTTCAACCCTCTAGGTGATTAGGGGTCTACGAGTCGAGTTCGTGGAGTTTGCGGGGAGTTAAGAAGTGGTTTGAAATTCTAGATGGTGGATCCCGATTCTAGTCCTCTAAGATAGTCGAAGGAAAAGCCTAAGGCTAGATCCTAAGTACTAAAGAGAAGAAGAGAAGACCTCATCAAAAATGAGGTCAACAAATGGACCCCCAATAGGTGTGGTGAGTCGACGGAGCACACCGCGCGTATTGGCGTTGACCGAAAAGATCAACAAAACCAATCACGGATGTCCAAGTGACAAACTTAGGACGAAGTAGAAGAGTTTCCGCCTGGGGAGTGTCAAGTATATCTCTAAGGCCGGAGATTCTCGAACTCTCGGCCGGGAAAGGAAAAGGAGGTGAACTCCAAATCACAAGATCCGGGGAAATTTCAATTTAAATTTTGTTTCGAGTTTAAGTTTTGATGTGTGAATTCGGATTTCAACTCGAGTTTCAATTTAGATTGAAGTTTTGTTAAGATTAATTTTGAAGGGATTTGATTTGAAATGAAAATTGAAATTTTGCGGTTTTAGATGTAACATCCTCGACCTCAAAAGAAAATTGAATTGATTGGATTGAATCATTACAATGAGGAGAGATCTCAGAGCAATGTGGTATTGGATGTAAAATCCTTAACCTCAAGAGCTCGATTTGGTGTGCTTCATTGCAATAGGAAGAGAATCTAAAGCAATGCGGTATTGGATGTAAAATCCTCAACCTCAAGAATTTGATTTTGATGCATTTCGGTGCGATAGGGAAAGAATCCTGAAGCGATGCGGTCTCGGATGTAAAATCCTCAACCTCAAAAAGTTGATTTTGATGTATTTCGGTGCGATAGGAAAGAATCCTAAAGCGGTGCAGTCTCGGATGTAAAATCCTCAACTTCAAGAATTTGATTTTGATGTATTTCAGGTGCGATAGGGAAAGAATCCTAAAGCGATGCGGTATCGGATGTAAAATCCTCAACCTCGAAAAGTTGATTTTGATGTATTTCGAGTGCAATAGGGAAAGAATCCTAAAGCGATGCGGTATCGGATGTAAAATCCTCGACCTCAAAAAGTTGATTTTGATGTATTTCGAGTGCAATAGGGAAAGAATCCTAAAGCGATGCGGTATCGGATGTAAAATCCTCAATCTCAAAAAGTTGATTTTGATGTATTTCAGTGTAATAGGGAAAGAATCCTAAAGCAGTGCAGTCTCGGATGTAAAATCCTCAACCTCAAGAATTTGATTTTGATGTCTTTCAGTGCAATAGGGAAAGAATCCTAAAGCAGTGCGGTATCGGATGTAAAATCCTCAACTTCAAAAAGTTGATTTTGATGTATTTCGGTGCGATAGGGAAAGAATCCTAAAGCGAGTGCGAGTCTCGGATGTAAAATCCTCAACTTCGAAAAGTTGATTTTGATGTATTTCGAGTGCAATAGGGAAAGAATCCTAAAGCGGTGCGGTATCGGATGTAAAATCCTCGACCTCGAAAAGTTGATTTTGATGCATTTCGGTGCAATAGGGAAAGAATCCTAAAGCGATGCGGTATCGGATGTAAAATCCTCAACCTCAAAAAGTTGATTTTGATGTATTTCGGTGCAATAGGGAAAGAATCCTAAGCGAGTGCGGTCTCGGATGTAAAATCCTCAACCTCGAAAAGTTGATTTTGATGTATTTCGAGTGCAATAGGGAAAGAATCCTAAAGCGAGTGCGGTCTCGGATGTAAAATCCTCAACTTCAAAAAGTTGATTTTGATGTATTTCGAGTGCAATAGGGAAAGAATCCTAAAGCAGTGCGGTATCGGATGTAAAATCCTCAACCTCAAAAAGTTGATTTTGATGTATTTTAGTGCAATAGGGAAAGAATCCTAAAGCAGTGCAGTCTCGGATGTAAAATCCTCAACTTCAAAAAGTTGATTTTGATGTATTTTAGTGCAATAGGGAAAGAATCCTAAAGCAGTGCGGTATCGGATGTAAAATCCTCAACCTCAAAAAGTTGATTTTGATGTATTTCAGTGCAATAGGGAAAGAATCCTAAAGCAGTGCAGTCTCGGATGTAAAATCCTCAACTTCAAGAATTTGATTTTGATGGGTAATTGACTTTGCAACGATTTGTAGTGTTGATTTGAAAAGTGTGGAATTTTGGTGTTTCGAGAATTTCATGAAAGTTGTAAAAGACTTTCATGGAAGGAAATAGATTAGGAGGGAATATGTAGATGTTACATATCCCATTCAGAAGAGTTGATTGAAAGTTGCTTTGGTTTGGATTGAATGTGATTCCTCGCCATCGGATTCGATCCGTGTCAATGGAATCAACCGCTTCCTTCCCGGACAAGGAGAGAGTAGAACGAGGTTGGACTTCGATTTGGAAGGGTAAGTTTGAATTTGATCGAGGTTTGATGTGAGATCCGGAAAGATCGAATTTGAAATTCGATTGAGATTTGATTTGAAATTTGGAAAGATTGAATTTGAAATTTGATTGAGATTTTGTGGTCATTTTGTTTGTCTTTTATCGATTCAAATTTTATTTTATCGTGAATTTGGAGTTTATCATTTTTTAGATTTTAAGGAAAGTTTTCTTTTATTCTTTTTGTTTCTTTTCGTTCTTTGTTCGAAGTTCATTTAACTTTTAATGGCGTTTCCCGATCAATTTGCACAAAAGAGGTGAAGGCCGAAATTGTGACATGGTCACTTTCATTCCAATCATGCTCGAAGATACATCGTACAACTCGATCCGGAATACATCTCATACAATCCATATAGACTCAAAACGGACTATGTATGATCTTTGTCGATTCATCCAAAAGGGTATCTGTCAAAAATCCATGTCTGAATAGTGAGGTACATGGTCGATAACATCACCTTCCAAGCCATCCTTGGCAAGGATGCCGTATGGATGTACGTTGGAGGTGTGATATTTTCCATGTAGCTCACGGCTCGTAAGGCCGGAGGCTCTCTAACTCCGAGTCCGGCTGGAAGTGGTAAGGTGCTTTCTGTCGTCCATCCTTCGAAAGTAACCGAGATCCGCTTCACCGGTACTCCGGTATGCAATGCTTAGCGACATACGCTCCGTTGCCCTTCGATATCATGACGGAACCTACCGGTAATGGTATCTTTATCGGCCCTCGGAACTCACCCGGGCCTCGCTTATCCGGAGGTCGGATCCGAACATGATATTACACTCGTTCGGAAAAGAAGCGTGAAGAAAGGTCCGACAAAGTCGTGGTGATCTATGTGCGGGGGTATACGGTCACCCTTCTTGTAAATGTTGATGATGCAACCGTTGGGTATGCAATCCGCCGGCAATACCCCCCATGTTATCATTCTTTTTACCATCCTTTTAATGACTAATGGCATTGGATCCACCTGGCCATGACGGAGTATCCCGGTGGGTTTCCTTTCCTGTCTTCTCGCGAAGTTATAACGAGCATCCACATTGTATTGTAATTCTCCCCTTCCCGGCATCCATCTCGCGGGGTTCCGAGTAAGTGTTTTCTCTTAAGCGACCCGCTCGGCCCATCTTTTTCAAATCCCGGATGCGATCCACGATTTGTTGTTGTTCATATTCGAGAACACGTACGTATGTAGCTCGAGGCCTTCAAGTATATTGATCCTCCTGCCTCGATTCTCTCGAAGTATTCAAAAGTTTTCTTACGGACATTCCGTATTCTTTCTAACTCGTGATTCCGGAATAATTTGCAAATGACGAGGCCCAGTGACGTACTCGTGGGATATATGGCTCAATCCCTTCACGTTCTCCCGCATACCTCGGCTCCTCGGGGATGATGTCCGTCGGGACATCCTCCGGGGCTCGCTTCGCAACAAGGTCATGCATTACGGTGGCTTCATCCGGTGGCGTAATAGCCTTCTTTCTTCCGTTCCTCTCAAGATTTCTCTCGGTCTCTTCGTCGTCCCGGAGCCGGTCTCCTTTTTCGAGTTCTCGGCGAACCGGTATCCTCGAAGTATATGTGCTGGCGGTAGCAACTTCCTCGTCGCGCCGGTCCGTCGCTAATTTAGTTAGCATCTTGCGGATACGGCGATTCTTGTTTCTCCGTTGAGTTGCGTGAGAGTAGCTCTTCGTACTTCCCGAGTTTACGTGGGCGCGGCGCCGACAAGTCCGCCTCTGCCGTAGCGACTACGCATTTGATTCTCTTGTCTTCTTCGGTGTACGTTTTTCTTTTCTGTCGTTGGATTGGTGGCTTGGGCCACCCACTTTCATTATCGTCTGGTCGGGCAATTCCTCTCGGTCAATCGGGACCCGGTCACTTTCCTCGTATTGCGAGCCTGCCGGTGCGAAGTCCGAGTCAATCTCTATTATCGCTCCATCTTTCACCCTCTTTTCATCGAGTGCGAGGCTTACGCCATTTCTAAAGTTCAGGACCAACCGCCCGCTCGACATTTCCCCGCGAAAAGACAAGGAAAAGGATCGTGGGCTGTACTAAGAACAAGAACATTAAGAAAATGTTTATTAAAGACAAAAATTTTATTTTTATATTCAACAAGAATGAAGTGGGAAAAGATCAGGAAAGAGATTTTGACTTGGAAGAGAGAAAACAAAGAAAACTTTATTATTATGATTTTATTTATTTTAGCACATTTTTGTTATTTTTGGGTTCGGACCCGATCATAAGTAATTACTTCACCCGTGCTTCTAGGGATGGAAAATTCACTCCTTCGAAACATCGAGTAGCATAATACTTTTTCAAGTATCGTCCATTGATCGGAAGCATATGTCGTTCTCCTTGGCAGTTCACTAGTTCGGTAGGAGCCTCTCGAGTAGATCGTCTCAACCACAAACGGTCCTTCCCAAGTGGGTTCAAATTTTCCTCCTATCTTGCGGTGTGCGAGAATAGGTCTTTGAGAACGAGAACTAAGTCACCAACCTTAAAGGTTCTTGGGCGGACCGATCCGTCATGGGCTTGAACCATCTTAGCTTGGTATAGTTCTAAATTTTCTGCTGCGCTGCAAGTCTTTTCCCTTCCAGGCTTTCCAATTCTTCTAGTCGTAATCTGGCATTCTCTTCTGTCGTGAGTTTGTTTGCAACTGCAATCCTGAGTGAAGGAAGCTGGACTTCTAAGGGTAACACTACCTCGGACCCATACACCAGAGCGTAAGGTGTAGCTTGAGTAGGAGTTCTGAAGGTTGTCCGGTAGGCCCATAAGGCTTCTAACAACTTCTCATGCCAATTTCTCTTATTATCGTCCAAGGTTTTCTTTAAAATTTGAACGAGAGTTTTATTAAAAGCCTCGACAAGGCCGTTTGCTCTTGGGTAGTAAATTGTTGAATATCGCCGATCGATTCCGTGTCTCCCGACACAATTGTTGATTTGCGTGCTTCGAATGCCGACCCATTATCCGAGATGATCTCCGCGCGGCACCCGAAACGGTAGACAACTTGGTTCTTAAAAAGCGTAGCACGTGGTGTGCCTTCACTTCTTTGAGTGGAACTCGCCTCTGCCCACTTGGAAAAGTAATCCGTAGCCGCAAGAATGAAGCGATGTCCTTTTGACGACGGTGGTTCTATCGGACCCACTATATCCGTGCCCCAACATTCAAATGGCCACGATGCAATTGTCGGATGTAGCACATTTGGAGGTTGGTGTAGAACCACTCCGTGCACTTGGCACCGATGACGGCTCTTGGCGATTTTCATGCGATCGGTCATCATCGAGGGCCGGTAGTACCCTAGTCTTTTAATTTTCATTTTCATCTTTGGACCCGACCGGTGAGCGCCACGCAGTCCCGAATGTATCTCTTTAACAATTTCACGAGCCTCGGACCCGCTTAGGCATCTTAGCCACATCCGATCAAAAGACCTTCGTATAATGTATTGTTTATTAATGCGTAGGACGGAGTTCTTTTCTTGATCCGATGGGCTAACGACTTATCATCCGGTAGTTTTCCTGTCCGCGAGTAATCTATTAATGGTTGTCGCCAATCTTCCGTGTTTTCTGTCACTGTTGCAACTGATCCTTTTTCTTTTTTCGATTTGTGTATCGTGTCTATGTCAAGCTGTGATAGGACCTGGCGTCCGTGAACTGACACTTCCACTGATTCATCTTGCAAACAGGCAAATTCTTTTGCGAGATGAAGCTTAGCGCATCCGCTAAAGCGTTTTCTTTTCGAGATTTTGTAGATTGTCACATTCGGAATTTGTTCCAACGATATTGTATGGCATACTTGGAAGTATTGCTCGAGTCTTGGTTTTAAAATTCCGTATTGTCCGACGATCTGTTGAATGATTAATTTGCGAATCCCCGTAGATGTTGATGTCTGTTATACCCATTTGAATAGTTAATTCCGGTCCTGTTATGAGGGCTTCGTATTACGCTTCGTTATTTGTGCACGGCTCCGTCGAGTGGTAGGAGTATCTTAACATCCCCCGCTCCGGTGTTATAAAGATTAGTTCGATCCTCGCCTTACCGAGCACTATCACTTGCGACTCTTCGTCTTTATGTGCTTGAAGATGCTCCGTCGAACTACAATTCCCAACATCGATCATCGGGATCTTCTAGGTTCATTATCTGCTCTTCTAGCAAGTCGTCGTTGAGAGGCAATTCTGCCGGTAAAGGGTGCGTTGCGAGGAAGTCTGCTAGGACTTGTTCCTTTACGACACGAAGAGGCACGAAAGTTATATCGAATTGCGATAATATCATTGACCATCCGGCAAGTCCGCGGAAAGCGTTGGGCGGGTCATCAAGTATTGCAATGGATTAAATTTCGAAATCGGGTTGACCTTATGAGAAAGCATGTAATGCACGAGCTTTTGAGCAGCGAAGATCGGGGCCAAACAATGCTTTTCAATTGCGGGATACCTTATTTCCGTCGGCGATGAACGACGGCTTAGGTAATAAAGAGCATTTTCTTTACCCTCATCATTGACTCGGGCTAACGGGGCTCGAGAGAGTCGTCTAAAGCCGCGGTATAAAGTATTAGCGGTCTACACCGAGACTGAGGCTGCTAAGACGGGAGGTGTCATTAAGTATTGTTTAATGTCCTCGAAGGCCCTCCGGCATTTCTCTTCCCAAATAAATTTGGCGTCCTTTTTAACTAGTGCCGAGAAAGGCCGACACCTACCGACAAGTTTGAGATAAAGCGTCGAAGATATGCCGACTTCCCTTGAAAAGATCGTAGTTGTTTTAAGGTTCTAGGAGGTGGCATTTCTAAGATGGCTTTAATCTTTTACGGGTCGATTTCGATTCCGCGATGTCGGACAACGAATCCTAAGAATTTCCGGAGGTGACGCCGAAGGCGCATTTTAAGGGATTCATCTTAAGGTTAAATTGTCTTAATCGTTCGAAAACAATTCTCAAATCATACATGTGGTTTTCCTTTACTTTGCTTTTGATGACCACATCGTCCACGTAGCATTCGACTTGATTGTGGATGAGATCATCAAAAATTCTTGTCATTGCTCTCTGGTAGGTTGCTCCTGCGTTCTTCAGTCCGAATGGCATCACTGTGTAGCAATATACCCCGATCGGCGTTCTGAATGCTGTAAGTTTTTCATCTTCTGGAGCCATTTTTATCTGGTTGTATCCTGAAGATCCATCCATGAATGAGAATATTTCATGCGTTGAAGCAATGTCGATCATTAATTCGGGATCGGTAGAGGGAATTCATCTTTTGGACATGCCTTGTTTAAATCTACGAAATCCACACAAATTCGATCCGACCATTCTTCTTTCGATCGGTACCACGTTGGCTAACCAAGTCGGGTATTGTTCTTCACGGACAAATTTTGCGTCTATTAGCTTTTTAACTTCGACTATGACTTGTTGTTCGATTTCTAGACGCATTCTTCTGGGACCTTGTCTGACTGGAACAGAAGCAGGATCCACCCCTAGCTTATGGACTGCGACCTCTGGAGCTAAACCTGGCATCTCATCGTAGCTCCAAGCAAAACAGTCTTTGAATTCCATTAATAACTTGATTATTTCTTCGGAGTCTTCTTTATTGAGTAAGGAGCTAACAAAGGTAGGTCTAGGTTCTTCGTTAGTACCTAAGTTAACTTCTGTTAACTCATCTATCGTAGATTTGATCTCTTCTTCGAATTCGGTGGAGCGTTTCCAATTTGCAAATCTTCGAGTTCTTCTGCGGTTTCCATGCGGTTTTCATTAGACTCGCGGTGACAACCAAGCAAAATTCGGTATCGTCAGCTGATCCTCATCGTGCCGAATCCGAGACCATGTTTTGAGTTGGGTGGACGACCGGAGTTATTCCATAAATTTTCAAAACGTTGTGATTGACCTTTTGTCCATTGTCGAGGTAAGAAACCACGCCGAATTAAATTTTGAACACGGGGAGAGTACCACTCGAAAGGCAATTCCATTAATTCTGATGAAGTAGCATCTTCAAATTGTACATTATTTTCAGTTTTGGAGGAAGGAGCACCACGGTAGAATTTGATGGGCTTTGCACCATCACTACATACCTCTTTGACCTTCATACCCTCGATCTTATTAGAATGGATCGGGGTCAGGGTCATAGTATGTACATAGTGGTTAATCTTCTCGTACATCGATTTATATTCTTCGTTTCTTTCATCTTCAATAGGGATTTTGAATTGCGGCTTCTTTCGACTTATTGTCGCTGCTTCTTGTTTGATTTCTTTTTCTTCTTCGAACTATCTTCCCAATCGACATTGATGGTCGGTTTCCTCGTCCAATCGTCCTAACGTCTCGCCACGACCTCGTCCCCGGCCTCGTCCTCGGATGCGAGTTGTGGAGAAACCTTCACCATCTTGCCGTAAGGGAGTGGTGAGTGATCGTTGGACTAGAACTTCAGGTTCTTCGTCGTCCCAAATTTCTTTTGCTTCATTTGTTATGGTATCTCCGGAGAAGATTGTTTTCTTCGGAGGTGCATAATAAGCTCGCATCTTCATGGATTCCGATTTCATGTACGGAGAACGGTTGTAAGTCACCTTTAATACACTGTTCCCCTCCGTCGTAGTATTTAATGCATTGATGTAGAGATGATGGTACCATCCTGTTTTCATGTATCCATGGTCGGCCCAGTAGAGCGTTGAATAACGTTTCTGAATCAATTATGTGAAATTTCGCGGTTGTCTTTGCTAAGTCACCGGTCTTCATTAGCAGTGTTATTGAGCCGAGGGCTCTTTCTCCTTTACGGTTGAATCCTCTTAATAACATTTTGTCCGCCTCGAGCTCGCGAGCATCAATTTCAAGTATGCTAGCATTCGAAGATTCATTATATTGATTGATGCTCCCGGATCCACCAATACTGCGGAGAGCGTAAACTTCCCAATTGTAACTCGAAATGTACAATGGTCGGTTGTGGTCTCGCTGTCCCAAGTAATAGGTCGTCGTCCGTGAAGGTAACACCTCGCTGTTCCTTTAACG
Organism: Papilionanthe hookeriana x Papilionanthe teres; assembly: GCA_022702705.1. NCBI lineage: Eukaryota > Viridiplantae > Streptophyta > Magnoliopsida > Asparagales > Orchidaceae > Papilionanthe > Papilionanthe hookeriana x Papilionanthe teres. Next base: position 63,420,302 of record CM040439.1, on the reverse strand, counting down.
AGCAAACCTCATCTAAGGACTCTCCGGCCATTTGAGCTAAGCAAATTTCTGGATCAAGTAAGGCCTTGATCAGAGCTTCTCTCATCTCCTTTGATAAGATGAGAGCGTCGTAGATGCTCGGCTTGGTCGGTAGTTTCCTAAGATGGGCTAGCACGTTGTAATCCACTTTGTTTTCATGTGCCTCGTTTTCTTCTCGAATGGGTATTTCTTCCGCCGGGGTTGGTTCTTCCCGAACAACCACACGCTTTCCTTTCGTCTTTTGGACCCATTCTCGGAGGTAGAACTCTTCCACTTCTTAAGTTGACTTCGTGATTTCTTCGAATTTAGCATTGAGTTTGTCTGGTGTCTCTTCCCGAATCGGGACGACAGGTTCTTCGAGATTAGCTTCGGAGTACGAAGGCTCTAACTCTATCTATGATCGGAGCTCCTCGAAACTCGCAAATAGATTCGTTGCTTGTTGAACTCTCGTAGCCTCCTTGGTGGATGTCTTCTTCATCATTGTGATCGTCGAGATTGTGTATGATTTGAGAATTGTTATTTGTATCGGAATCGACGTCCGGATTAGGTTGATTGTCGCTAGTTACGTAATCGTTAGAAACGATCAAAACGTAGCCAACGCCATAACCCTCATCATTATAAGATTCCACCGGAGTGAGCAAATAATCATACAGAGTCAGGGGTTCGAGGGATTTCTCCCCCGAATCGGAAACAACTATCCTAGGATAAGTAGCCCCTAGTCTAGCCTTAGGAGCCTCGGTCTTCTCTTCTTCGTCAATTTTCTTCTTTTCTTCAGTCGTCTCTTGTTGAGGTGGTTCTTCTATCGCAAGTGATAGTGCCGACTTGACAGGTTTCGAACTCTGAGTTGAAGCTCGCACCGAAGTGGTTTGGATGCGATCTAAAATCTTCTTCGAAGACTTTGTCCAAGCGGTAGCCCATCCATTATCAGTCGCATAGGGATGCATCGGAACAATGAGATCCGTCGAGATAACATCGACGGAACCTCCTTTCGGGGTTCCTTCATGTACTCCTTCGAATCGTTATATTCCCTTTCCGAAGATTGTCGTTGAGCCAACTCTTGAAGGTAATACAATCTTCCATCTTATGCCCAAGCATCCGGTGGTAAGGGCAAAAGTTGGGATCACCTTTCTTGTCGACTTCTTCCGGTCTCTTAGGTTCCGGTAGTTGGAAATCCGGAGTCTTCATCAAGCTGCGGAACATTTTCAGACTCGCCTCATTCTTGAACGGATACTCCTCGCTCGAAGCTCCCTTAACGTACGTTGCGGACGAGGCGGTTGTTCATACTCGTTGAGATGACCGATAGCTGGGCTCGGGGTTCGTTGGTAACTCGTCGAGGTTGTCGCGGCCGTTCGACGATATTTGTATCGGTTGCTTGCCTTTGTCGATCGCTGCAACGATCCCGGACTTCTTTTCAAAAGTTTTCACGGCTTCGTTTATCCGTTTTATCGGTGAAACTTAATTGCTTCGCCTCCTCTTGCAAGCTTCCGGCCTCGCTTAACAACTTCTCGAAAGTCTTAATAGTAAATCCCTTGAGGAGAAGTGCTATCGGGCCATGGATGCTTTTTAGTAAAATGCCGATCGCATGCTCGTTCTTATACTCGTGGCTCACACTTCATACTTAGGTTCCTCCATCGAAGTATGTAGTCCACCAAGGTTTCATTCGGCTTCGCTTCTCTACCACTAAATCACCTATAGTGATGTGGTGCCGAGCTCCGACAAATCGCTTGATGAAGAGGTTCTCTAATTCCGAAAATGTCTTCACCGAACCGTTTGGTAATTCCGCATACCAATCAAAGGCGATCCTCGACGAGTCGCTGACAAATTGTCAGAAGAGTAAAGCATCACTTCCGTCGGCATTGCAACAACTGGCACAAAAATGTGCAACATGCTGTCGAGGGTTTCCGGTTCCATCAAAGGTCTTGAACAGAGGTGGTACAAAGCCCTTCGGATATTGGACAACGTCGAATTCTTCGGGGTAAGGTCTACCCGTCCAAATGGATGTCCCGCTCTTTGATTGTGCTAAGGCTTCTCACACCTGCTGTTCTACCAAGCTCTTGATATCCTTTTACGGAATCATACTTTGTGTTGCATCCTTCTTTAATCGATCATCCCCGTTGACGGATGTAATCTCCTTTCCTCCGTCTACAATGTGAATAACTTTCGGGGGTGTTTCTCTTTGGGGTTGAACCCGACTCCGGAGAGTGGCTAGGGCTACGACCATCTCTTCCATCCTTTTCGCCATCCGGGCGATCGTATCATCTTTCTCTTGAAGTCGCCTCCTCATTACTTCCGGCTCCTCTCTTCTCGCAATTGCGAGGAGCACCTTGTGAAGCCGACGAAGCTCGTGTTTCTACCATGTTAATTTCGCATACTCATCATCCATGAACTCGACGAGTCAACTTCATCTCCGAATTTCTCCTCTCTTTTCCTTGCTAGTCGCCGAATATCGGCTCTTAACTTTTCCATAGCGATCTTCTAGAGGTCTTTTCCGTACATCCTTGCAGTTGTCATGTGATAATTGTCGAGTTTCTTTTCATGAGTCCCCTTCATTGCGGTAGCACTTTCTTCGGACTCAAGTCTCCTGACGAGACTTTCCTTTTCTGGTCGTTGTTTGGGTCTTAATTGGCCGGTAGTGGGACGCCATACCATCCTTCTAGCAGCAGAAGGCCTAGGACCGGATGGTCTATCAGCTGAATGCTGGAAGGTGGTATCCTCCCTGATCTGTAAACCTGAAACAACAACAGGTGGGCTAGCCTTCATTTTCTTATTTGGTTCTTCTGCAGCGATAGCAGATTCTACTCACGGCCCAAGATGAGATTTGGCTGGCACCCGCCCTATGCTTCTTAAAATTTCCGACACAGGGCATCTTTCCTTCTTCGCTAACTTTTCAATCATAGTCTGTAATCGGGCAAGTGGTGTAACCCTAGCCCTCTTCTTTCTGTTGTCGTTATAGTATGCGGGCCGAGGTAATGTAGAGGCAATCCTGCGGACATTTTCCTCGTCGACTGCGGCGGAAAGGGGATGGAATCCGCTCCCTTCCAAAAGGGGTGTATACTCGAGACAATGGTATGTATTCGAGTAGTGGTGTGTACTCGGGAATTTCTTCTAGAAAGCGACTTCAGCGGCTCCGGCCTTCCCGGCAATCTTCCCGCCTCTATTTCTCCTCCGGGTCCGTGTTAGGGGTGGAACCCTCGAGTCGGACCCAATTTCAAAACAGAAGGTCTTGTACGGAAATCCGTACCCTCCACGGTAACATGCTCGTTACAAATTTGAACTTCCTTCCCTTTAGTTTGGCGGGAGCCGGGGTAGGTGCAGAGACGACTAGACCAGTGGGGGTAGAGATAACAGTCCTCCTTTGGACAGCGGTATTCCTCTCAGCTGGAACCCTTTGCAGAGGGGGAAATTCTTGAGTTGATTTAAGGTTGAACTCAATCATGGGTTTCTCAGTTTCTGACACTTTGTCCATTAGTGCGAAGAGAGTAACATCAGCGATCTTGACATTTGTGTTCTCAAATCCTTGTCCAAACCGGATGATCCCATTGTCGGGCAGCTCATCCTTGTAAACAGCGAGATCTAGTCCATTGGTGAAGGAGAAAATCAGCTTTGGGGCTTCCATTTCGCAAGGTAGATTCTGATTGTCAGTCCCAAGTTATGCTTCTTCTCATCAGGACGAAAAGAAAGGAAACAAAAAGAGTCCGAACACATTCTTGTTCATGTATATTTATTAAAAGAGTCGTTCATTAGAAGGTTTGTTTATTTAGAACGGAATGTTCGAAGGTGTAGAGAAGGTAACGAATCTGATTCAGAATTAGAAAGGAAAAGAAAGTCTTATGCAAGACTTCTCGACTCGAAGGATTACCCCTAAACTAACACCTATTGGGGTCCACCCCGCCTCAGAAATGAGGCAAAAGGATCTCGGAACCTCTCCGTTTAGGGGTGCCTAAACAATGGCTCCTAAATCCGAGAGAATGTTGGCTATACTCGTTCGAAGCATGAAATGAACATAGTATTCCAACGGAAAGAAGGGTAGTTTGATCCATTAGGGACATGGATACACTACTGATTTTCGAAAGCGTAACTATTTGATTAAAATGGAGAGAGGAACTATTCCTCAGACGGAGTCGCCGAAATTGTCGGCATATTTTTAGGTTATGTGTTTTATTTTGAAAAGGGGTCGCCTACGAAATTGTCGGCGAATTTTTAATTTAATTTAAATAAATAATTTGAAAAGTAGTATTTGATTTTGAAAATAATTTTAAATTTGAAAATTTTAAGATATGAAATCAAACTGATCTCACATCCCGAATAGTTTATATAAACGAGCGCCGCACCACAAGCCGTGTATCTATCCCGAAGAATAGTACACACTCGCTTGATGATGGGGCTCGATTAAATAAACTAGAAAGGTTTGTGACATCCGTATGGTCCGCGAACCAATTTTATAAGTCGACAAGTTCCCCGTTTAATATGAAAACATTAAACGAGGTTTATATTACTCGGGTTCTTAAAGTTCCCTATAAGGGCAAGCCTCTATAGTTAATTACATCTTAAGTGACGGAAATCACCTAAGAAAACTCTCGATAATAATCAGTAGTTCTGCACTCAAGAATTTCAAAGTTTAAGTTTTCAAGGGATTGAATTTTTGAATTTCAATAGGGAATGGATCAAATTTGGAACATTTTATTTTAGGAGTCCAAAGGAAGAAGGGTAGGAGAAATCACAGATCCAAAGCGAACTTTGGTAATTTCCCGACTATCCTATTGTTTGGCTTGAATTTAGGAAGGTCCTAATGTTTATTTAGTATTTTGATCCTCGCCAATTTTAATTAGTTAGGACTTATATTCGTATGATAAAATCATACAAATAGCCTCGAAGATGTGAGGGTTTATATCGTATCGGACGACTACCTCGGAAATCCTAAGACCGGTTAGGGCTTAATTTACATGATATGATCATGCAAATTCCTAACGAAGAGTTGAGGATTTATGTTTCCCTAGGCAAAATACCTCGAAGTCCTATGGCTTGGTTATTTAATTCTAAGAAAGTTTTGCTGATGTAGATTTCAGTTTTACTGACGACGATGGTCGTGCTGCCCACCATGCTCCGAGCTCCTTGTTGTTGCAGAGGTTTAGTTTTAGAAGTCATAAATCAGGAGATGAGAGAGGTGTTTGGTTTTAGAGAAAGTCTTCATTTCCATGTGTCTTTAATATTTTAATTAAAACAGGTTTTAAAGTTGATTAAACGTAACCGATTAAGATCCCACGGTTCCGTCATCCCAGCACCGTTATTTTCATCGAATTCACTTAGTCCGGATAAATTTGCTAAACTCAACTAAATGAGTTCCGCACTTTCATTTAGACCGTGGGAAATCCCGTTAAGCAACACGTGGGTTACATCATCCGAGGTATTCCCGATCATTCAATGAGACGTTTTAATTTAGTTGTATTTGTAGTTTTGTTGTTCGTTTCGATTAAATTTTGAGTTGTTTTATATTTTGAATGTTGTGGCGGTGAATTTTATCTTGTAGTGTCTTTTAATTTAGTTATGGGTTTCAGTTTTGGTTTCTATCCTAAAGGTGTAGGTTTTCATGCAATCGTTGTTTATCATGCAAGAAAAGTAAGTGCGATGCGATTAAATAAGTTGCAATAGAGTAAATCGCAATAAAATAAAAGCGTACTGGAGGGTCTTCCCGTCATCCCAAGCTGCACTTAAAACACGGTTAGAATATTTAAGCATTTAAAGTAAGTTCCTAGGTAAAGCTAAGGGAAAGGTTATGGTTTTCTACCAAGTTCCTAATCCTATACGCTAGTCATCTCCTATGACGTCTAGGTCTTCAATTTTGGTTTTAAGGATGATTTTCTTCACCAAAGAACAACTAAGCTCAATTTGTTCTTAAGGACATTCCATCATATTGAGGAAGTGTTTAAGACGAATCTTAAACATCTTTTCAATATTTCGGAATCGTCCTAAGTCCAAATGAATTCTATTGTTCAGTGAATTAATCATCCAGGGTGTTTGAGTTAAGTTTTATTTCTTGCTCAGTGAATTAGGATGTTTTGAATATCCTTATGAGTGAAGTGTCATTTCACTTGATACTCCTTTTAGGAGTTATAATAGTAAAAGCTCCTAAGGGCAAAATGATATTTAATGATTTGTGATTCAAATTTAAGTTCAAATTAATGATTTAAGTTTGGAATAGTGTTCAAGTTATTTTAGATTTATTTTTGAATTCTTCATGTCTTTATATTTAATTTAATTTAATTTAATTTAACTTAATTTAATTTAATGTGGTTTAATTTAAATTAATTTAACTTAAGTTAATTTAATGTAATATGATTTAGTTTAATTTAATTTAATTTAATTTAATTTAATTTAATTTAGTTTTAATTTAATTTAATTTAATTTAATTTAATTTAATTTAATTTAATATAATATAATATAATATAATATAATATAATTTAATTTAATTTAATTTAATTTAATTTAATTTAATTTAATTTAATTTAATTTAATATAATATAATATAATATAATATAATATAATATAATTTAATTTAATTTAATTTAATTTAATTTAATTTAATTTAATTTAGTTTAATTTAATTCTTAATTTTTAATTTAATTTTTAATTTTAAAGGAATTTGTTTTAAATAATTTAACTTTAATTTAATTTAATGATTAAGTCTTTTAGCATTTTAAATCTTAAACTTGGATTATCATTTTAATTAGGAATTAAATATTATTGGGATGATTAATTTAGGGATTTTTAAATTAAAGAATAAATCTCCTCCTAATAATATCCCTATTTTAATAATTCCAATTTTATTATTCTTCCAAATTTAACTAATTATTTAATTAAGGTTTATTTCAATTATTTTAAATTGTTTAGTAGGTTTCTACCCTTTAATTATCTAAATTTCAATCATCCAAATCAAGTTAAAATCAAATATTTTGCCTATTAATTTCATTAAGCCTAAAGTCTTAATTAAAGGGTTAAGATTTTAATTACCATTTTGCCCTTCAAGCCTAATAATTTCATAACTCACTAAATTGAGCTCAAATGAACTTGAAATTTTTATGTTACTTCACTCATATGTCAATAAAGACATTAGAGGAGAAAATGTGATTTTTCTGTATTTAATTTATTTATATAATTATTTTTGGTGGAAAATAAGGATTTCCAAGGAAAATTTAATAATATGACCAAGGGAAAGTTTCTGTCCTTAAGAAAATTATGGGACATTCCTAATGACCAGAGGACCACTTGGACCAATTTTTGTGATTTTTTGAATTATATTTTATTTATTAGAATTATTTTAAGCTATGGAGTATTAATTAATTTAAAAATAGAATATAAGTTGAAAAATGAATTTCATAATTTTTAAAATTCTCTTTGAGATCAAGGATTCAAGAGAATGAAATTTTACAATTTTCTGATTTTTCTTTGATTTATTATAATTATTTTAGTGAAAATACTAGAAAATACATTTTTTTAATTTTAAAATTACCCTAGGGCTTTAAAATTTAATATCTCATTAAATAGACCTAAGAAAAATATGGGGTTTGTTCCTAAGTGATTATATTTCAAAATATGACATTTTGGTGAATTTTATTATTTTTGTGATTTTTATTATTTTTAATTATAAAATATTAAAATAATGATGAAAAATCAACTTTTTAGAAAATTGAAATTTTAATTTTCTTAAATTCCCCTGATATCAGAGAGGCTCCAAAACCAATTTGGTGAATTTTTGAAAGGTATTTTGAAAGTTATGAATTTTTAAAGTTTAAAATGACTAAATGGCTTAATCAACCCATTTAGTAGGGCTAACCAAGTCCAATTGACTTGAAATTTTTATGGTGGGTTCCTCTGATCCTAAAGGTCAGTGGAGAATTGATTTCAAGTCAATTTGATGTATGGTTAGCTCTAATTAATTAGGTGTCTATTTTGGATGTTTAAGCCAATTAGGGTTATCTTAAGTGAATTAACTCAAGTCCTATTTTTCCTAGGGTTCTCTGGTCATAAGGAACATCACCAAATTTTCCTAGAATTTATTTCACAACATGCTAATTTTTGGAATTAAAATACTCAAAATAGTTACATGCATTTGAAAAATCAATAACTTTTCACAGGGGTGGCCTCTGACCTTGGAAAATTCAGGGAATGTTCCCAAGTTCAGAGGCTTCAAAAGCCCTATGGTCTCATGCCATGGTGAATTTTATGAATGCATGGAGAATTAAAACAATGCAGGGAGTAAATAATTAATTAAAAATAAAATACTAGACAAAATTAATTAATTTCTTTTCCACATTATTCTCCTCTTGTTCACTGAGCAAGAGGGTATTTTTATTTTATTTTTGTGATTTTTCTACATAAAGATATGGATTTTTAAAGTTCTGTGTATTTAAATAAATCAAAAAAATCCCTAATTTCCTACTTATCCACGCGGCGCCGCGTCAACCTCGGCAGCTCCGAAGGGGTACGTGTCGCGCTGTGATTGGGCGCCGCCATCTGAGTCATCCGTCCCGGGACCCGCGGTTCACGTATCATTCCCTGGTCCGGCGCAATCTGAACCGTCCGCTCGATACACGCGCGATCCAACGGCTCCTGGTCATCGTCTACGACTGGTGTGCACCCGTGACCGTCAACCTTCTAACCCTAATTTCTCACTCGATTCTCAACGGATTTTCGTGTTCTTATGCTCTATGGATTCGTCTTGAAGAGACGAACACATCCATACGGTAAACATGCATTTAAATTGACTCAAATTAAAATGAGAATCTCCGGAAGCTCGGGAAGAAGAGGGAGTCCATACCTTTGCTCGGAGAAGTGAAGCTTCGATCCGAGAGTTGTGTCACCTTCGATCGGGTCCAAGTAAGCTCCGGATGAAGTCCCTTGGCCCGGTGAATTGTCTAGCTATGAAAGTGACCACGCCCGATCACAAAGCTTGGAGGCTGGAGCAACTGGGTGGCCTGGAGATGGGGCTTTCAGTGGGAAACTTCTCCTCTTGGTCCAGTGAAGGTGTAGGACCAATCAATTTGGGAATTGGCTCACTGTGAAGAAGTGCCCTGGTTTTTGGGCTAAAGTTTGAGCTCAAAATCGAGCTCAGCCTGGAGGGAATCGGGCCGGAATTCGGTGGGGATCAAGTGCTCTATGTGTGGAGAGTGATCCGGAGTGATTTTGGCGAGTTTCCTTAAGGTTAGGTTCAGCACCTCCTTTGGCCGAGAGGGTGAGGGGTTTAAATAGGCATGGTCGGAGGCTCTCCCGAGTGGGAGTTGAGGGCCGGGATCAGCTGCTCTTGGCATGTGAAGAACGGCCATGGTGGCCATCGGGCATGAGGCGGCTCGGTAGGTGAGAATTCCAAGTTTGGGCTCACATGTGAGCTCTCGGCCCAGTGGTTTCCGGCGGGCGTGGTGGGCGGCCGGCCAGGGTCGAGTCACCCTCAAGCTCGGGTGGGTCGGGGCTGGAGGCTTGTGCGATCAATCGGGCCTTGCCATGTGTAAAGGGGTGGCTTGGAATGGAATGGGGAAGAGGCCATTTTTGCTTCAATTTGGTCAACCCATTGGTTTGGGTTGGGTGCACCTCCCCATGGTCCGATTTTGGGCTGAGAGGATCGAGTTGGGTCGGCCAAGAGAGGATGGTGTGGTCTCTATCCAAATAGTTTAAGTTAATTTTGGGTTATAGTGTTGCATTAAAGAGGTTAAAATGGCTTAAGGAAGGCTTAGGAAAGGACTCCCTTCACTTGCCATTAATGGCTTGGTGACAAGTCAAACCCCCCATGGCTTCATGTGGCTTGTCTATGGCTTGCATGTGGCTTGCATTTGGCTTGAAAAAAGGTTGACTTGTTTCATGAAAAAGGGTTTTAGAAATATTTGACATTTAGGGGGTAATTTGACATGTGGCTTTATTTGGAATGGTTTAATTGATGATTTTGAAACTTAGGGGTGATTTTGATCAAATGGATGATGAGGGGAAGTGTCATGTGGGCTTTAGGATGATTTGGGCTTTTGAATTTTGAAGGAAATGGGCTTTTAAGAAGGTTTAAGGGAAGTGGGCTTTTAAGTTTAAGGATGTGTTCATGGATGGGAATTTTTGTAAAAGGTTGGGCCAAATAGTTGTTGGTTTTGGTTTAGGGATGTTTCATGAGTAATTTGAAATAGATTTAAGGTGGTTTGGGTTTGAATTGGGTTGAATTTGGGTTTATTTGGTAAATGGGCCAATGCAGGTCAAATTGGGCTAACTTGGGCCAATGTTGGGCTAGGGATGAAATTGATGTAAAATAAATGTTGAGAAATGTTTATGGGAGTGTTTCAAAGAGGTTTTGGCTTTGGTTGGGTTTTGATTTTGAGGTTTGGGTCTATTTGGGCTAGGTTTAGGTTTAGGTCAAAATTGGGCTTTTTGATTTTGGGTTGAATTTGAGTGGGGTTTGGGTCTAAATTTTGGGCAAATCATGTTAGTGTTTTGTTTATGGGGATGTTAAGGAAGGTTTAGAAAAGATTTGGGGTTAATGGGAGTTGAATTGGGTGAGTTTGGGCTAAGTTTGGGTCATGGGTCCAAATTGGGCTTTAAGGCCAAAAGTGAAATTGGATCCCAATGCCAATCAACTTGGGCTTGGATTGGGTCTAGATTGGTGTTGGGGATGTTAAATTGAAGTTTAGAATTGAATTGGACCAGAATTTGGGTCAATTGGGTGGGTTAGGTTTGACATTGGGTTCACTTTGGGTTAAAATGGGTCAAATTGGGGGTTTTGATAAAAGTGGGGTAAATTGGCAAAATTGGCCCATGGTGTAGTTGAACAAAATGAAATTGGGAATATTTGGGATTTGCTGAAATTTTCTGGGAATTTTCTGAATTTTTGGATTTTTTGGCTAAGAGGGGTATTTTGGGTATTTGGAGGGTATTGGGGGGTATTTTTAGAATTTTTGTTATTTTGGTTATGGATGATCAATTTGAGTGGGGAGGAAATGTTTAGGATTGTTCTTGAGGAATTTTGGGTAATTTAGGTGATTTTGGAAATTTTGGGTAGTTTCAAGGGCATTTGGTAGGTTAGGCGGGTGTAGGGTCCTGGGGGTCAAAAATTGAAAATTTGGAAAATTGAAGTTTGGGTGAATATAAGTGGAATAAAATCATTTTGGTTGAGCCATGAAGCCACATCAAGCCCATATGAGCCATGAAGGGACTCATTTGAGGCATTCACTATGTTGTTCCTAACCCTCTAGCCGAGGGCTTAGGGGTTAAGGACCATCCATGTGAATCACTTACATGAGTCGGGAGGTCGAGTTAGGTATAGGTGTGGTTTTAGGAGGTGTATGGAAGTGTAGTGTATGAGTGTAGTGTGTGTGTAAGTCAGCCCCTTCACTAGCACCGAGCCACCTGGGCGGTCCTAAGGCCAAAGAGTCCTATAAGAACTCATCCTTTAAACTTCCACACTTGATTTCAACCCTCAGGTGATTAGGGGTCTACGGTCAAGTTCGTGGAGTTTGCGGGGAGTTAAGAAGTGGTTTGAAATTCTAGATGGTGGATCCCAATTCTAGTCCTCTAAGATAGTCAAAGGAAAAGCCTAAGGCTAGATCCTAAGTACTAAAGAGAAGAAGAGAAGACCTCATCAAAAATGAGGTCAACACAGGGTAGCAGTACTTTCTCCCAAATCTCGTACGATACTTGAAACAAACTGCATATTGAGAAAATTGTTGAAAGATGTCCAAGCCCTTGAGATGATCCTTGAACGATCAGGCCAAACACAGACTTCACAATAATTGATCCAATATCAATGGGCCATCCCATTTGAATGTAGTAGTTCAATATAACACTCTCTTTCGTAATTTTACAGATTTTCATCGTCGGCAATAACTTCGCAGATATGAAAAGGTGCCAATTTTTTGAAATGGGTTTAAAAGTGTTGTAGAAAAACTAACGTATCTGTTTTCTCTAACTTCTCAGTCATCAGTTTCGTCCGTAAAAAATTGGTATATTTCATTCTTATCTCTCCTCAGCACGAAATTCAAATAATGGCAGACAGGAACATTCTCAAGCATGTATAACTCATTAATCCTTCCAGAATTAAATGTTATCCACCTACCTCACACATAGATGCTTCCTTGGTTGTTTCCATGTAAATTGGCGTAGAATTTCTTAACCACAGGAACGACTACTGTGGCAGTAGTATAGCAAAACACTTCCCATCTTCACCACACAATCATTTCTTCAATTGGTGACGAAGAATTGCTTAATCCTTGATTGACAAATCCTCTTTCCTTTATTAGCCTTCTCTTGGACATCACCTTGTTGAAAAGTCGCTGCGCCTCGGCACTAGCGAACTTTCTCCAATTGTAAACTTGAAATCTAGGGTAATCTACTAAATTGGAAGCCATTAAAGAGGAATTAAAAGTAGTTTCCATTTATTTTTGGGAGTTGGAGTGTTTAGGAACCGTCCATGGGAGTTTATAAGGGACAAATGTGCTAAAAACCGCCAAAAACTAACATTTCGAACTTGAAAAACTGCCCACTCGCCGATCCCGCTGTCGGCGGCCTCGATGGCGCCATCGGCAAGCCTTGTGTAATTAAATTCTAAGGCTCTCTGGAAAAACCCGCCGTCGGAGGCGTTGAGCGCGCCATCGGCGTCCTAGGCAAAAATTTGTACATTTACGTCGTGGTCAAATACGTTCCAAATTTTCTCTATGGATCCAAATTCTTGATAATTAAAGGGCAAATAAAAGTAGTAGATTTCAATATTACTACAAACTAACGATACACTCAAACAAACACTCAAACAAATAAATACAACTATGGGTTGCCTCCCATAAAGCGCTTGGTTAACATCATCAGCCCGACCTATTCAGGTGTTATTCAGGTTGACTAAGCATTAAAACCTCTTTAAATTTGGTCTTTTACCCTCAAAATAAGGTTTTAATCAATGTCCATTTACTTTAAATCATTTTCCAGTCTTCTGATCTTCAATTTCAACAGCTCCATAAGTGTAAACCTGAGTCACAGTAAAGGGTCATAACCAATGAGACTTCAATTTCCCAGGAAATAATTTCAACCTTGTATTGTAAAGCAAAACTTCTTGTCTTGTTTCAAAGTTTTTCTGGTTAATCTTCCGATCATGCATTAACTTCAGTTTTTCTTTATAAATTATGTCGTTATCATACAATTCATTTCTTAATTCTTCTAATTCATTCATTTGCAACAATCTCATCTCACCAACATTTTTCAAATTATAGTTAAATTCTTTAATCAACCAATATGCTTTATGCTCCAATTCTACTGGAAAGTGACAAGTTTTTCCATAAATAAGTCTGTAAGGAGTCATACCAATAGGAGTTTTATAAGCAGACCTGTATGCCCATAATGCACTATCTAGTCTCGTAGACCAATCTACTTTACTAGAATTTACAGTCTTTTCTAAAATTTTTTTAATCTCACAATTAGAAACTTCAGCTAAACCACTGTTTTGAGGATGATAGGCAGTAGAAAATCTATGAACAATGTTAAACTTTTCTACCAATTTTGAATATATTTATTCCTAAAATGGGATCCTTCGTCAGTGATAATCACTCTCGGCATACCGTATCTTGTGAAAATGTTTTTCAATAAAAATCTTGAAACACTTTTAGCATCACAACGAGGTAAATCTGGTGCTTCAATCCACTTTGATACATAATCAACTGTAATTAAAATATATAAATTTCCAAATGCAGGAATAAATGGTCCGATAAAATCTAATCCCCAAACATCTAAAATCTCAACTCCTACTCGTTAGCATTGATCACAAGTTTTGATATATCTGTAAACATCTCTAAAAAGAGTAGGCCAATAAAATCTAGCTTGCAAAATTTTATGCGCAATTTTGTCAATCCCAAAATGTTCTCCAAATTCAGAATCGTAACATTTTTGAATAATTTGTTCAGTTTCTTCATAAGGCACACATCTCCTAATAATCAGATCGTTACATTGCATATATATATATATATATATATATATATATATATATATATATATATATATATATATATATATATATATATATATATGGTTCATCCCAAAAATATGCTTTCACATCATGAATGAATTTTTTCTGTTACTGCTCAGTTAGCATAGGTGGAAAAATATCACTTACTATATAGTTAACAATATCAACATATCAAGGTATTTTCCACTCATTAATATTATAAAGTTGTTCATCAGGGAAACTGTTTGTTATTTCATTGTCAGTTTCAGATGATTCATGATATTCCAGTCTCGACAAATGATCAGCAAGTTGATTGTCAGTTCTTTTTCTATCAATCACCATAAATTGAATTCTTGCATTAAAAGTACTCATCTAATTAATCTTGGTTTAGTATCCTTTTTTTGCATCAGATATTTAATAGTAGAATGATCAGTATGCCAAATACATTTAGTTCCAATTAAATATGATCTGAATTTATCAAAAGCATACACAATAACCAGTAACTCTTTTTTAGTAGCTGTGTAGTTAATTTGAACATCATTAAGAGTTCTACCAGCATAGTATATAACTTTAAAAATTTTATCATGTCTTTGACCAAGAATAACTCCAATAGCATAATCATTAGCATCGCACATTAATTCAAATGGTTTCTCCCAATCAGGTGAAACTATTACAGTTGCTGTGATTAGTTTTTCCATTAATAACTCAAAGGCATTTAAGCAGTTTTCGGTAAATTTAAATTTCTTGTCTTTTTTTAAAAGTTGGCACAGAGGGTTGGTAATTTTTGAAAAAACTTTAATATAGCGCCTGTAGAAACTAGCATATCCAAGAAAACTTCTTACCCCTCTCACTGTAGTAGGAGGTGGCAATTTAGCTATAACTTGAATTTTTGCAGGGTCTATTTACGTGCCATTTTCTGAAATTTTATGCCCTAAAACAATTCCTCCTGCAACCATAAATTGACATTTCTCCCAATTTAGAACTAAATTAGTTCTTTTGCATAGCTCCAAAACTTTTTAAAGATGATTTAAGCATGCGTCAAATGATGTTCCAAACAGGGAGAAATCATCCATAAATACTTCTATTCCATTATCAATTAACATACTAAAGATAGACATCATGCATATTTGGAATGTTTCAAGTGCATTACGTAGTCCGAAAGGCATTCTTCGAAAAGCAAAAGTTTCATAAGGACTAGCAAAAGTTGTTTTCTCTTGATCCTCATGAGCAATAAGTATTTAATGGTAACCGGTATATCCATCCAGAAAGCAGTAATACTTGTGTCCAGCAAGTCTATCCAGCATTTGGTTTAGAAAATGAAGAGGAACGTGATCTTTTCGGGTGGCGGCATTTAATTTTCTATAATTAATACAAATACGCCAACCAGAAACTTGTCTGATAGGTATTAATTCATTATTTTCATTTCTTTCAACAGTTACTCCTCCTTTCTTGGGAACACAATGAATTGGACTTACCCAAGTACTATCCGAAATAGGATATATAATTC
The DNA here is from genome assembly GCA_022702705.1 of Papilionanthe hookeriana x Papilionanthe teres. Classification (NCBI taxonomy): domain Eukaryota; kingdom Viridiplantae; phylum Streptophyta; class Magnoliopsida; order Asparagales; family Orchidaceae; genus Papilionanthe; species Papilionanthe hookeriana x Papilionanthe teres. Next base: position 63,404,826 of record CM040439.1, on the reverse strand, counting down.
GAGCATCTAACCATTTTAAAATCTATTTTTTAACTACTTCTTTCATAATAGGGTTCAGACTCCTTTGTGGATGAATTCTTAGTTTATGTTCTTCATTTAATAAAATTTTATGCATACAAATCGAAGGACTAATTCCTTTAATATCAGCTAAAGTCCATCCAAAAGCATTTTTGTATTTTTTTTAATGTATCCATTAATTTATGTTCTTGAATTTCATTTAAGTTTGAGGATACAATTACTGTTAATGTTGGAAACTCTCCTAAAAATACATACTTCAAATGATTTGGAAGATTTTTAATTCAAGTTTAGGGGTTTTTTCAACATATGGTATTAATGTTTCATTTTTTGATGCTGTTGAATTGAGCGTTTCAAATTTCTCCTGAGTATAATCATCTTCTTCGCTATCAATTTCATCATAATTATCTTTTTTGATATCTTTCTTTTCTTCAAAATTTTCTTTTTTAAGATAATCACTTATATACTTTCTAAAACATTCATCATCTTTTTTATTGAAGAATATTTCATTGACTTTGAGATGTTAAAGCTTACTTCGTGATCATTTACTCTCATAGTCAACTCTGCTTTTTGAACATCTATCATAGCTCTTCCTGTAGCTAGGAATGGTCTTCCTAAAATGATTGGAATTTTCTTATCGTCTTCCATATCTAAAATGATAAAGTCCATAGGAAAGATAAATTTATCAACCTTGACCAGAACATCTTCTGCAACTCCTTTAGGATGTGTAACAGATCGATTAACTAACTGTAGAGTTACAGAAGTTGGTGCAATCTCTCCAATTCCTAATCTTTTAAAAGTTGATAAAAGCATCAAATTTATGCTAGCTCCCAAATCACATAATGCTTGCCCATAAAATTTTTCACCTATAGCACACGGGATAGTGAAACTACCAGGATCTTTAAGTTTTTCAAGAAGCTTTCTTTGAATTATAGCGCTACACTCTTCACTGACTGCAACAGTCTCATGATCTAGTAATTTCCTCTTTTTGTTGAGTATATCCTTCATAAATTTAACATAATCAGTCATTTGTTCCAAAGCTTCAACAAAAGGAATACTAATTAACAATTTTTTTCAAAATGTCTAAGAATTTAGCAAATCTTTTTCCTTTTTCTTGTTGCTTTAGTCTTTGAGGAAATGGTGGTGGTGGTCTTTCAACAGTAATTTTCATAGGTTTTAGAAGAAAATCAGGATATAAACTTTTGTTTTCTCCTTTAGTTCCTTCCTTTTCCTTTTCAACTACAGTTTCTTTTTGAAATCTTGTTTTCAACTCTTTTCCTCTTCTCAATTGAATAGCCTTAATCTGTTCTTTTCTTCGATCTTTAGGATTTACTTCAACATTGCTAGGTAAAGTTCCAACAGGTCTATTGCTTAGTGCAGTAACAATTTTCCCTAATTGGTTTTCTATGTTTTTAATAGCAGCTCCTTGACTTTGTAATTGATTACCCATATTCAAAACTAATTATTCCATAGATAACTTCTTCTCCGTAAATTGTGAATTATTAAAAAAAGCTGGTGGATTAGAAGATGTATAATTAGAATTCCCCTGGTTGTTTATATTTCCTAATGGGTTTACAGGATTGTTCCCCCACTGAGGATTAACAGGATTAGTATTACCTTGGTTATTCCAATTAAAGTTTGGATGATATTTCCAATCTGGATTATAATATTTTGAATAAGGATTATTTTTTCCATTATTTATAAAATTTATAGTTTCATATGAAGATTGAGCATTTACAATTTGTCCTAATGATGTTTCTTCTAACACTGTAGGTGTTTGAGAACGATTCATTCCGTATTGACTATTTTCTTTGAAAGAGCAGCAATTTGAGAAACTATCATAGTTAAAGCATCAGAATCATGAATACTAGCTACTCTCTTAGGATTTACCCTTTCAGCAGGCCATTGAAAATTATTGGTAGCCATTTCTTCTATTAACGCATAGGCTTCTTCAAAAGGTTTAGACATTAGCAACCCACCAGCAGCAGCGTCAATAATAGATCTAAGAGATCCTAGTAATCCATTATAAAATGGTTTGAATAATTAACCAATCTGGTAAAGCATGATGTGGACATTTCCTAAGAAGTTCTTTAAATATTTCCCAAGTTTCATATATCGATTCTCTCTCATACTGACTGAAAGATGTAATATCGTTTCTAAGCTTAGCAGTCTTAAATGGTGGAAAATATTTCGATAAGAATTTTTGTGAAAGTTCTCCTGAAGTTATAATAAATCTAGGTGCTAATGAATTTAACCAAGCCTTAGTATTGTCCCTTAGTGAAAAAGGAAAAAATCTAAGTCTGACAGAATCATCAGACACTCTGTCGTACTTAAAAGTAGCACAAAGTTCTAAGAAACTCGCAAGATGTAAATTAGGATCTTCGTTAGGATTTCTGCCAAATTGATTGTTTTGTACCATTTGGATAATTGTAGGTTTAAGCTCAAATGAATTAGCAGCTACATCTGGATTTTGGATGGTTAAGTGAATTTCATCAAATGAAGGGTTAGTGTAATCTCTTAGTGGCCTGGAATGATGTTCATTTTCTATTCTTTGGTTGTTTACGTTATTTTCCATTGTATTAAGATTATCAAGATTTATAGATTCTTTTCTCAATCTTCTAATTCTTCTAACAGTGCATTCTAATTCTGAATTGTAGGGTATAAGATTTTCAGATCCAAATTTATGCATACAATCGAAATCAGTGCACCGAAAAACAGTTAACTAATAATAAGTTGCAAATTCTTTTAAAAAGTTTTCTATTTGTCCTAAATTGTGTTTTAGTCTAGTTATGTTATATAAGTATTTATCTATTCTATCTAACTAACTAACTCTCTGTCTATCCCCCGCAACGGTGCCAAAAACATGAACCACTCCGCGCACTTTGTGTAAACTTAATATTGCTTGTATTTAATATAGATGAGTATAGATATTCAATAATCGCAGAGTTATCTTTCAACGCAAGTATACGTATCACTCGAGTAATACAGGGCTCTAATATAGTCATGGATATCAATCCCACAGAGATAATTCAGAGGCAACGGACTAGGATTATAGAAACCAATTTAGAATCACAACTTTGTAAATCAAATTGCTTATCTGTCACTAATATGCAATCGTAAATAAGATAAAGTTTTAAATAAACTAATTTTACTAAAAGTTAATTGTTCTACTAATAATGTGAAGTTCAAATATATAAGCAAGAATCCTTCTTCTTGTTAAGAAATTTAAGTGAATAGATAATTAAAATTAGTTTAAAAACTGTGTTGTGCCAAATAGGAGCATACCTATTCTTTACCCTTTGGTACAGGCATAAAGAACATTGACTAATCCTATGCTTGGTTACTGAATCTGAGGCTAGGTTGGGAGGATACTGGCTCTCACTTTGGAGCTCCCATGTTCCCCTCGCCTGAGGGCTAAAATCTACACTTCAGCACCCAAATGATAGGACCGAATTGAGAATTTTAGTATGTCACTCTAAAATTTCCAATTCTATGCCCGATAAATATTATTTCCCTATTTATTTGCACCCTACTTTCAAGGACTTTGAACTCCCTGAATCTCGGATGTAATCTTTACTATAGTTGTTAAACTCAACATATTTTTGTTGACCTCATTTTTGAGGTCATTCTTTCCTCCTTCTAGCCTAGGATCTAGCCTTAGGATCTTCCTATTTTGGACTATCTTAGAGGACTAGACTGGGGCCCACTATGTTTAGAAATTCGAGCCATTCCCTCGCTCCTCGAAGTTTCATATGGACGGCTCTAAATCCTCGACGCTTAGTTGAGTCGATTAAAAGCCGACGTGTTGAAACTCCTGTTGAGTTCCTATAAGGATTTGAAAGCCATAGGTGGACTCCACTGCGTGCGACGTTTGACTTTTTGCCACGAGCAATATGCTTGGCTATGGTTCTCGCTTAGGCGAAGACCGGTCGTTAATTTGCTCGATAAGTGGCTCCGGTCGGGTCAAAATAAATTCATTTTTGCGACGTTACGCAAATTTAATTTAAATTGATGCGACCGTCGGCGAACTTGTCCGAACGGCCTCGGATGACGAAATGGATCGCGCAGATGCGTCCGGAATGTCGATTTTAGCCGGGAAAGACATATAACTTGATAGGGTTTTGAATCGACTCGATTTGCGTGCAAAGTCGACGAATTTAAATAAAATAATAATAATAATAAAATTTTTTTTTATAATAAAATATATATATGCTAAACCCTTACCCTAATATCACGGCTCAAGATCCACGGGCACTGTTCACCGTCTCTTATCTCGCGCCTTCGATCCCTTTCCCCGTGCCCTAACCGAGCCTCTCCGTTCCTTTCTCTGGCGACGACCGATTTCGAGAGGCTTCTTAGCCGGTTTCCCGGTCGCCTCTCCCTTCTCCGATCACAAACAACATGCTTTACGGTTGTAACTTCCGATCACTTTCTTTAACTGTTTCTCCCGCCCAAACATGTCGGGTGACCTTCCTTCTTGCCATTCTTGGCTAGTTTTCTTGCCTGTCGTGGGGTTCTCCTCACCGTCTTGTTTCTCACCGCCAGTAGGTCTCGCTCCTTTGTTCGGCTATAAATACCCCTGCATGGGGAGAATTGAGGCGGCTTGGATTTTTTTTGTGCGTTAAGGAAGAATCTCAAGCTGGTGCTCCTTTTCTTGCGATTTATATAATTCTGCTTCTAAGTCTGTTTTTACAGTTTCTGAAAGTAAGAATGTCCTCTTCTCTTCTATCTTCTCAACTACAGAATGAAATATTTGATGCCTCGCTACAGTTATCTCTATTAATTTTAATCCACCTATAGAGCTTATCTTCATTAATATATGTCTCCATTTCTCACAGATTAAAAAAAAAAGTTTTCTCATGCTTATTAGCCGACAAATAGGAAGTTCATTTTGATCTATCAACAATTGGACTTCTTCTCTTGGCTTATATTTTAAGATGGCCGAATATCTTTGATTTGCTTTGATGATTAATGGCCATGGATGAGTCTTTGGGTACGAATTGATGAATTTAAGAAGTGTCTCTAATTTTATGTTTGATCCTACTCTTTGTGAGAATGGATTTCTTTATATGGAGTTTCAGGCTCTTGAAACAGTTGGATCACCATATGCCGCAACTTATATTATTACAACTTTCTTTAGGAGGGATTTCTATGATATGAAATTTATGAGATAAATGAGACTTTGCTGCATTTAAGTTGATGGAAAAATCTGTAATATGAAAAAAGATTGTGTTCTATTTTATGCTGCTCCCTTTCTCTTGATCATTCAGATCCCCTGATATATCAAACATTTAAAAGATAAAGGAATATGTCCTTTGCTAGCAATTGAGATTCCTGTCTGCTCTTTGAATCTTACAATGAATCTTTTCATATTTGAGATTTTTCTGGCGTGAATTATAGTTCTCAGTTTTTTTTGGAATGTAGAGAGTTTATTTGCTTTGAAAACAGTGAATAATGAGTTTCTTTTGCCTCAATTAATTTAAATCCATCACGAGCAATTGAGTTTTAGTGATTTTTAATGAGGAATTTAGCTGGCTTTCATGAGATTTAAAATACTGGAATTCTTTTTTTATTTTTCTTTGCATTTGGATCTCGGGTTCAAGTTAGCTTGAACACGTATTTGGAATTCTATTTTGTTTTCCTTAGCGGTGGAGTATTAGAATCGAGATGTTAAGATTTTTTTTTTTAGACACTCTGTTTACTTTGGCCTGCTTAAATTGAATCATTTGAATGCTACAATTTTGAGATATTTTCTTTACCTTGGTTTATCGAAGCTGGACTTTGAACCTCGTGAACTTCTCTTTGCTTAAATTTGCTGGAGCCGGATTTTGGAAATATAAGAGTCGTTATCATGATGTTTCCTGAAGCTGAGATGTGCAAACTTGTGATTTTCTTTATTTAAACCCACTGGGGTTTTCTCAAAAATTTTGGGAATTACCTTTGTTTTATTCTATTGAGGACAAACTCAGGAAACTTAGTTGTTATTCTTTGTTTCGATCTGATGAAATTAAAATTTGGATGTTAAAACTGCGGGGCTTTGGAATTTTCTGGAATGGTCTCCTTTGCTGCATTTTATCGAGCCTGATTTGTTTAAGCTGTAAGACTCTGGATTTTCTTTACTTTGGCTTGCTTAAACTGAATTGCTCGAACTTTATAACTTTGGGATGTTTTCTTTGATCCCGTTTGTTGAAACCGAACTTTGAAAATCCTGAGAATTCACTTAATTTGATCTGCTGAAACCTGATTTTTGGATTCTCAAAATTTAAATTATGGCGTTGCAGGAAATTGGTTTAATTTCATTTTCCTTCTATCCTTAGTCTGCTGAAACAGAAATCCGTTTAGCTGGAAGTTAAATTCAAGTCTTTCGAGGCTTGTTCTTTGTTTTAATCTGCCAAGGCAGAGATTTGGGAGATTTGTGAGTTTCCTTTGGTTTAGTCTATTGAAGCTACACTTCAATCTTTTTAAACTGGTGATGAAAGTTTGTGAGTTTGGCAGTATACATATATAACTCTGTCATTCTCGATGTATTCCATCCTTCTTTGAGATTTTTTTTTTGGGGCAATTATATACACAGTACAGAAATCATTATATATATATGTTTATATATCTAACTTCTAGGCTCTCTTCACCTTTTTCAAATTAAAATTCTTCTTACTTTTCTCGTTTAAATCGTTAAAAGCTGCAGTTAGACTTTTCTTATAATCCATTTTTGGAAACAACACTTAACTTTCTTTTGGCTTTATGACTTGGACATTTGTGAAATAACACAGCTAGCTTCATTTGGAAATTATAATAAGTTCTCCTCTGCTTTATTTTGGACTGCCGCGGCTAGCAGGTTCATGGCTTTGTTTGAAAGGTTTGTTATTTTTTTGAGTCACTTTGGAAAATTGCATCATATCTATTATATATATATATATGCTGAACCATTTCGAGGGTTATATCAGGACAATTAGCTATTTTATGTTTTGCATAACACTTAATATATCATAAAAAGAAATGACTAGCTACTTGTCGATATGGTTGTTAAAAAAATAAAAGAGATATTATCATATGAGTCCATCCTGAGAATTTATATGCTTTGCCCCTCTCATTTGAATAGCATGCTTTCATTTATTTAAGATACATATGGAATATCAAAGTGGGAGGTATAAGTCGGATATGTGGGGTACAGGCAATGATGCACACTCGAATAATCGTGCTTTTATAGCCGAGACAAATAATAAAAATCAATACTCAGAGATAGATGCCCATTTTACCTTGAGTTAGGTAGTCCTAATCCCTACTTTTAAGAAATCCGTGAACCGATAACAGATACTACGACGTCAGATATCACACTGATATAATAACAGATACTACAATGACAGATACTGCATCCGTACAACAATAAACACCTCGCTCGCACAACAGATACAACACTGCACCTGCATGACAACAGATACTACGTTAACACATGTCACTTCATACACATATCACACATATAGTACAACACATGTCACATCGAACACATACAACATATTAAATGTCACACACACACACTTACCACTTATCAAATCACATACACTACACATTACCCTACTACACACTACCCAATACACACTACACACCATGCACAAAATAATACACACTACACACCATACACTAGTTAATATACGTTACACATCACACACCAGATACTACATATCAGATTTTACACTCATAAGATTTCAGATACTATAATCTCAGATACTACACTTTCAAAATTCAGATACTACAAACTTGTTCACTCACTAATTAAGTGGTAGGGATTAGGATTGCCTACTCTAGGGTGATTTGCTGGTGACTTTATCTGAGATTGATACAGACTTCAGTACTTCGGGTTGCCTATGGGATCGAGATAGAAAAAGAAGTCTATAGACTGAGCCTATCCTCAAATAGAATTCTTATTCCCCCACTTTGATATCTTATATGTTTATGGCTAAACTTGATTATATAGTTGCTTGTAGCTATTAGCTTGCTTCCGAGACATCGACGGAGTTGGCCAGGTACACATTTTTTTTATTGTACAGTTCATTTACCTTCTTTATTGCATGCATTCTTTTACTTTTGTATATACATTTACTTGTATTCACGCTTTTCTTTTATGCTTGCCCCTAGGATAGGCCATCTAGGGCATGGTTAGTTTTTTTATTACACATGTTTATTTTGATTATTGCTTCTCTCGCATACCTGTACATACCCCTAGGATAGGCCCTTTAGGGCATGTTTGTTTTCTTTTTCATTACACATATTTTCCCTTATATATGCCCTTAGGATAGGCCGTTCGAGGCATGATCTTCTCTTTTCTCTTCTATCCTTATTCTTTCCCGAGACGAGACGATAGAGGACGAATGAAGGATCTTCGATTGGATTTTCGTAGATTTAAATAACATCTATAGGACGTCGAGGTCGTCGTTTGATACGACGTAAGTCCTCACACTATATTTTAGGACATAGTACGATCGTATATCGCACGATACAAGTCCTAAACCGTTTAGGATTCCGAGGTAGTCGTTTGACACGACATAAATCCTCCTATTTCTTTGAGCTATTTGCATATGATGTGCAGACATAAGCTCCAAATGTCTAAATAATTTACAGGATTTAAACATAAAATATAACTTCACTTTCAAAGATATAAAGCCCAACCATAGTTTAGGTTGAGATGTTACTGAAGCTTTTCAGTATCTTTGACATTTCCTACTTTTCATACCTTTGGATTCCGAAAATAATTGTTCCATATTGAACCATTCCCTTTGATTTTCCTACAAGCAATCGTGGAAACCTAAACGTTGATATCCTTGAAGACGAAACCCATGATCTTTATCGAGAGTTTTCTTAGGTAACTTCGGTTGCTTAAGATGTAATTAACTATAGAGGCTTGCCTCTATAGGGAATTAGGAACCCAGATTAATCTAAACCCTGTCTAATCTGTGTATTAGATAGGAGAATTTGTCAGTTATAAAATACGCAGACCAAAATAGAGTCATAAACTTTTAAGTTTAGATAGTTAAGCCTACTAACAAGTGGTACGCTCATCTTTCGGGATGATGTGTCACTTGTAGTATCGTGCTCAACTATTTAAATTATTTGATATATGAGATCTATCTGGTCTCGTTATTTTCAAAATAAAAAAATATATATTATCATTTTCAAAAATAAAAAAAATACTTTACCTATTACATTAAATTTAAATTTTAAAATTATTTTCGAAATAAAAAAAATTAGCCGACAATTTTAACTAATCAATTGGCCAGATTGAAAGTAAATTAAGATTTAAGTGAAAATATTATCACAACTTCTTTAAAATTTTCTTGGCACACTAATTTAAATTACCATTTCACTAAAATATCAAAACAAGGAGAAAGACAGAAAAACTACTCAGATTTCATGGAGAAGATACAACAAAACTTGGATTTCATATATAAAAGCAAGGTTTTACAAACTAGAACAAGTAAATACAACTTATCTCAAATTCCTCCCCAAGCAAACTCCTTGAAGTTCTTCTGAATCTCTTCCTTTCTTTACAGCATGCAAAATTCTTCTTTGAAATGGCAAGGAGGGAGAAATCTCTCACTTCCCTTCCACTCTTACAATCTCTTGAAGAATCCCTCACAAATATCACTAATTGAACTCACTATCTAAAACTATAATGAAAACAAGACACTAACTAATACTCTAGTGGACACACTATGGACTCGATGAACACACAGACAACAACAAACCACCCTCTTTCAGCCCCAAATTGTTTATTTTAAAATAGTTAAAGAGTTTCCCAAAAATCCCTTCAAAAATCATCCACATTCAATGTACCTTGCGAGAGAACTGACTTTCTCGCAGTCGGCGACCTCCAGCGCGGCGTTGGTGGCCTTCTAGAACACTTAGCCTTTGACTCTCTTCCATAAGGCCCGCTGTCGGCGGGCTTCCTTGTAATATTTTTCTGAACTCTTGGGAAAATTCCGCCATCAGCGCCGTCGAGCTCGCCGTCGGTGCCCTAGATTAAATTTTCATATTTTTGATCTTTTTTCTCCAAATTCGTTCCTTTTTGCATTTTTTCGCTTTATTGTCCATAAATCAACATACCTGCAAGAAATTATCAAAAATACCCTTCTTTAAAATGTAATATCATCAAAATCAATATAAAATAGGCATGAAAATCTAAACATATTTTTAGTGGGTCAGATTTCAGAGTGTTTATAGTGTGATTGCTGAAGTTGGAGTCTTGTAAAAGTCAGTCGGAGTCAGAGAAACTTCAAAGGATTGCTTGGATATCATTCTAGATAAGTATTTTTAATTTGGTTGTTAAGTTTTGTACTTTGAATTTGAATTATATAAATATGGTTTATGGTGTGAATTCTATACTTTCTGAGTAGTCTTCTTCTAATTCTCCCTACGAATATGAAATGAGTTAGATAAGGATTTAATTTAGTTTTGAGAGCTTATTTTTCTTCATCAATAATTTTTTATGATACTTTACCTGATTTTCATTTACACTACAACTTGATCACTTGTAATGTTAAAATTTGTGGAGATTTCTTAAGACCTGGCCGTGGGCTGATGCGAATTTTTTTATATGCAAGAATATATGACCCCAGATTTATATATTTATAATAATTTTTGTAAAGTCACAATTTCAAACGCAAGTATACGTATCATATCAAGTAATACAAGGCTCTAATGGAGTCCCGTTTATCGATCCTACAGAGAAGCGAGGTAAGAGGTTCTTAGTCAAATTCTAGTCTGCTACTAACAACCTTAGTTTCGAAGGGTGATCTAAGTGATTTTTCTAACAACTACTCCTAAATGCAGATGATTATATGTAAGGATAATACCTACTCCTAAATGCAAATATTTCTTCTAAAGATAACCCGTTTTGGGGAAACTGGTTTGGTGAATTTTGAGATAATGAAATCTACTATTCTTTTGTAATGAATTGGATAAAGTTCAGGAATGTGATGCATTAAATATTGTATGTGCCAAATAAGAGCAATCCTATTCTTTATCCTAAAAAAAGTACCCCCTCTTTCAAGCATGTAAAGAACATTGACATATCATAAGTTCAGTTACTAAAGCTAAGGCTAGGCTGGGAGGATACCGGCTGTCACTACGGAGCTCCCACTCACCCTTCACCTGAAGGCTAACCTTCGAGTTTAGTTAATAATCTTTGGACCAAATTGGGGATCTCAGTCTGTCACCCTAAAACCTCCAATTCGACGCTCATCAAAACAATATTTCCCTATTTATTTGCACTCAATCCCCTTGAACTACGCAATTCATTCATGGACATTGAATGTGGTTCCACTTTATTGAGAATTACACTGCCCTTTCGAGACAATGCAATTACAACGAATTTTAACAATACAACGGGCCCTTATTGTAATGTAAATGAAGTGCAAGTAAAAACCATCACATTTATAATTAAAACTTCTTTTAGCAAGCATCCCAATATCCTAAACATGAGTTCTACTCATTGCAAAAGAAAAGTAGAATGAAAACAATGGCATAATCTTCACATGCCACTATTTTCATATAAGAAGAAAGAATAAGAGAAAGACATCGCAAAACACGAAGAAAACACAACAGAAAACTTCATTTCAAAGGAAATCCCAAAAATAAGTGTTTACAAAATCATAAGATAATGAAGAATACAATACTTAGCTTTTTCCCCTTGAAAGAAAGATGAAAATCTCTCCCACAAAGTCTCCCATCGATCCATGCAATGCTAGAACAATCCCTTACATATTCTCTCAAAATCCCCTCTCCAATCTCTCCAAAAGGGTAGAAATCTACATTTCTACTCCTATTCTAAGATTTCTAATCATTCTCTACGTTTTCCCTAACATCTCTTCTTCTTTTTTGGCTTCAAATTCGGTTTAAATTAGAGTAGGGATGAATTTCGCAAGAGGTGGCGTCCAGATTCGATGTATTTGGCCAAAAACCGCCTAATATCATGTCCAAGCCGTCTCGGGCGCCGCCGGTGCTGAATCCGGCGCCCTATTTTTTGTGGTCTCTGGCTTCTGGTGCCGCCGGTGCCAGTTTGGGCGCCCCCGGCGCTCATCCTGCGCAGCTCCACCATTTTGCTCCATTTGGCTCCGTTACAGCTCTGATTCGCCCCGTTTCAGTTGCGTTGCGTTCCTAACAGATATCCCTACAAAATAGGCATAAAAATAACCTTTCTTTAAAGTGTAATCTCATTCAAAAATATGCAAGAAGTGTAAAAGAGATTAAATATAGAAAGATTTATTGAAATGTGTCAAGCTAAAATTTTTTTTCTTGCTCGTTTTTGCTCCAAATTGCAGCGTTTTTGCTTCTTTTTGCTCCAATCACCATTTTTGTACTTAAAACCAAAAAAAATACAAAATAACTTCCTTTTAAATTGTAATATCACAAAAAATGAGTAAAATCATATAGTAAAAAGAGTATATATTTTTGGTGCATCAGAATCCCCCAAACTTAACTGTTACTTGTCCTAAAGTAACCCTTTTACTACATAAAAATAAAACTCAAGGCAATGTACTTTTCACCTTTAAGAAACCAAAATTTTTCAAAAGAATATATTGGTTAGGCTTTTAGAAAGAAATTTAGTAACTCAGGTTAATACTACAGGCATAAGAATGTTCAGCAATCAAGTCTAAGGGTTCTAGTCTTCTATTTATTTCAAGATAAACCATAATTTGTCACATTAAGAGTGCCTTGAAAGATTATGTGAAAAAGGAGTTTATGCAAACTTCATCAGAATGTAGCCCAATACTTTAAATATAAATTCAGAAATGAATTCAAGTTCTCCCTTTAGGGTGACTCAAGTGAATTCAATTTTTGATTAGGCGTCTCCTCAAGCTTCTCCTCATAAATATTTTCTTTCTTTTTCTTTTTCTCTTTTTTTTGGGGATTGTTTTTCTTTCTTTTTCTCCTCATAAATATTTTCTTTTTCTCTTCTTTTTTTTTTCTCTTATTTTTTTTAACGAGGATTACTATATCTGGATAGCCTGTAATGATTTTGAACTTCACTTTCCTCTTTCTAAAGTTCAAACTTGAAACACCTCCTTACTTTATAATTAGGTATGAGCTTTATTATTCATCATAAAGTCACAATCTCTTCTTAACACACAGTACTTTAAGTCTCCTAATATTTCAAAAATACAGTTTTCCTTACTTTAAATAGTTAACTATAATCAAATTCTTTCATACCAAATATCTTATCCTTATAAAATTAACTTTTATTACTAAAAACTTTCATCCAATCCTTCCATAATATTCAACTAAAATAAAAAGTTTTAGTTATCTCAAGTGAAGTTCAACTGCCAGAAGTTATGCTAATAATTTTTTTAAATATAACAATTGAGAACAAATAAGAGTTAATATTTTTATTCCCCCCAAACTTAAATTTAAAAAATATTTTACAATTAATTTTATAAAATATTGCAGAAAGATAAAGTAAAGGTTGAATCTGCTTACTACTACAACATCCTATCAAATTCATATACATGCATAATTAGGATAGAATGACTGTAGGAGAAAGTAAATCTAACCTAAAACATGCTTATAATAAAATTACACTAAAAAGTAGTATTTTCACATTAAAATTTTATTTTTCTTCCTACCCCCAAACTTGATTTTTAACATGTATAGCATTTAGTACATAAAATATAAGCAGGAAGAAAACAATTCAGAAATTCTCTCTACCACAAATGTCTATCAAAACCCTTTACAAGTATTCATTAGGACAGAACAATATTCAGCATAAAGTAAATCTAAACTAATCATGCCAGAATGAAATTCACTAAATAAAAGTTTAACTAGCATAACGAGGTAACGACGAGGGAATATAAAAATGTTCTTCAATTATTATATAAAATTGTAACACAAACATAAACACACATAAGATAAATGAGGTCAATTCATCCATCAACTCATCTAATCTCACTACCTTACCTCCAATTTCTAACGGAATCACTACCCTAGTAAATTAAGTACTTTTTTAAATAATTTTATAGATTATAATCCCAAAGATAAGATTATCCCTGATAAATTGGTTTCCGGACACCAATCTCAGGCATCATCTAATCCTTATCATTAAGCACCTTTAACAGTTACATATTGTAGTGTAAGATCATCCTAATGTAATTCATCAAATAGGTTCGCGACTCCTACCAAATGAAAACAAAGTTAGAGAAAGGATGTAATGATCACAGAAAAATACATTAAGAAATTCAAATATATTTTTGATGAAATTGCACTTTAAAGAAAGGTATTTCCTTTATTTTATTGCAGGAATGAAGATTTATAAGTAATTAAAGCAAAAAGCATGAAAGAAAATTTGGATCAAAAAGGAGGAAATTCATGCAAATTGAACTAAGTCGCCGACGGCGATATCGAGACCGCCGACGGCGAGATCGTGAGGATAATTTCTGAAGGAATTATAACTACCTCGCCGACAGCGAGATCGCGCGGTTTGAAGACCTTGTAGAAGCCCCGCTGACGGCGAGGTTGTTTCCCGCCGACGGCGAGACAGTTCAAAATGCATATACATTGAACCTGGACACTTTTTGAAGAGATGTTTAAGCATCCCTTGGACCTTTGCTTACCTCTATAAATAGAGGTCGAATTGTGTGTCTTTTGTGTCTCTTTCTAGTGTCTTAAGTGTCATTTGTGTGTGTCTAATTTAGTGAGTTTGAGTGTGTTTAGTGAGTTCATTAGTTTAATTGAGTGTTATTTAGTTTGCTGTACTAGAAGGAATAGTCAAAGGAACTTCAAGGAGTCTGCATGGGGAGGAAATTAAGATAAGTATCTTTGTTTATTGTTGTTAACCTTAAATGAAATCCATGCTTTATTTTATTCCCATGCATTCTGAGTAGTTTTCTTAGTCTTTCTCCTTGTTTATGAAAATTATGCGGATTGATGAAATTAAATAGAAGCACCTAATATAATATAAATAAATTGTGATAATTTTTTACTTAAAACTTAATTTACTTTCAATCTGGCCAATTGAGTTGTTAAAATATGTTGAATTATCAACTATAGTAAAAATTACATCCAATATTCAGGGAAGTCAAAAACCTTGGAAGGCGGGTGCAAATAAATAGGGAAATATTAATTATCGGACGTAGAATTGGACATTTTAGTGTGACAGACTATAATATTCAATTAAGTCCTATTGTTTGAGAGCTGAAGTGTAGATGTTAGCCCTCAGGTGAGGGGAACATGGGAGCTACGAAGTGGCAGCCGAGTATCCTCCCGGCTTCAGCCGCAGATTCGATAATCAAACATAGGATTAGTCAATGTTCTTTGCACCTGGACCAAAGGGTAAAGAATAGGAATGCTCCTATTTGTCACAATACAATTAAAAAAATCTTATTTAAATTCATCATTCACTTAATTTTCTAAAAACAAGGAGAAGGATACTTTTTCTAAATTATTTAAATCAACTTATTTTAAGCATTAGTTTACTTTAGTTTATTATAGTTATTTTGAATTTCCGTTCACTTTATTAGTAAGTAATTCCTTTAAATTTAGGCGATAACAAATCGTTAAAAACTTCCCCGTGGGATCGATAACCAGGACTCCACTAGAGCCCTGTATTACTTGATACGATACGTATACTTGCGTAGAATCCACATTATACATTAAATCATATATCTATATTTAAAGCGGGATCAAGTTTTTGGTTCCGTTGCTATTAACATAATTTGCAACATATAAAAAGTGGGTCAAGTTTTTAGCGCCATTGCTGGGGATTTTATAATATATTA
Source organism: Papilionanthe hookeriana x Papilionanthe teres (assembly GCA_022702705.1). Classification (NCBI taxonomy): domain Eukaryota; kingdom Viridiplantae; phylum Streptophyta; class Magnoliopsida; order Asparagales; family Orchidaceae; genus Papilionanthe; species Papilionanthe hookeriana x Papilionanthe teres. The sequence goes on along the minus strand of CM040439.1, from coordinate 63,389,047 downwards.
ATTGTAATTATTGTATATAATATTATACTAGAATTTATACATTAAATATATATATTTATTATATATTATTTATATATTATAATATAAATAATATATAAATAATATAAATATAATTATTATAAATTATTTACTAAAGTAACGGACTAATCTAAAATTTATTTTATAAAATTGTATCCGAAAATTTGGAAACGAAAATTTAATACCTTACGATTCAGAATTAGAGCGTACAATAAAAAGAATTAGAAAACAAAAAAGAGAAATTATAAATTTAACACAAATGGAAAATATACCGAAAATGAAAATATCAATCAACCAAGACCATTACGAGATTATGCCAACCCTACATTAGATGAAATTCATTTAACTATTCAAAACCCCGATGTAGCTCGCTAATTCATTCGATCTTAAACCTGCAATTATCCAAATGGTACAAAATAATCAATTTAGTGGTTCACCTACTCGAAGATCCTAATTTACATCTTGCTAGTTTTTTAGAACTATGTGCTACTTTCAAATATGAAGGAGTATCTAACGATGCTATTAGACTTAGACTTTTTCCTTTTTCTTTAAGGGATAAGGCTAAAATGTGGTTAAATTCGTTAGCACTTGGATCTATTAAAACTTGGGGAGAATTATCGCAAAAATTTCTATCCAAATATTTTCCGCTATCTAAAACGATATAACTTCTTTTAGTCAGTTTGATGAAGAGTCAATATATGAATCTTGGGAGAGATTTAAAGTACTTCTTAGGAAATGCCCACATCATGCATTACCAGATTAGTTAATTATCCAAACTTTCTATAATGGATTAGTAGGATCTTTAAGATCAATCATCGATGCTGCTGCTGGAGGATCATTAATGTCAAAACCATTTGATGAAGCCTATGCACTAATCGAAGAAATGGCAACTAATAATTTTCAATGGCCTGCTGATAGAATGAATCCAAAAAAAATAGCTAGTATTCATGAAAATGATGCAATATCTATGTTAGCTTCACAAATTACTGCTATATCTAAAAAATTAGATCATTTTAGAATGAATTACTCTCCAACTATATCAGAAGAAAATTCATCTGGACAACTTATAGAATCTCAATCTCAATATGAAACAATTAATGCAATTAACAACAGACCCAATAATCTTTATGCAAATTATTATAATCTTGGATGGAAAAATCATCCTAATTTTAATTGGAATAATAATACAACTAACCAACCATGGATGAATAATATGACACAACAATTAGGAAATCCATCTAATCAAGGAAATCCTAATTATAAATCTAATTATCCACCTGGATTTAATAATAATAGCCCTCAATTTAAAGATAAAAAATTATCTATAGAAGAATTAATATTAAATATGGGTCAACATTTACAAAATCAAGGAAATCAATTACAAAATCAAGGAACAGCTTATCAAAAATATTGAAACTCAACTTGGACATATCGCTACCGCACTTAATAATAGAATACCTGAAACATTTCCTAGTAATGTGGAAATAAATCCCAAAGACAAGGGAAATGAACAAATTAAAGCAATACAATTACGAAGTGGAAAAGAATTAGAACCTCGAATTCAGAAAGAACTTGAAAGTAAAAAAGTGGAAGTGGAAATTGAAAAGGAAAAGAATCAACAAGATCCAAATTTAGAAAATCCTTTAATACCTATGAAAATTTCTGTTGAAAAACCTCCACCACCATTTCCTCAACGATTAATTCAACATAAAAAAGACAAACAATTTGCTAAAATCCTTGAAATTTTGAAGAAATTAATGATAAATAATCCTTTCGTAGAAGCTTTAGAATAGATGCCAAACTATGTAAAATTTATGAAAGATATTCTAAAAAAAAAAGAAAATTTACCGATAATGAAATGGTTGCACTTAGTGAAGAGTTTAGTGCTATTATTCAAAAAAAATTTCCTGAAAAATTAAAAGATCCTGGTAGTTTCACTATATCCTGCGCTATTGGAGAAAAATTCTATGGAAAAGCTTTGTGTGACTTAGGAGCAAGCATCAATCTAATGCCTCTATCAATTTTTAAGAGATTAGGATTGGGAGAAATTTCACCTACTTCGAGTAACTCTTCGATTAGACGATCGTTTGTTACATATCCTAAGGGAGTTATTGAAGATGTATTAGTAAAAGTGGATAAATTTATCTTCCCTGCAGATTTTATTGTTCTAGATATGGAAGAAGATAAAGAAATTCCTATCATTTTAGGAAGACCATATTTAGCCACTGGAAATGCTATGATTGATGTTCAGAAAGGAGAATTAACTATGAGAGTAAATGACCAAAAAGTAACTTTTAATATTGTTAAATCAATGAAATATCTGCTTGCTTAGAAAAAGATGATGAGTGTTTTCGAATGGAAGTACTCGATCATTTACAAAAAGAACATTTTAAAGAATATTATGATGAAAAATTAGAAAAAGAAAATATTGAATTAGTTGAAAAATCTGAGATAAATGAAGAATTCGATTATATTCAAGAGAAATTTGAATTTTTGGATAACACAGAAAATACTGAAAAAAATATAGTTCCAACAATTATTAAACCTCCTGAACTTGAGTTAAAAATGTTACCTAATCATTTAAAGTATGCTTACTTAGGTAATTCTTCAACTCTACCAGTTATTATTTCATCCGAATTAAATGAATCTCAAGAACAAAAACTTTTAGATACATTAAAAAAATATAAGAAAATTTTTGGTTGGACTTTAGCGAGATATTAAAGGAATTAGTCCTTCAATCTGTATGCACAAAATTATTTTAGATAATGAACATAAACCTAAAGCGAGATCCACAAAGGAGATTAAATCCGATAATGAAAGAAGTAGTCAAGAAAGAAATTTTAAAATGGTTAGATAATGGTATTATATATCTTATTTCGACAGTGCTTGGGTAAGCCCAATTCACTGTGTACCTAAAAAAGGAGGAGTGACTGTCAAAGCTAATGAAAATAATGATCTTGTCCCTATAAGACAAGTTACTGGATGGCGAATATTTATTGATTATAGAAAATTAAACACAGCCACTAGAAAAGATCACTTCCCTTTACCATTTCTAGACCAGATGTTAGATAGATTAGCCGGACATAAGTATTTTTGTTTCTTAGATGGATGTACCGGTTATCATCAAATACAAATTGCTCCTGAGGATCAAAATAAAACTACATTTACTAGTCCTTATGGAACTTTCGCTTTTCGAAGAATGCCTTTTGGATTATGTAATGCACCTGCAACATTCCAAAGATGTATGATGTCTATATTTAGTAAATTAATTGATAATGGAATAGAAGTATTTATGGATGATTTCTCCGTATTAGGAACAACATTTGACACATGCTTAAATCATCTTGAAAAAGTATTTGAAGTATGTGAGAAAACTAATTTAGTTCTTAATTGGGAGAAATGTCAATTTATGGTTACAGAGCGGCATTGTATTAGGGCATAAAATTTCAGAAAAAGGCGTGGAAGTAGACCCTGCAAAAATTCAAGTAATAGCTAAATTACCACCTCCAACTACGGTAAAAGGGGTAAGAAGTTTTCTTGGACATGCTGGATTTTACAGGCGCTATATTAGAGATTTTTCAAAAATTACTAAACCTCTATGCCAACTTCTTGAAAAAGACAAGAAATTTGAATTTACAACTGAATGCCTGAATGCTTTCGAATTATTAAAAGATAAATTAATTCCAGCACCTATAATAGTTTCACCTAACTGGGAGCTTATGTGTGATGCTAGTGATTATGCTATAGGAGCAGTTTATGGGCAAAGATATGATAAGATTTTCAAAGTTATATATTATGCTAGTAAAACTCTAAATGATGTTGAAATAAATTATACGATTACTCGAAAGAGAATTATTAGTAGTTGTATATGCTTTTAATAAATTTCGGCATTATCTAATAGGAACTAAATGTATTGTGCATACTGATCATTCTGCTATAAAATATTTAATGCAAAAGAAAGATTTTAAACCAAGATTAATCAGATGGATATTATTAATGCAAGAATTTAATTTTGAGATAATTAACAAAAAGGGAATTGATAATCAAATTGCAGATCATTTATCAAGATTAGAAAATCATGAATTATCTAATACTGATAATGAAATTTTAGACAGTTTTCCTGATGAACAACTTTATAATATTAATGAGTTGAAAATACCTTGGTATGCTGATATAGTAAATTATATTGTAAGTGACATTTTACCACCTATGTTAACTTTGCAACAACAGAAAAAAATTCATTCACGATACTAAATCATACTTTTGGGATGAACCATACTTATATAAGCAATGTAAGGATCTAATTATTAGAAGATGCGTGCCTTATGAAGAAACTGAACTAATTATTCAAAAATGTCACGACTCTGATTTTGGAGGACATTTTGGGACAGATAAAACTGCATATAAAATTCTACAATCTGAATTCTACTGGCCTACTCTATTTAGAGATGTATATAGATATATAAAAACCTGCGATAAATGCCAAAGAGTAGGAAACATATCAAGAAAAAATGAAATGCCTCTGAATTTTATATTAAAAGTTGAAATTTTTTATGTTTGGGGATTAGATTTCATGGGACCTTTTAGTCCGTCATTTGGAAACTCATATATATTAGTAGCTATTGATTATGTTTCCAAATGGATTGAAGCACAAGCTTTATCTAGGTGTGATGTAAAAGTGTTTCAAAATTTTTAATGAAAAATATTTTTACTAGATTTGGAATGCCGAGAGTGATTATCACTGACGGAGGAACTCATTTTAGAAACAAATATATTCACAAACTAGTAGAAAAATAAAATATTATGCATAAGATATCAACTGCTTATCATCCACAAACTAGTGGATTAGCTGAAGTTTCTAATCGAGAGATTAAGCGTATATTAGAAAAGTCTGTAAATCCTAATATATCAAATTGGTCTATAAGACTAGACACTGCATTATGGGCATACAGGACTGCTTATAAAACTCCGATTGGAATGACTACTTATAGGCTTATATATGGAAAAACTTGCCACTTACCAATTGAATTAGAACATAAAGCATATTGGGCGATTAAAGAATTTAATTATAATATGAAAGAAGCTGGTGAGAAGAGATTGTTGCAATTAAATGAATTAGAAGAACTAAGAAACGAATCATATGATAATGATAGGATTTATAAAGAAAGAATGAAATTATGGCATGATCAGAAGATTAATCAGAGAAATTATGAACCAGGACAAGAAGTTTTGCTTTATAATACTAGATTGAAATTATTTCCTGGGAAATTGAAATCTCGATGGTTAGGACCTTTCACCATAACTCAAATATTTTCATATGGAACTATAGAAATTGAAGATCAAAAAATAGGAAATAAATTTAAAGTAAATGGACATAGATTAAAACCATATTTTGAAAATAGAAGACCAAATTTTGAAGAGGTTTTAATGCTTAGTCAACCTGAACACTAACTAAATTAGGTCGGGCTGACGACGTTAAACCAAGCGCTTTAAGGGAGGCAACCCATAGTAGTCTTTTATTTTTTAAATATCTACATATTAGTGAGTCTATATTATTAAACACAAATCTTACTACTCAAATTTTTATTAGAATCATCACAAATTTGAACCTATTTGATGAGATCAGAAAATATTCGGACCAGAGCGAAAATGGTCAATTTTTACGAATCTCGCCGACAGCGAGCCCGACCCCGCTGACAGCGAGATCGTGGACCATTACTTCATTCATTTTTATAACTAAGTCGCCAACGACGAGGAACTTCCCGCCGACGGCGAGGCAATTGAAAATTTGGTTTCTTAAAAATTTTTCTTGCGGTTTTGGACGGATCTAAGCCATTGCTTCGTAAGAAATTATTCCAAATCCGATTTTACACCATTTTCTTCCTTAGGAACGACTAGAGACCAATCCTTTCCATCCAAAATAGCCTCCAAATTCTTAGAAACCACAAAAACTGAAGTTTTCAACCGGAGAAAATTCGTCAGTTCGGAGGCACAGCGAATCTTCAACAAAGGCTTAATGAAGAAAAGACTTATTAAAGAAAGAGGATTCGTCAACAGAGGAGTAGAGAATTCTACTACAAAAATCGAAGAAATGATCGCACAGTGACATTGGCAGGTATTTTGTTATACAACATCCGCTGTAGTTATACCAGTAGTTAAAGAGTTTTACTCTAATTTACATGCGATCAACAATGGAAATGTCTACGTCGGAGGAAGATGGGTAACATTTACTCCCGCAAGGGTAAATGAATTGTTTTCTATGAAAATACCTCGTTTGTCATTATTCCAACTTTGTGCCTTCAAGATATAATATGAACGAAATCTATAGATACACTGATCGACGAACCGGATGATTGGGAGTTACGAGAAGACGGGTATGTCAGTTTTTCTACATCACTTCTTAACCCTGTCTCAAAGCACTGACATTTCTTTATATCATCAAAATTATTACCTACTATGAGAATAAATAAAGTTTACAAGGAATGCGCTATTTTAAACTACTGTATTCAAATTGGATTACCTATCGATGTTGGATCAATAATAGTACTCTGCATTGGGATTAATTGTGCATGGGTCAGTTCATGGACTTGGACGCCCATCTACTATATTTGCTTTATGCAGTCAGTACCAAGTTTCTTATGAGGCTTGGGAAAAAGTACTTTTACCATGGAAACCCCTGGATCCTACTGATATGTTTCCCACTTTGGATAACAATGATGAGATTACCGTTATTTCTGACAGAGCATCACAGAACAATCCTTTAGCAAGGCCCTTTACTGATAAGACTAATTTTATTCTGAAGAAGATTAAAGAATTGGAGAAAGAATTGCAAAATGTGATGAATTCCATTGATAATATCTCTGATATGTATGATCATATTGATTGGAGAATGAAGGAGCACTTTGATCATACTGGACATCTGGAGGCCAGTTTTATTCATTTACTAGGACAAAAGGGATGGATTAATGAAGAATCTACTGCAGAATTCCCTTTCAGGCCTTTCTACAATTTATTTGTGCACCTGCGTCGCATCGGAAATATCAGAGAAGATGTTAGTTCAGACACTGAAGAGTAGGAAAGATTTCTATGTTTATGTTATATTTGTATATATATGTGTGTTTGATTTGGAGTTAGGTTTTATTATGAGTCGAACTTTAATTTGATCATCTCAGATTTGATTAGATTTTATGTAAACTGTTATGTCTCAGCATTTAGAGTGTTGTGGTGTGAATTGTGATGCTGAGTATTATGGATTTGAACATTTAAGTTAAGTATGTGTTAAGTTATTAGTGTGAAATTTGTAAATCTCATGGATTTCATATATAAAGTTATATTGTTTGTGTTGTGTGACTTTTTGTGAGTATAAGTATCTAATCTTCGTATTATTATTAAATTAAGTGATCAAAAGATTGATTAAGGGTAATTCGAGGTTGAAAATGATTGACGAATTTCAAAAATTTAAAATTTTTGGGAACTCGCCGACAGCGAGAATTATCTCGCTGACAGCGAGAAAACCCGCTGACAACAAAACCGAGCTCGCTGACGGTGGATTTATCCCGAAACTTTTGCCTTATGAAATTAATTAGCTCGCCGACGGTGAGAAAAATCTCGCTGACAGCGAGAACGCAAAAAGACCTATATTTGACCGGTCAACCGACACTATTCATCATCCCTTTCCTCAAATTTTCAAAAAAACCGACCTAGGGCTTGAAAGATCTCGGATTTGAGGCGATTTCAACACTTTTTGACACCGGATTTCATCTTCCCTTGGTAAGAGCTTCACTCCTATGCAAAAATTTTTGATTTTCACCATTGATTTCTTCTACATTGGAGAATTTTGAAAAATTTCGAAATGTAGAGAAAATACTTGGAAGAATTTCATAAAAATTGATTTAAATGGATTTTACTTGTTGTAGGAAGCCTTCTTAGTAATATTTTGGAGTTTAGTTAAGATTTTTGCAAATTTCACAGATCGAGAAATGGCTCCATGACAAAAGCGACAAATAGATTATGACGAAACCCGATTCATTAAGGCAAGGGCACAAACACGATATTTTCAAAACATACAAGCAAGAAAATGCTTTCAAGATCGAGTTTTCAAGAATCCAGGAGGAGAAGTTGAGCGAATCATTCTGGAGTGAGGATGGGAAAATTTATGTTTCGTTACCAACAGAGCAGCTGTAGAAGTAGTAAAGGAATTTTATGCAAATTTAACACAGGCTGAAGATGCACCGGTTAAGGTTAGAGTATTTTTTGTAGAATTCAACACTGCTAGAATAAATGCTTATTATGAAGTACGAGAAACCTATACCAGTGAATATGAAACTTTTGGAACTATGGAAGGACCACTGGAAGAGGTGATCGACTTTCTCACTGATGGGAAAGGAGTCTGGAAGATAAAGCAGCGGGAACGGGTAAACTTCCCTCTCTCTATGCTAAATGCAACATCTAAAGCCTGGCATTATTTTATTTGTTCTACTTTGTTACCTACCTACCACCATAGTGAGGTAACAAGAGATAGAGCAGTGCTAGAAATGAAAGTAGAGGAGGACTAGGACATCCTGGTCTTATCTATACACTTTGCCAATTATCTGGGGTAGAGGTAAGAGATGATGAGGAATGGATTGAACCTATGAAACCCCTTACTCAGGCTAATATAAAGAAATATGAATCCCACGAAGGATGGAGATCTGGCACAAGGGATTATGTACCTTCTTCAAGTAGAGATATACCCTCTACTAGTTATGAACCACCCCCTCGATACACCACTCCTACCCTTCAAGATCTGATGAATGAATTAACCCTGAGTAGAAAGAGTTTTGAGTTATTTGGAGAAAATATGGAAAGAAGATTTGAGCATATAGATCAAAGGATCGGAGGCTTGGAGAGAAGACACGATTATGATAACGAATATCTCCAGCGACATTCAGAGTACGAGATTGCATACTATGAAGTTGAACGTCGATATAGGAGTGGTGATTTAGATGTTGTCTTTCCTGAGTGTCCCCGTTATTCACGAGTACTCAACTGCTCAGCCTTCTCAGCTTGGAGATCAGGGAGATGACATAGCTTGGGATTTTGATGCAGAAGATTAGAGCTTTTGTTTAGTTTGTTTGGTTTGTATAGATTTGTTGTTGTTTTGGGAAACTTTATTATTTTGGATGTGATTATTCCATACTTTCTAGGGACTATGGATGTTGATATGTTTGTTTATGTTTTTGATGTTAGATTTCTTGTGTGTTAAATTAGTTGCAATTTTTTATATATATAGGATGTTAGTCTTTCTTTAATGTATTGTTTAAGTTTTAAATGTATGTGTAGTAATAGATTAAGTTTTCTTTGTTATGTTTGATACTTATTTTAAAATTTCATCCTTGCACTTTCTTTTAAATATTATATGTGGAAGAATACTAACAATACAGGTTCTGTAAGTAATGAAAAAGCCTGCAAAAATTTCAAAGAAAAGAAATACCTAAAGCCCAAAGGTATGATGAATTTTAATATATACTTTCCCTTTTTCACTATGTAGTATAGATAAAAAAATTTAAGTTTGGGGGAAGGTAAAAATACAAAATTTAATTATTAAAATTGTTCTCAATTTCTATTTTCAAAAATTATTATTAAATGATTTTCTATAGTAATTTTCAATTCAATAAATATGAGTTACTTTATTTAATTATTATATAAAGTTAAAGAAAATATTTCTAGTAATTCAATTAATTAATGGAATAAGATATTTGGTTAAAAGGAATAAGAATATAGTAAACTATTTAAAGTAAGGAAAACTATATTTTGAAATTAAAAATTCTTAAGTATTTAAGTGAAAAAGAAAGGATAGAAACTCAATAAAGTAAAGGCTATGAAATATATATAAGCAAAGAAATATTTTAAGTTTCAAATTTAGGAAGAGAAATTGAAGTTCAAAATTATTAACAAGCTATCCAGATACAATAATCCTCACTTGAAAAATAAAAAGAAAAAGAAGGATTGAAAATCAATCCAAAAAGAAAAGAAAAGAAAAGAAAAATGTAAAGTGAGGAGAAGCTTGAGGATATGCCTTATCAAAAATTGGCTTCAATGAATTCAACCTAAAGGGTAAAACTTAATTATATTTCTAAACTTATATTTGTGGATTAGTATTTTACTAAATAGTGTTTTCTTGAATTTCCTATCATCTAAATATCTTAAGTAATTTACTATTTTTAATATAGTCATTCCTGAAATAAATAGAAAGCTAGAAATCTTAGACCTGATAACTAAATAATCTTATCTCTATAAAGTTAATTTAATTACTCAGAAATATTTATATTTAACTTTATTGTAATGTTATTTAAATTTAATACATATTATCTGAATTGAAAAATTCTATTATAGAAATCATTATTTTTATTTAGTATTAAAATTACTTGAGGACAAGTAATAATTAAGTTTGGGGGATTTTGATCACGTAAAAATACATTAAGAAATTCATATCTATTTTTGATGAAATTGCACTTTAAAGAAAGGTATTTCCTTTATTTTATTGCAGGAATGAAGATTTATAAGTAATTAAAGCAAAAAACATGAAATGGAGCAAATTTGGATAAAAAAGAAGGAAATTCATGCAAATTGAACTAAGTCACCGACGGCGAGATCGAGACCGTCGACGGCGAGATCGTGAGGAGAATTTCTGAAGGAATTATAACTACCTCACCGACAGCGAGCCCGAGCCCGCCGACAGCGAGATCGCGCGGTTTGAAGACCTTCTAGAAGCCCCGCTGACGGCAAGGTCATTTCCCGCCGACGGTGAGACAGTTCAAAATGCATAAACATTGAACATGGACACTTTTTGAAGAGATGTTTAAGCATCCCTTGGACCTTTGCTTACCTCTATAAATAGAGGCCGAATTGTGTGTCTTTTGTGTCTCTTTCTAGTGCTTAAGTGTCATTTGTGTGTGTCTAATTTAGTGAGTTTGAGTGTGTTTAGTGAGTTCATTAGTTTAATTGAGTGCTATTTAGTTTGTTGTACTAGAAGGAAAAGTCAAAGAAACTTCAAGGAGTCTGCTTGGGGAGGAAATTAAGATAAGTATCTTTGTTTATTGTTGTTAATTTTAAATGAAATCCATGCTTTGTTTTATTCCCATGTATTTTGAGTAGTTTTCTTAGTCTTTCTCCTTGTTTATGAAAATTATGCGGATTGATGAAATTAAATAGAAGCACCTAATATAATATAAATAAATTGTGATAAATTTTACTTAAAACTTAATTTACTTTCAATCCGGCAATTGAGTTGTTAAAATATGTTGAATTATCAACTATAGTAAAAATTACATCCAATATTCGAGGAAGTCAAAAGCCTTGGAAGGCGGGTGCAAATAAATAGGGAAATATTAATTATCGGACTTAGAATTGGACATTTTAGTGTGACGGACTAAAATATTCAATTCGGTCCTATTGTTTGAGAGTCGAAGTGTAGATGTTTGCCCTCAGTGTGAGGGGAACGTGGGAGCTCCGAAGTGGCGACGAGCATCCTCCCGACCTGACCGCAGATTCGCAATCAAACATAGGATTAGCCAATGTTCTTTGCACCCAGACTAAAGGGTAAAGAATAGGAATGCTCCTATTTGTCACAATACAATTAAAAAATCCTATTTAAATTCATCATTCACTTAATTTTCTAAAAACAAGGAGAAGGATACTTTTTCTGAATTATTTAAATCAACTTATTTCAAGCATTATTTTACTTTAGTTTATTATAGTTATTTTGAATTTCCGTTCACTTTATTAGTAAGTAATTCCTTTAAATTTTGCTGATAACAAATCTGTTAAAAACTTCCCTGTGGGATCGATAACCAGGACTCCACTAGAGCCCTGTATTACTTGATACGATACGTATACTTGCGTAGAATCCACATTATACATTAAATCATATATCTATATTTAAAGTGGGATCAAGTTTTTGGTTCCGTTGCTATTAACATAATTTGCAACATATAAAAAGTGGGTCAAGTTTTTGGCGCCGTTGCCGGGGATTTTATAATATATTAATTGTAATTATTGTATATAATATAATACTAGAATTTATACATTAAATATATATATTATATTATATATTTTTTATATATTATAATATAAATAATATATAAATCATGTAAATATAATTATTATAAATTATTTACTAAAGTAACGGACTAATCTAAAATTTATTTTATAAAATTGTATGCGAAAATTTGGAAACGAAAATTTAATACCTTACGATTCAGAATTAGAGCGTACAATAAAAAGAATTAGAAAACAAAAAAGAGAAATTATAAATTTAACACAAATGACAAATATACCTGAAAACGAAATAATCAATCAACCAAGACCATTACGAGATTATGCCAACCCTACATTAGATGAAATTCATTTAACTATTCAAAATCCTGATGTAGTTGCTAATTCATTCGAACTTAAACCTGCAATTATCCAAATGGTACAAAATAATCAATTTAGTGGTTCACCTACTGAAGATCCTAAGTTACATCTTGCTAGTTTTTAGAACTATGTGCTACTTTCAAATATGAAGGAGTATCTAACGATGCTATTAGACTTAGACTTTTTCCTTTTGCTTTAAGGGATAAGGCTAAAATGTGGTTAAATTCGTTAGCACCTGGATCTATTAAAACTTGGGGAGAATTATCACAAAAATTTCTATCCAAATATTTTCCTCCATCTAAAACTGCTAAGCTTAGAAACTATATAACTTCTTTTAGTCAGTTTGATGGAGAGTCAATTTATGAATCTTGGGAGAGATTTAAAGAACTTCTTAGGAAATGCCCACATCATGCGTTACCTCGATCAATTGCCCAATCTTTTTCAGATCCAGGGATTCCTACAAAATCCTCAAATTTTAATTTTTCATTCAACTCTTCATTTTCAGTTGGATTTATATCATTGTTTCTCATATTTCTTTCTAGATCCAATATTCTTCTATTGATTTTCTCAATCCGCATATTAATATCATCTTTGAAATTTATAAGAAATGGATCTCTATAAGATAATTCAAGATCTCCCAAATTTTGGATCGGATTCTCTCTAGATAATTCAGATTCAAGATTAATATCTTCTATGTTACTCTTCTGTTTCAAGTTATCTTCCAATTCTTCGCCTTTATAATTATTAAATGATGGAGGATCTATCTTAGTTGAGGAAATAGGTTTTTCTATTTCCTTAGGAATTTCTTCCAATGGTCTTCCAATATCCTTATCCTCTTTTCTCAACTCAAAGTTTTTTTGAATTATGTCCTCAAATTCTCTTCCAAGTCTTAGTTCAAGAATTTTATCTTGTTCATCATTCAATTCAGGTTTTTCTTGTGATTGAGTCGAATCTAAAGATATAAAGATTGGTTGTGTAGATGAATTTCTTAAATAGACAGGTTTTAAAATTGTATGGGGTACATCCATCTTAAGTTCATGAGATTTTTCAACAGATGGAATTAAAATATTACTATTTTTGGTAGCGTCCATCATTTCACACATCTCCTGAACATACATACAATTTTCTTTAAATAACGTTTTCGAATCATCATGAAATTCTATTTCAATCTCATCTGTTAACTTACTCTCAAAACTTTCTTGGAAATGATCTTTACTTAGATAATCAATTTCATTTATCCAAAAACAATCATCGTCTTTTCTCGCAGCTTTGTATTTCATTGTCTTTAATACATCAAAAGTGACTTCATGGTCATTAATATTCATAGTCAACTCTCTTTTTTGCACATCTATCATAGCTTGTCCAGTAACAAGGAAATTTCTCCCTAAAATAATTGAAATTTTTTTATCTTCCTTCATATCTAATACAATAAAGTCCAAAGGAAAGCTAAATTTATCCACTTTAACCAGCACGTCTTCTATAACTCCTTTTGGATAAATGATAGATCGATCAGCTAACAGAAGGGTTACAGTAGTGGGAGAAATATTGATTAAACCTAACCTTCTAAATATAGATATCGGCATCATATTAATGTTCACTACTAAATCACATAAAGCTTTTCCACATAAAGCTTTTCCACATAATCTTTTTCCAATTGCACAAGGAATTGTAAACCTACAAGGATCTTTAAGTTTCCGAGGAAAATTTTTCTGAAGTAAAGCGCTGCACTCCTCACTTAGTGCAACTGTCTCGTAATCCCCAAATTTCATTTTCTTGTTTAATATCTTCTTTATAAACTTTGCATAACTTGGCATATGTTCCAAAGCTTCAGTGAAAGGATAATTTATCATTAACTTGTTAAGTACTTTCATGAACTTTGAAAATTTTTTATTCAACTCATGTTGTATAAGTTTTTGAGGAAATGGAGGTGGTGGTCTTTCCAAACTGATTTTAGTTGGAGATATTAATTTTTTTAGATCCTTAGAAACATGTTCTTCAGGTCTTTTAGTTTCTTTTGTTTCTCTCACAACGTATTTCTCTTTTCTAACCACATCCTCTATCTCTCTTCCACTTTTTAATTGGACAGCTTCTACTTGTTCATTAGTGTTCTCTTTAGGGTTGATCTTAATGTTGCTAAGAAGTGTTCCTTGGGGTCTATTGCTAAGTGAATTAGCAATTTGTCCGAGTTGATTCTCTATGTTTCTAATCGCAGCATTTTGACTTTGCAACTGGTTTTTCATTTGCAATACCACTTCTTCCATAAACATCTTCTTATACTTAAATTGTTGATCATTGTTAGAGTCCAGTGGATATGAAGGTCTATAGTTTGTGTTCCCCTGATTATTCCAACTTCCATTAGGATTTATATGATTATTTTCCCATTTTTGGTTTCCACCATCAGTAATATGATTCCATTTAAATTTAGAATGGTTCTCCAACCTGGGTTGTAAAAGTTAGAATATAGGTTATTTAAGGTATTTAAAGCATCATATGTTAAGTTAGAATCAATCATATGCCGTAACGAACTTTCCTCACTTACAGGAGTAAATTGAGGTTGGTTCATTCCAAATTGGTCCAACTTCCTTGATATTGCAGACAACTCCGAGATGCAAGAATTGTAATCACATCTGTATCATGAACACTAGCTACATTTTTATGATTTACCATAGCAGATGGCCATTGAAATTCATTTGTAGCCATTTTTTCAATTAACACATACGCTTCATCAAATGGTTTTGACATTAATGATCCACCAGCAGAAGCATCAATTATAGACCTAAGGGATCCTACTAACCCATTGTAAAAGTTTGAATGATTAACCAATCGGGCAGAGCATGGTGTGGACACTTTCTTAGGAGTTTCTTAAATCTTTCCCAGGCTTCATATATTGATTCCCCTTCATACTAACAAAATATGATAATATTGTTTCTAAGTTTAGTAGTCCTTGAAGGTGGAAAATACTTAGCTAAGAATTTATGAGTTAACTCCTCTCAATTTTTAATAGAACCAGGTGCTAATGAGTATAACCACATTTTAGCCTTATCCCTTAGTGAGAAATGAAAAAAGCCTTAGTCTAAAAATATCGTCTGACATACCGTTATAACGAAATATAGCACAAAGTTCTAAAAAATTTGATAAGTGTAAATAGGGATCCTCCAAAAGAGTTCCCCCAAACTGATTGTTCTGCACCAGTTGGATAATCTCAGGATTTATTACAAATGAGTCAGCTTCTACGACAGAGTTTTGTATACTTAAGTGAATTTTATCTGTCGTAGGATTTATGTAATCCCTCAATGATTCATAATGATTTTCCAAGTTATTATCATGAAAGTTTTCCATTTCCATTTCTAGTTTTTCGAGTCCTTTCTGTATTTTTATTTTTTTATTTTCTTCAAACTCGGGATCATAAGACACAAGTCCTGCAGATCCTTTGTTTCGCATACTTAACACAACAAACAATACATTAACAATTAAACAAATAATAGATGACATATATTCAACACAACGAAACATTTTTACGAACACCTTGTTTTTCACACAAACATGTTTTTCACAACACTTTTTCATATATAAAAAAAACACTTTTCACACAAAAATAATTTTTAAGACACTGCAGTTTTCCAAGTTTAAGCCTAATTACTTCAACTAAAATTCTCCTAAAGTTCTTACCAAAGCATCCCCGACAACGGCGCCAAAAACTTGATGCGAATTTTTTTATATACAAGAATTTATGACCCCAGATTTATATACTTATAATGATTTTTGTAAAGTCACAATTTCAAACGCAAGTATACGTATCATATCAAGTAATACAGGGCTCTAATGGAGTCCCGTTTATCGATCCCACAGAGAAGCGAGGTAAGATGTTCTTAGTCAAATTATATTACACCACTAACAACCTTAGTTTGGAAGGGTGATATAAGTGGTTTTTCTAACAACTACTCCTAAATGCAGATGATTATATGTAAGGATAATAACTACTCCTAAATGCAAATATTTCTTCTAAAGATAACCCTTTTTGGGGAAATTGGTTTAGTGAATTTTGAGATAATGAAATCTACTATTCTTATGTAATGAATTAGATAAAGTTTAGGAATGTGATGCAAAAAATATTGTATGTGCCAAATAGGAGCAATTCTATTCTTTACCCTCAAAAGAGTACCCCCTCTTTCAAGAATGTAAAGAACATTGACATATCTTAAGTTCAGTCACTAAAGCTAAGGCTAGGCTGGGAGGATACCAGCTGTCACTACGGAGCTCCCACTCACCCTTCACCTGAAGGCTAACCTTCGAGTTTAGTTAATAATCTTAGGACCAAATTGGGGATCTCAGCCTGTCAACCTGAAACCTTCAATTCGACGCCCATCAAAACCATATTTCCCTATTTATTTGCACTCAATCCCCATGAACTACACAATTCATTCATGGACATTGAGTGTGATTCCACTTTATTGAGAATTACACTGCCCTTTCAGGACAATACAATTACAACGAATTTTAACAATACAACGGGCCCTTATTGTAATGTAAATGAAGTGTAAGTAAAAACCATCACATTTATAATTAAAACTTCTTTTAGCAAGTATCCCAATATCCTAAACCTGAGTCATACTCATTGTAAAAGAAAAGTAGAATGAAAACAATGACATAATCTTCTCATGCCACTATTTTCATAAAAGAAGAAAGAGTAAGAGAAAGACATCACAAAACACGAAGAAAACACAACAGAAAACTTCATTTCAAAGCAAATCCACAAAATAAGTGTTTACAAAATCATAAGATAATGAAGAACACAATACTTAACTTTTTCCCGTTGAGAGAAAGATGAAAATCTCTCCCACAAAGTCTCCCATCGATCCATGCAATGCTAGAACAATCCCTTACATATTCTCTCAAAATCCCCTCTCCAATCTCTCCAAAAGGGTAGAAATCTACATTTCTACTCCTATTATAAGATCTCTAATCATTCTCTATATTTTTCCTAACATCTCTTCTTCTTTTTTGGCTTCAAATTCAATTTAAAATAGAGTAGGGACGAATTTCCCAAGAGGTGGCGTCCAGATTTGATGTACTTGACCAAAAACAGCCTAATATCGCGTCCAAGCCATCTCGGGCGCCGCCGGTGCTGAATAGGATGCTGCCGGCGCCCTATTTTTTTTGGTCTCAGGCTTTTGGCGCCACCGGCACCAGTTTGGGCGCCCCCGGCACCCATCCTGCGCAGCTCCACTATTTTGCTCCGTTTGGCTCCGTTACAGCTTCGATTAGCCCTGTTTCAGTTGCGTTGCGTTCCTAACAGATAGCCCTACAAAATAGGCATAAAAATAACATTTCTTTAAAGTGTAATCTCATTCAAAAATATACAATAAGTGTAAAAAATATTAAACATAGAAAGACTTATTGAAATGCGTCAAGCCAAAATTTGTTTTCTTGCTCGTTTTTGCTCCAAATTGCACCGTTTTTGCTTCTTTTTGCTCCAATCACCATTTTTGTACTTAAAACCAAAAAAATATAAAATACCTTCCTTTTAAAGTGTAATATCACAAAAAATGAGTAAAATCATATAGTAAAAAGCGTATATATTTTTGGTGCATGATGGCTAAGAGTTCTTAACTTTTAAATTTCACATTTCCCTTGGAAAGGTAGATGGTAAATCCTTGAAAATGGAGCTGCGAATAGATAGGAGATAATCTTTGAAGGGTATAGAATTTAATATGTTTTTAGAGTGACAGGCTAAATTCTATCGATTTGGTTTAAGCGGAGGTGACGGGTCACTAGTAGGCCCGACCATAGGCACCCTTAGGGGGGAGACTCGAAGTGAGAGCCTAGAAATTTGTCCCTTACTACTAATAATACATCCTGATCCAATCTTATAAAGCTAGCCAATGTTCTTTATATGCTGGACCAAATGGTAAAAAATATATATACTCCTATTTGTCACAATACCACATTCTCTAAGTTCTCAAACTAATTTAGATATTTACTAATCATGAAATATTTCGTATAGAGAAATATCTTTGGTTTTTGTGATAAAGCATTTAAATTACTATTTTATTTACAACTGCTACTTTAATAACTTACATATTAGTACTTGTTAATTGATTAGTTTATAAACAGATTTTTCATCATTCTTTCTTAATTATTTGTACTTAACATTCCCCGTGGGATCAATATCTAGGGCTTAATTAGAAAGCTCTATATTACTTGAAACAATACGTATACTTGCGTAGTAACCCTATTGTACGATTTATATTTATTTATAAAAACTTTTAATCTTTAATTATCGTACATTAGTCGCTTAATCTGAATTGCGGTCAAATTTAGCCATAATTTTATAAGCTATTTTACTTGCGTAATTGCGGTCAGATCATCTGGTAGAAGAAGAGGCAACACCTGCATAAAATATGTTAGCTTTAATTATTATAGTTGCTCCATGATGGAGATGGCTCCCAACAATAAGACCACCATTTTATACTAGTACAAATGTCTCAATTATGATAAACACACAAAGCATCAAACCAAATACTCAGCTAGGCACAAACCATCAACAATAGCCAGAGAAGAAAAAATACTTACACCCTATCCTATTCTTACAAGCATCTAAATTAAGGCGTCCTGTCACAAACATCTAAGTGGATGTAGAATGTGTGGTTTTGATGGGGTTGCTATCCCTAGCCCCATTCTAAGGATCCAAGACTTCTAATGCGAGCTACTAAATATCAGTGACTTAAAGCATATAGATGTTCTAATCAAGTTGAACAAGTTATTTCTTAGGTCTCATTTGCCAACAAGTTACCTTCCTTTTGAGGAATTGAGGGATTAAATCTCTCCCTTTGGTTTTGTAAAGGTTTTAAAAGCAGCAAGATGTTCTTAATTAAGGTGATCGCATTCTCTTGATAAAATTATTTCACCGGTTATAATAAAATTGTAAGAAAGATCTATATTATCAAGAGATTTTATGGGTATCCCTCGAAACTTAATAAGTAAAATGGATAATTTCGTTTGGGAGTGCTCATAAACCCGAAAATAAATATTAATTTTGGTTCTCTGGTTATATGGGTTACTTATGAGGGACTTTTTTGCATATATGTGCTTCAGGTTATTTTGATCAGTTCTTTTTTAAATGTATACTCTTGACCTATCACATGAGAATGATCTTACATAAGTTCTCTATGTTCTTTTTAGTGCAATTTTCTTACCTGGTTTCACTTTATTTTCTCTTCTTTCAAGTCTCTTCTTTCACCGAATCATCTCGATTGTTTAAGAGAGAGGGTAAGATAAAAAAAGAGAGTTCTAAGACAATAATCAGACAAGATGGCGACTCTATATTTCAAAAATGAACCGAAGAACAACCACCTGCCTTTTCCAATTTCTCTAAGAATACAAATAAAATAACCCAAATAAAGGCATTGATAATTAATATTAGAAGCAAGATGAGCAATAGCATTCGAAAGATCCTTTCTAACAGAAGCACTGTTGTTAGCAGACATTGGTAATAAAAAAATTAATAGAGGAAGAGAAAGTAACGTGTCCATGAATATTTTGAAATATAACTTCTAAAGAAATAAAAGAAAGAATGTCAGCATTCTATTTAATCCAAATACGACCATTATCATTAACATCAATGTTATGAGCATTTCTCTCATTATTAAAAAGCTTATACTTATAAATTAAAATATTATCAGATAAAGAGAATAGAGTAAGCTTTGTTTCGTTGAGGCCAATCACATGAGCACTATTATGATGAATGATGTTTTTAAATCAGCAACATAAGTCTCATTACCATACCCATGAACATTCCAAGTGAAAATTTTGGGATAAAACATAGAACCAAAAAGAAAAAGAAAACAAGAACAAAAAAGAGAATTACCAGATAATGTTACAAATGCAGATTTACCTATATTTGCCCTAGAAGTAGAGAGCAATGTGGCTGAAACACTATTAGAGTAGCATTAAGCATAGTCAGAATCATATTTCTTGTCATAACATTATTACTTCGAATAATATAATTTTGAGCAGTGGAATTACTCACATCATAACTTTAACATAAATTATTATTTTTATAGCATTATCAATGGTAATATATAAAACAAGAGAAAGAACAAAGACCTCATTAGCACAAGATAAAGCATTTTGTAAACTCAAATCCTCATTCTTCTCAATAGCTAGGTAAAATTGAACATTCAGGATCAACAATAACAATAATAACCACATTATTTTTAATAGAATGATCATCCATATTATCTCCAGCATTATCCATACTACTGGATGAAATATCAACAAGAATATTCAAATCAGGAGTCGAATACTAGTATTAACTATAGGAACCCGAGCTGGAAAAGGATGTCAACTGTTGCTTGTTTGCCATCTATGATTATTATAATTTATGTTGTTATTTCTCCCTCTTTAAATAGGGACTACAACATTAGGTTGAACATGCACGACCTTAGGTCAATATTGAAGATCTTGAGCAAAACTACAACATTTCCCGCAAAGTTATTCGACTTGTTATCAAACCCAAGTAATCCATCTTAGGATTTGTTTGGGAGAACTACAACTGTTTGAAGAAGCAGTTGCGAAGTTGTTGCACAAGAAAGAGATTTTCAAATATCTGCAGTGGCTATTAAAAATTTATTTTATTTTCAAAAGGCAAACCACAACTTTTTGACGGTCACCACACTTTAAAAGCTCAAGTTAAAGAAGGCACCACAAAAGTTCTAAAAAATGACAAGAAAGCAGTATGCCAAATAGAACTATGATGGTGGTCCGAAAAGCAAAACACACAGAAAGACATCTCAAATAAGAGAAAATATTACTTCACAAGTCCGGACGTAGCACTGCGTCCGGGCTCAAATTAATTTATGCCACCTTTGCAATCACAGACCTACTGAAAAAATAAGTAAAAAAAGTTGATTTTGTGGTTGTATTGTGGTGAATTCGTGGTTGAATTGTGATGGTTTATGTTTGTATTGTGGTGATTTTGTGGTTTAAATACAACCATTACAATACAACCACAAAACCACTACAATAAAACTCAAAACCACCACAATATAAGCATAAATTCAACACAATACAATCATAAAATCAACACAATACCACCATAAAATCATCACAAAACTATAATACAACCACAATTCATCATAATATTTTTCAAAAATCACCACAATACAATTATATAAAACCACCACAATACAACCGCCAATTTACAATACAACTACAAAATATTTTACTATTTTTTCAATAAACCTGGGACTCTATAGATGAAGTAAATTAATTTGAATCCGGAGGTCCGAGCACCTTATATAATATTTTTAATCTTCCAGCCACGTGCCCAATCCTTACCATTGGTAAAACTTACGATTTCATAACGCAGCGCAGCGGCCTTGCCATGTGGGGTCCGCACACAGGGAGCTACGCAGAGAACCGGTGACGTGGGCAACCCTTTTCGATCTCGACACAAACGAAGCACCTTGCGAGCCATCCAAGACGAGACCCACCAACAGAAGTAAGCCCCACGTTAACTGGCAGGAATTGTCAATGTTCGGAAGTGTTCCCCCAGTGCAACTTTTTTCTAAACAAATTTGATTATTATGATGCTTCGAAATTGATGCTGGTTTTTAATTTAATCGATTGGAATATTTTAAAAAGCACGTGATATTTTGTATTATTATTTTTTTATTTTTTTATTATTGTAAAATAAGACCAAGTTCGTTCCGTGGTCAACGGATATCCCCCGTTATCTTAATTCAAAAGAAAATTGCATGTATAACATAATAACTAATTAATAAAGATTACAATATCATGATGTCTAAAATCAATTACGAATAGACGTCAAATTCAAATTTTTATTTATATGTGAGGCCAATTTAATATTTTGACTCTCCTAAAATATTACTTTACTCTTTATTGTATTAGTTTCTCCCACGTTGGGTATAGGAAACAGTTTGCTCCCCCCCCCCCACCCCCCAAAAAAAAGAGATCGGTTCTGGTCCCGTAGTCAGATTTATTAAATTCTAAGATGATTAAATCATCAAAGTTATTTCGCTATGTTAGCAAGTAAACTCTAATGAATCTTGAGAAATAATCTACAATTTAGAAGGATTTATCATGATTCGTTAAAGCGAACATTGAAAGATAAATATTAAATAAAAAATACAAATGAGTATAAAATTCTCAATGTACATAAAAGGTGGCATTTACATTAATTAATAATTAATTATACAACTTTCTAATTAATTTGTTTGTGAATGAATTACTTGGTAAATAATAGTTTAGTATAAATCAATTATTTATTTATTAATTATTAAGTATAAAAATTAAGATATACTTAAAATATTAATAAATAATTTAAAATTTTAAATACATTTTTATTCATTAATTAACTATTAAATAATTGCATATAAGTTATATATTTATAATTAAATGAACAATATATGAAGTAATTATTAATTTCTAATAAATTCAATTAATAAAATTAACAAAAAAAAAAAAACTAACACCTCTCACTAATCTCCCTCTTGCCCCAATGCCTGCAACCCTTGTCTACATCCTCCCCCTCTCCTGCTTTCCCCTCTCGTGTTCAAAACTCTCGCCTACATCCTCCCCCCTCTTCAACTCTTAACCAACTCCATATTTCTGCCCAAAATCCTCATTCATGTCCCTCTACCGCCCACTGTTTCATCCCTAAACCATCGACTTCATGAACCAACCTTCGCGAGACAGTCGCAATCAGCTAAGAAAGCAACGACAAAATCATGGTCTACAAAGACTAATGAAACTCGCATCCTTCTCCTTCGTCTGCTCTGCTCGTACCATAAACCATTAAAGAAGGTAAGCCTATTCACGCCATTATTCCTCTTCGATTGTCTCAGTAAATTCGTTTGGGCGATGGCTAGTGGAAGTGGAGTGTCGAACTGCAGTTTTTTCTGTTTGGGAAACTGTGTTTAGCCTGTGTTTTAAAAAAGCTACATCTAAAAGTTGCATTTTTTCACATGACCAAGCTACTTACAGGATTGAAAGAAAGTTGTGGTATGACCTTTTTTAAAACAATGAAATAGGAACCACTGCTTTTTGAACCCTGCTTTTTCAGTAGCATCAAAGCTGCTTCTTCAAACAGTTGTAGCTGCCCCAAACAAACCCTAAATCTGCCGATTCAAAGGATTTTGTAAATTTCTTTTTTTATTGATATTTGGCATCATTTCGGGCTTTGTAGGAGCTCGGGATATAGCGAGACTTTTGTTTGATAAGATTTAACTTATATCATGCGTAATTCTGCTTGAAATTGACTATCAAACAGACCCTCAGTGTGGGTCTCATCATAAACCAATTGACTTCAATAATTCTTCTACAATATTCACAATTTTCGCAAACTACCAAACCTCTAGTCAAAAATTTATATCCGATTTTGAAGCCATTCTTTTTTTTTTTAATAAAACATAACAAGTTTTGTTAACGTGGTCTTCTTTTAAACCAAATAAAGTTAGACCACACAATTGCAAGAAAAACATTAAAAATGGTGAAGTTGTGCGACTTTTTTTAAATTGCTGAAATTTATAAACTCAAATTTATATATATATATATATATATATATATATATATATATATATATATATATATATATATATATATCTATATACATATATGTATGTATATATATGTATGTATGTATATATATATATATATATATATATATTTTTCTATTGAGTCACACAATTAAGCGCAAGTATACGTATCACTTAAGTAATACAGTGCTCTAGTGGAGTCCTGGATATCAAACCCACAGGAAGGCAATTAATTTTATGGTATAGCACAGAAATCACTTCTTGAATCACACACAATTGCAAGTTATTACTAATTTTAAAATAGAGATAAACAGTTGTAGTTACTAATTCTACCAAAGTATGTTTTACTTTCAAACAAGTTTAACTAACACAAGATGAAATTTATAACAAAGTTCAGTTGTAAGAACGAATCTTCCTCCTCTCAAATAATAATATGATCATTTTTGTGATATAGATCAGTGATGCAAATGTATTGTGCCAAATAAAAGCATTCTTATTCTTTACTCTTTTCCAAGCTCATAAAAAACATTGGTTGATCCTAAGTTCAGTCCCCAAATCCGTGGTTAGACTGAGAGGATACTGGCTCTCACTACAGAGCTCCCACTTCCCTTCCCCTGAAGGCTAACTCACACTTTAGTTTCCAAACCCTAGGACCAAATTAAGGATTTCATCATGTCACTCTGAAATCTCTAATTCTACGCCCATCAAAGTATATTTCCCTATTTATTTGCACTCAACCCCCATGAACTACGTCACTCATTCATGGACACTGAATGTGACCTTCAATTTTGTTGTGGAACTCATAATCCTTTCGGAACATATGTTTCCCAACAATTTTTAACAATTTAATTGGCCAGATCAAAAAGTAAATGAAGTACGAAGTGAAATGGTCATCACAAATTCTTCATAATAAATCGACACATCATTTTTATATCATAACATCAACACATCACATGAAAAAGAGGAAGACAAAGAAATCTACTTAAGACTCATGAGGAAAGGATGAAAAAATATAGATTTTATATATAAAAGCAACGTCATACAAACAAAGAAAAGAAAAGACACTTTATCTCAAACTCTTCCCTAAGCGAATCTCATGGAATTCCTTTAACTCCTCTTCTTTCTTCACAATAACACACAATTATCTCTTTAGATAAGTAAGGAAGAAAAAATCTCTCACTTTCGCCTCCTCCTACAGTCCTTAAAAGAGAACACACAAACCCTAGATCTCCTAAATAAAATGAAAAGACACACCCACTCTTCACTCCCTCACACTCTAAACTCTCTCCCCCTCACTAAATTTGGCTCCAAAATAGTTTAAATCTGGCCATAACTACTTTCCTAAGAGTTTGTTCAAGCATCCCTCCAAAATTTGGCCAAATACATTGAATCTAGTTTGAAATCGTGATAGAGCGCAGTCTGGCGCAGGATAGGGCGCTGTCAGCGCTATTTTCCACCTTTTGGTCCAAAGTCTCTATAAATTGGCGCGGCCTAGCACTGGTGACAGTGTTAGTTTAATAAAATGCACTTTTGCTCCATTTTGCTCCAAATTTGCTCCTTTTCGCTTACTTTTGCTCTAAATGCCTAAAATCATTGTACGTGCATGAAATCATGAAAAATATCTTTCTTTAAAGTGTAATATCATAAAAAAAGAGGTAGGAAATGGACATTACAAAGCTATCAAATTTTTAGTGGATCAAGATCCCCCAAACTTAACTATTACTTATCCTTAAGTAATTTTAGTTAATACATAAAATAATGATCCACTACAATGAACTTTCTTTCTAGAATACCATAATTTTGACTTAGATAAGTACAATAGTAAAATTTTTAGGAAAATATTTGAATAATTCAAGTAAAATCTACAGGTGTAAGGCTATCTAATAATCAAGTCTAAGAGTTCTAGCCTTCTATTCATTTCAAAAATGACTGAAGATTGTCCTATTAAAGCACTTAAAAAGGTAATATGAAAAGAAGTTTATGAGAACACTACTAGTGAAGATGCTAATCCATACATATAAGTTCAGGAAAGTAATTAAGTTATTCCTTTTGGGTAGGTCCAAGTGAAGCCAATTTTTGATTAGGCATCTCCTCAAGCTTCTCCTCACATTTTCTTTTCTTTTTCTTCTTTTGTTCTTTCTTTTTTTTCACTTCTTTTTTCCTTTTTCTTTTGCTTTTTGCTTTTTGTAAGTGAGGATTAATATATCTGGATAACCTTTAATAATTTTGAACTTCACATTTTTCACCCTAAATTTGAAACTTACCACAATCATTTACCATATAGGCATTTGTTTATCTTATTATTGATTCATCATAGAGTCTCAATCCTTTCCTTTCACATAAAGTTTTAGAATTCTTAATACTTCAAACATACAACTTTTCTTACTTTGAATAGTTGAATATAGTCCTATTCTCTTATACTAAATATCTTAGCCTACAAAATTACTTTTCATTACCAAATACTTTCATTCAAATTCACGAAATACTTAAATAAAATTAAAATACAGTTATCTTAAATTAAGTTCTATTACAGGAAATCATGTTAATAATTTTGAAAATAATTTTAAATGAGAATAATTAACAGTTAATTCTTTCCCTCCCTCAAAATTAATTTTTTGAATGTCAATACAATTAACATAGGAAGAAAGAAAAGATATAAACATATATAACTCATACATCAATATGTTGGGATTTTCATATCTTTGAGTTTAAGCAGGTTTTCTTCATAAGTTAGAATAGTGGGCCTGAAATAATTAAGAGCATTTCTACACAAAAATATGGGTTAGAAATTTACAAGGGAAGAAGTTTAAAATCTTAAAACATAAAACATCAAATAAACACATAATATTAAGATCCAACTGTTATAATCACAAATTAAACTAACAAACTAAACACATGCAAACTCTACTATCACGTCACATTCATCATATTTCAAGATAAAGTTTGCTACAAACACATTCAAATACAAATTACATCACAAATACAAATCAGATAGAGTCTGAGATAAATCACAAATACATCAAAAAATACAAAATACAATGAAAATAAAAATACATCAACTTCCAATCATCATCTGCGGAGCTCCACCATAATCAGGTTCATCGGGCTGGTATGGAGTGTACTCAAGGTATGTGGGAAATACAACACTAATGTCTCCCCTGAAGAATCTCATCTGTGCTTCATGATAAGCTATCTCATATTCTCTCCATCACACTTGATAATCATCATTTATATTATTCCTTGCTTCTAGTCCCTCTACTCTAGTGTTCAACTTCTCTAACTAATCCATAACATCATGCAGAGTAGGTTTCCTAGATGTAGACGGTCTCTCATGACTAGAAGAAGGTTCATCAGCTTTATTAATCCATTTCCATCCTACATGGGCTTCATAGGTTTTCAGATTTAATTTACTAATGGGCTTCAGCGGATGGACTACCTCATCATTATCTTCAGTTGCTACACCTGACTGAATACACAAGGCATGAATCAGGCTGGGGTGTCCTAGTCCACCTGTAGTCTCTCCTTTTGAATTTGTCAAAATACTCTTATGAATAATAGCCCCAATATTGATATTCTTCATGTTCTGAATGCAGTAATTTAGAACAGCTCTATCTACAGTAACCTCACTGTGATGGCTGGTAAGCAAAAGTCTTGCAGAAATGAAATAATGTCAGGATTTTGATACAGAATTCAATGTAGAAAAGGGGAAGTTAACTTTTTGTTTCTGTTTAATCTTGCACTACCCTTTTCCATCAGTCAAAAAGTTCATAATCATATCCAATGCTTCATTAGTAACTGAAAAATTTTTGTATTCACATAAGAAAGGTTCTTTCAACTAATAAAAAGCATTGATGCGAGCGGGGGTAAATTCAACCATTTGTCCTCTAACCAGGATATATTCGCTCTCAGAATAGTATAAATTTGTATAAAATTCTCTTACAAGTCCCAGCATCACTTCAGCAGTAAAATAACAGAAAATTTCTCATTGACGATTTGCAATTAGTTCTTCAATCATACCTCTAGGATTTTCAAAGGCTTTTTCTTGAATACACATCTTATTGCTAAGAAATGTACTAAAGTGGGAATAAGCCTTAAAATTCATAAATTTACTTTCATCGTAATAAAATTTTCTCTTCCCCTTAGCCATTTTTGGAGTCAATTTTCTAAAAATATCAAATTTATCTAAATCAATTTCAAAATTACAATGTAATGGACTCCAATGTAAATTTAAATAGATAAGAACTTCAATACCATGGAAAATCTCCAAGATTTCTCTAAAAATGTCAAAATTCAAATCTTCCTATTGTAGGAGATTTTCACGGTCAAAATCAAAATAATTTAGTTTAAAGTATAGCTCTTTCCAAGAGAAGATGAAATCCAAAATTTTCTGGCCACAAAATCGCTTTAAATCCAATATTAAGTGAGCCCTAGGTGCAAAAATTGGCCTTGGCTGGAAAAAGATGATGGTTTGGCCAAACATGGTGGGTCCCAGGGTTAAATCGTGAAGTTTTAGGGTTTAGGTCTTTTTGTCGGTCGAGCGCGGTCTAGCGCTGGTCACAGCGCCGTTCGGCGCTATTTTCTGCTCAATAGGCCAAATTTTGTCTTTTGGCACAGTCCGGTGCTGGTGATAGCATCGTTCAACGCTAATTCAAAAGCTGAGATTCCAACTTTCTTTTGCAATTTCGATTTTTTCAAGCCCGCTCCGACGTCTAATTAGTCCAATTAAGCTTTGAATAACATACTAAAGCATGGCAAATGATATTTTTTTAACACAAACAACACAAAAAAACACTTTGATATATAAAATCTAAATTAAAAACACAGATAAATAACACTAAACGCTACACATCTTCAAGCCATAAAATACTAAAATTCAGTGTCGCTCACAATCACAACACAATAACGCTGAAAACTAAACAAGAAAACAAGTCCAAATATAACATACAAGCAAAGCAAAGAAAATCAAAGCAATCAGTTCATATACATAAACACAGAAACACAATAATTAAATCTTCATTCTTCCTCAAAACTATCATCAACGCTTAGATCTCCAATTGATTGAACATGAATGAACAGATTGTAGAATGGATGAAATGAGAATTCTTCAGTAGAATCCTCTTCAATCCAACTTTTCTTCTCATCATACTTATCAAACTTCCTTCAAGGTACCCAAAATGATCAAAATGTTCCTTCATTCTCCAATCCAGATGATTGATCCACTCGATATTTATACTTACAATTATGATATGAAAACTGGCAACGGCGACAGAAACTTGATCCCGCCGGATATATATGCTTATGATTTTGATTTGAAAATTAAGATTTATAATGTGGATACTACGCAAGTATACGTATCGTTTATCAAGTAATATAGGACTTTCTGATTAAGCCCCGAGATATTGAACCCACAGGGAAAGTGAAAAATCTTTAAAGAAATAAGAAAATTATCTTTTTACTTTTTAATTGGCTTTTGAAAGTATGTTTTGATTTTGAAAAGTTTGATAGTTGATTTCACTCTTTAAATTTTCTTATAAAAGTCAAACAAGAAATTAAAATGATAATAACTGTAAACACGGTATGAAAAACACTATTAACTAGAATATCTTTTTCTTTCCTTTCTAAACTAGTAATAATTATGAAAGTATTGTTGTGGAAGTATTTAAATTTGTTGTGATAAATATAAGCAAATGTATTCTTTACCCTTACTTGGTTTTATAAAGAACATTGGTTAATTTGAAATTTTATCATTTTAAACATGGTTAGGCAGGGAAGGTGCCAGCTCTCACTCTAGAGTTCCCTCACTTCCCTCCACCTTGGGGCTAACTTCTCATAACAAAATTCAAAACTTCAAACCAAATTAGGTGCTTTTAGCCTGTCACACTAAAAATCCTCTAATTTTACTTGCTTTAAAATATCTTCTAATATATTGCATTCAATTATATGAACTACAATTTTCACCCATATAATTGCATGCGATTCTTACTAACGTTTATGAGACAATACCGCATTGGATCTTCCATAATCTCACCACAAATTTTACATCTTAACAGGCCAAATTAAGAAGTAAATAAAGTTTATAGAATCAATCTTCACAACTTCTTCCAACTTTAAACACATATTCATTCCACAACAATTCTTCATGAATTACTTACTTCTTCATTTAAGAAAGAAAAAGATAAAGTAAACTACTCAGAATGCATTGAGAAAATACAAAAACACATGATTTAAAATTAAAAACCATAAGAAAAACAACAAACAAAACAATTATTAATTAAAAACTAAATGTAAGAACAAAAGTAAACACTAATCTGAATATCCTTTCCACCAGACTTAGGAAGTTCCTCTGAAACCTTGAATCTTCACTAAACTACTCCTCAGAGCAGGTCTCCCAACTCCGATGACTCAGAAACAGACTTCAGACTTCAATAAAAACTAAACTAAAGGAAAGAAAATAAGTGGGAAGAAGAAGGCTTCAATCCTACCCTTTTCTCTTTTCTACTCTCTACTCCTACTCCTAATGAAAACTCTTATAAAGTACAATAAAAACTCGGTAAAAACTCTCTTCAAAATGTAATGGAAGAGCCCCTAATCTTACCTAAGACTTTCTTTCAAAATTAAACCAAAAGGTGCCTTGGTGTCTCTTCAAAATGTGTCCAGATTCGATGTATCCACCAAAGAATGCACCCCTTCATTCAAACTTGCCGCCCAAAGGAAGTTATGAAAGTTACCACCAAGAGTTGCATCCCATCCCCTTTGAATATGGCACCAAATTTAAGTTAATCTCGATTTTTAACAGTGGCAGCTAAGTGCTAGCCTAGCGGCGCTTAGCCGCTAGTGCCCAAATTTTTATTTTTCATTTTTTTTGCTTTAAATTTGATCCAATTTTGCTTATTTCATCATAATCACTCATTTACATTATACCTGCAAGAAAAACACAAAATACATTCCATTAAAGTGCAATATCATCAAAAATAGGTATAAAAATGTGCATAAAAAATACTATATATTTTAGATGTATCAAAATCCCCCAAACTTAAAATGTTACTTGTCCTCAAGTGACAGTTAATCTCATAGAAAAGTTTTAACATGCAAATTATGTAATAAGTTTCTTAGGAAGATAACAAAATTTTGTTCTAGAAATGGAATAGTCCAATTTAGAAAAAATTTCAGTAATTAAGACCAACTTAAAGTTTAGAAAGTTCTTAAGGAAAGAAAAATGACAAATATAGGTCTCTATCTAATTTAGAAATATTTGTAGATTCTTCAAAATATAGGATTCAAACATCTTACTTTTCTCACTTAAAAATCTTTATTTGAAAATAATTTTACTTACTATATTATAACCTTAAGCTTTAGATTTTCTCTGAACTTATATGTTAAACTTTAGGTATGGAACCAATTTTTGATTAGGCCCTTAAATCCTCAAGCTTCTGCTCCCTTTTTACATACTATTTTTCACTTTTTCTTTTTCTTTTTCTTTTCTTTTTCTTTTTCTTTTTCTATTCTTTTTCTTTTTCCTTTTTTTTAAGGCAAGGATTACTGTATCTGGATAGGCCTTTAATGATTTTGAATTCCACCCTTCCATTTAATATAAATGTCGTATATATATCTTTCACTTAAAAATCATAATAATAGTATTTGAAAATTATTCCTCAATAAAAGAAATTTAAGCTTTGAAGAATAAAAGTCAAATCTTCTATTTATCCAAAAATATAAAATTTCTTACTAAAGATAGATAGTTATATTTAACATCTTTTCACTAAGAAAATTTTAACTTTAAGTTTTTTATGATTACTATAAATTTTAACTAAATTCTTTTATTCATTTATATATTCAAAATTTTTGTTCCCTTGATATAACTTCATATACATAATTGTTGTCAATCAAGAAATAAGATTTATTTTAAGTATTCTTAAGAACAAATAAAATTTTAGGTTTTTCAATTTTTTTTTTTTAAATTCCCTCTCCCCCCCAAACTTTAATTTTTAGTTAGGATAAAACATTTAAGCATAAGAAATGATACATGGGTGAGAATTAAAGACTAACATAATATGCTTGCAGGAATTTAAATATCTTAAATATGAAAGTATAACAATTTAAACAACAGGAGTAAAATGAAATCAAATTCAGTTTTTCAAAACATTTTCTTTTTATAACAAGAAAAGTAAAAATTTCAAAAGACTTCTACAGTAGTGAAGGTTTTCAAAGCAAATACACACCAACTGAAATCACACTGATACTAGATAGAAAATGACAGTGCTAGATTTTTGTAAAGTTTTTAAGCATGCAGTTTCCTAAATAGTAGTTTCTATAGTGTTCTCTAATCTCCTAACAGTTTTAGAATTAAAGTACACCCTAAAAAAAACTATAGTACAACATACACATTAAAAAATTTACTACCACACACATTACACTCAAAGCAACATATAAGCCATCAATCCAACAACAATATATCTGAATATGCATAACAGATAAATAGTACAACTACAATCTACATACTATTAAAGTTCACATCACAACACAATCATCAAACAAAATACTAGACAAAGTACACAATAACACAACACAACAACACAACAACTAAAACAAACAACATACATCTACTCTTCATCCTCATCATCATCATCTTGCTCGTTCCAATCCCTGGATGGCACATAAGGTATGTAGAATGGATGAGGGGGCATCTCAGCACTCTGATCACCTCTAATCAGTCTATCTAAATAATGCTGATAATTCTCCTCATACTCATCATGTTTTACAATATATCTCTCCACATTATCCATCTTACCATCCATATCTTTCATATGCTCTCGAGTAAGACTCACTTTCTTCAAAATTTTTTTTAATAAAACAGTCTGTGAATCAGTAGATGATGATGCACGTGAAGTAGTAGCACGAGAAGTAGATGCAACAGAAGTAGAAGCAGAAGCAGTAGAAGCCCTACCAAATCCTCCTCTCCAGCCAAATTCTAAATGTACAGTGTAAGCTCCAACGTTTACACTGGTGATAGGTCTCAAAGGCTGAAGTACCTCTTCCGAGGTTGCAAATTTCACTTCAGACCATTCACATAATGAATGAATCAGGGAAAGAAATCCCATACCTGCAGTAGTGGTAGATCTGGCACAATTCACAATATAATCATAATGATTGCTCCAATATCTATAGTCTTCCCTTGCTGAATGCAATGGTTCAAAACAGCTCTTTCCCTTGTCATTTCACTAGTATGACTTGAAGGCAACAGTTTAGAAGAGATAAAATAGTTTCATGCCATAAAAGTGACATTTAATTTAGAAGCAGGAAAATTCACTCTTCTATTATTTGTTATTTTCCATAATACTCTTCCATCAGTCAAAAATCCCATTATCTCATCTAACTCTCTCTCCGTAGGATGAAAATTAGAATAAAAAGAAAACATAGTAAGAGACAGTTGATAGAAAGTGTTAATTACTTCACATCTCGCCCCCTAACCATCACTAAATTCTCTTCTGATGCAAGCAAATTCACATAGAATTCTCTAACAATAGAAACAACAACAACAACGGTGAAGCAACAGTAGTTCTCCTAGTTCCTCCCGGCAATCATATTTTCAATTACTTCTCTTGTCTTACTGAACACTCTCTCAGGAATCAATTTACATATCGTTCCTTAGCCCTCGCATTAACAAATTTATCATAATTAAACTTCGTCTTTTCTCTCGCGAGCTTTGACTTTGGATCCATCTCTAAAAATTCACGAAATCTTTACCATAAAATCCAAAATTAAACTAAACTTGCTAAATTATCTTCCAAAAGATGTTTCCACTAAATCCAAGCAATTTTTTAAGTTTTTCCTTAAATTTTTACCATGAATAGTGATTTTAAGATTTTCCAAAATGTACTCAAAATACATGGTGAAAATAAAAAATTTTTACTTAGGAGTAGTGCTTTTACCTCAAGAAATCAAAATTTACAAATTTTTGTTGAGATCGGCTCTTAAATGGTCCAAATCAAGGATGCCCTAGACTCTCTCTCGCGTGAAAACGATGGGTTAAAGATGAACAGAGGAGTTAAAATAGCGATTCACGGGTTTTTAACTGCTGGGAACCAATTTTCATGAACTGACGCCTAAGCGCGAACCCTTCGGCGCTTAGCCGTGAAATCTGGCGCTTAAGCGCTGGCACTCTGGCGCTTAAGTGCCGGCACTCTGGCACTTAGCCGCTAATACCCAGATTTTCACAATTAAGGTATATGATTTAAACCACTTTGTTAATCACCCTTAATCTCTTCAAAACAATTATCTCTTCCCGATAAATCTTCCAATATTCCAATTCAAATGTTTAATATTCATCGATTCCAAACAAATTTCACACAAACAAAAACATATATTCATTAAAACAAACATAACACTTAATACAATCCTGGAATTTCTATCCACATACATAGGATGAAATTCTCTAGATACAAGAGACTTAATCTCAAACTGATAAGTTTACATCTCTAGGATGTAACTATCACATCATAAGGAGTAATAAAAACTCAAACATAAACACTAAACACACCAAACAGAACACATAAGAACACTAAACATATTAAACGAAACAGATAAGAACACAAAACATATAAGAACAAAGAACACTTAATTCCACTCCCCATTAGGCGGATTATATCCAGGACCACTATTATTCTCATTTGACCCTTATGGAATATAAATCTGATAGAATGGGCGATAATTGTTCATTCTTATATCTTCTTCTTCAATCCATTTGTTCTTCAAAAACATTGCCTTATCCGCTTCTTCCGCGTATCTTGAATGAATGAATTGCATCTTGAGTTGCCATCCCATGTGCTCCAAATGTAAGTTAGTTTCATTGATCATTACTTCCATTGAAGCCACTCGGGCTTTAATTTTTTCAATCATTTCTGCAATCCCTTAAATACTAACAGCGAGAAATACATTGAATAACTCTTTTGCACTGTCACTAATGAACTTACTCTTGTCAAAATCTTACTTCTTCTTAATCTCAATCTCCCAAGAAGACATGATGTACTCAAAAGACTCTTCTTAAGATTTAGAAATGAAAATAGGACTTGTGGCAAGTGTTTCTCTTAAATCAGGTTCTTTTTATAGACTTGGGAAGTACTAAAACTACCCCAAGACGTTTTAAAACTCCAAAATAACTTCCAAAACCTCTTCCCCATGATCTAGGCTTCTAGAATCTCATTTTCACGTTCTTTGTAACTCCGACGTCTAAGCGCCAACTAGGCGGCGCTTAGCCGCCAGTGCTCAATTTAGCACAGGTCTGCCAAATGTCTAAATTTTCATTCTGACTCCTCTAAGTCATCAAATAAGGCCAAATAAACTCTATTTAGTTTAAAAACTCCAAATTACTACCACTAAAACCAAAAAAACAAAGCAAACAAAGCAAACAAAGCACACAAAACAAACATAAAGCAAAGCACGCTGATAAATATGGGTTGCCTCCCACAAAGTGCTTGGTTTAATGTCTTCAGCCTTACAAACCCAGAACTCATTCTGAGTGACCCAACGTCAGATTCTCATCAGACTTAGATTGCTCGACTGAAAAATATGGTTTAAATCTATTTCCATTAACTTTAAATATTTTTCCAGTCTCAGGATCTTGAATATCCACAGCTCCATAGGAATAAAATTTTATCACAATAAAAGGACCCATCCACCTGGACTTAAGTTTTCCAGAAAAAATTCTCAATCTGGCATTATACAACAAAACTTTCTATCCTGGCACAAGATTTTTAGTAATAATCTTCCGATCATGCCATAACTTCATCTTTTCCTTATAAATCTTAGCACTTTCATAAGATTCATTCCTTATCCCTTCAAGCTCATTTAATTACAATAATATCTTCTAAGCAACATCTTTCAAATTATAATTAAACTCTTTAATAGCCCAAAATGCTTTATGCTCAAGTTTAATAGGTAAATGATAAGCTTTTCCAAAAATCAGCCTATATGGGGACATTGCTATAGGGGTTCTGTAGGTAGTCATATAGGCCCACAAAGCATAATCCATCTTGATTGACCAATTTTTTCTATTTGGATTAACAGTCTTTTCCAATATTCCTTTAATTTCACGATTGGATAATTCAACCAAACTACTTGTATGCGGATGATAAGCAATAGCAGTGCGATGATTAATATGATATTTTTTTGCTAACTTTCCAATAATCGTATTTCTAAAATGATTTCCCCCATCAGTTATGCTTACTCTTGGTATTCCAAATCTGCAAAATATATTCTTCATCAAAAACTTTGCAACACTTTGAGCATCACATCGAGGTAAAACAATAGCTTCAATTCATTTAGAAAAATAGTCTAATGCCATCAAAATATAAACGTTTCCGAAAGATGGTGTAAATGGTCCCATAAAATCTAATCCCCAAACATCAAATATTTCAACTTCCAACATATAATTGAGGGGCATCTCATTTCTCCTAGAAATATTTTCTACACGCTGACATCTATTACAATTTTTAATATAAGCATTCACATTCTTAAAAATTGTAGGCCAATAAAATCCAGATTGTAAGATTTTATATGCAGATTTATCACTTCCAAAATGTCCCCCATAATCAGAATCATGAAATTTTTGAATAATTTCATAAGTCTCTTCCAAAGTAACACATCTTCGAATTATAAGATCTTTTCCTTGTTTATATAAAAATGGGTCATCCAAAAAATAAGTCTTAGCATTAGACATAAATTTCTTCTTTTCCTGATATGTCAAACCATAGGGTATAATATCACTAACAATAAAATTTACTATGTCTGCATACCACGGAACACGCCACTCATTAACAGTGAATAATTTTTCATCAGGAAATTGTTCATTAATTTCTTCAACATCATAGAGAGATTTTTCAATTTCAAGCCTGAACAAATGATCAGCAATTTGATTTTCAGAACCCTTTCTATCTACTATCTCAAAGTCAAATTCTTGCAAAAGAAGAATCCATCTTATCAGTCTCAGTTTTGCATCTTTTTTCTTCATTAAGTATTTGATAGCAGAATGATCAGTATGCACAACACATTTAGTTCCAATTAAATAGGATCGAAATTTATCAAAGGCAATTACTATAGCTAATAACTCTTTCTCAGTAGTGATATTTTGAGCTTCATTAAGAGTTTTACATGCATAATAAATAACTTTGAAAATCTTATCATATTTCTGACCCAAAACAACACCAATAGCATAATCACTAGCATCACACATTGATCAAAAGGTTCTTCCCAATTTGGTGAAATTATTACAGGTGCAGTGATTAATTTTTCTTTTATTATTTCAAAGGCTTTGAGGCAATCATCATCAAAATTAAAAATTGCATCCTTTCCAGTAAACGACATAAAGGTTTTGTAATCTTTGAAAAGTCTTTGATGTAATCCCTGTAGAATCCAGCTTGTCCTAAAAAACTTCTAATTCTCCTTACATTGGTTGGGCAAGGTAAATTATATATAACTTGAATTTTTACAGGATCTACCTCCAAAACTTTTTTTGAAATTCAATGTCTCAAAACAATTCCTCCTGCTACCATAAATTGGCATTTTTCCCAGTTAAGGACCAAATTAGTTTCTTCACAGCATTTTAGAACCTTAGATAAATGTTCTAAATATAATTCAAACAAAATTCTAAACACTGATAAGTCATCCATAAAAACTTCAATCCCTTTTTCAATTAAATCACAAAAAATAGCCATCAGACATCTCTGAAATGTAGCAGGGGCATTACATAAACTAAAGGGCATTCTTCTAAACACAAACGTTCCATAAGGACTAGTAAACGTAGTTTTCTCTTGATCCTCAGGAGCAATTTGAATTTGGTGGTAACCAGTATATCCATCCAAGAAACAAAAGTATTTATGCCCAGCCAGTCTATCTAACATTTGATCCAGAAATGGGAGTGGAAAGTGATCTTTCCTTGTGGCAAGATTTAATTTTCTATAATCAATGCATATTCGCCACCCTGTAACTTGTCTTGTTGGTATTATTTCATTATTTTCATTAACAAATACAATTACTCCTCCTTTCTTAGGAACATAGTGAATAGGACTAACCCATGCACTATCTGAAATAGGGTAGATAATTCCAACATCCAACCATTTTAAAATTTCTTTCTTAACAACATCTTTCATGAGAGGATTTAATCTCCTTTGGGGATCAGCCCGTGTTTGTAATTATCTTCCATAAGAATTCTGTGCATACAAATTGAAGGACTGATTCCTTTAATATCAGCAATTGTCCATCCAAAGGCTTTCTTGTGCTTCTTCAAAATTTCAAGCATACTCTCTTCTTCTTTTTTAGTAAATTGAGAGGAAATTATAACTGGCAAGCTTGAGGATTCACCTAGAAAAACATACTTCAAATTATTAGGAAGCATTTTTAACTCAAGTTCAGGAGATTTTCAATTGATGAACCATAAGATTCATCTTTTTCAGTCAAATCCAACAATTCAAAACTTTTACGAACATACTTTAAATCTTCCTCTTGAAAATCTTCAAAATCAAGTAACTCTTCTTCTTGCTTATGTTCCAATTCTTCTCTTTCAGATTTCTCTTCATAAGTTGACTTGAAATGACATTCACCCAAATATTTGATAACATCCATCCTATAACATTCATCTTCTTTACCTCTAGCATGAGATTACATCTATTTTGAAATATTAAATGTAACAGTCTGATCCTTAACCCTCATCGTTAATTCCCCTTTTTGCACATCTATCATGGCTCGGCCTGTAGCTAGGAAAGGTCTTCCCAAAATTATAGGTATCTCTTTATCTTCCTCCATATCTAACACAATGAAATCAACAGGAAAAATAAATTGACCCACTTTAACCAAACATCTTCTATAACTCCTTTAGGATATGTGATCGAACGATCTGCTAATTGCAAAGTTACAGTAGTTGGGGTTATTTCTCCTAGTCCCAGTCTTTTGAATATTGATAGAGGCATAAGGTTAATGCTTGCACCCAAATCACAAAAAGCTTTTCCATAGAATTTGTCTCCGATTGCACAAGGAATTGTAAAACTACCAGGATCTTTAAGCTTTTCAGGAAGCTTTTTCTGAATTATTGCACTGCACTCCTTACTAAGTGCAACACTCTCGTTATCTTCAAACTTCCTTTTCTTGTTAAGAATATCCTTCATAAATTTCGCATAACTTGGCATTTGTTCTAAGGCTTCAAAGAAATGGAATATTAATAGTAAGCTTCTTAAATATCTCCAAGAATTTTGAAAATTGCTTATCCAACTTTTGTTGATGAAGCCTCTGAGGAAATGGAGGTGGTGGTTTTTCTAAATCAACCTTAGGTAGAGAAACAGGTCGTTCCAAACCTTTCAAAGCGTCCACTTTTGGTTCTTCAATCTCTTCTTTCTCTACTTCAGTTTCTTTTTGAACTCCATCTTCCAATTCTCTTCCACTTCTCAGTTGAATTTCTTTTACTTGTTCTCTATTCTTTTCTCTTGGATTTACTTCAGTAGTACTTGGAAGCATTCCTTGGGATCTATTACTTAAGGCATTTGCAATTTGTCCCAATTGATTTTCAATATTTCTGATGGTTGCTCCTTGAATTTGTAATTGATTTCCCATATGTGACACCACTTCTTCAATAGACAACTTCTTCTCCTTTAAATGTAAAGCATTGTTATAACCTGAGGGATAAGTTAATATATTATTATTATTATTATTTCCTTGGTTGTTCCAATTCCCCAATTGGTTTACTTGGTGGTTCCCCCATTATTGTTGAACAACACCCTGATTATTAGTATTCCAGTTAAAATTTGGATGATTCTTCCAACCTGGGTTATAATAATTGGAATATGGGTTGTTATGCTTAATTATAGCATTCACAGTTTCTGGTGAAGAATAAGAATCAACCATTTGTCCTAATGAATTATCTTCAATCATGGAATGTGGCTGAGAAAAATTCATCCCAAATTTGTCTATCTTTCTTGAAACAACAACAACTTGATTTGCTAACATTGTAAAAGCACCATTTTCAAAAACGCTGGCTACCTTTTTAGGATTTAACCTTTCAGAAGGCCATTAAAAATTATTAGTAGCCATTTCTTCAATTAAAGCATAAGCATTAGAAAATGGATTAGACATTAATGATCCACCAGCAGCAGCATTGATGATCGATCTAGGAGATCCAACTAATCCATTATAAAAAGTTTGAATTATTAACCAATCTGGTGTCAAATGATGTGGACATTTCCTGAGGAGATCTTTAAATCTTTCCCATGCTTCATATGTTGATTCTCTTTCAAACTGACAAAAAGATGTAATATTATTTCTCAACTTAGCAGTCTTAGATGGTGGAAAATATTTAGCAAGGAAGTTTTGTGACAGTTCACCCCAAGTTCTAATTGATCTAGGTGCTAACGAATGTGACCATATTTTAGCTTTATCCCTTAGTGAGAAAGGAAAAAGTTTAAGTCTAATAGCATCATCAGAAAAACCATCATATTTAAAAGTAGCACACAACTCTAGAAAATTAGCAAGATGCAAATTAGGATCTTCAGTTGTTGCTCCCACAAACTGATTATTAGACACCATTTGGATAATAAGCAGGTTTAAGCTCAAAAGAATTAGCAGACTACAAGCAGGGTTTTGAATACTACCACGAAGTTCAGCCACTGTAGGGTTAACATAATCTCTTAAAGGTCTTAATTCTTGATGGATGCCAACATTTTGATCTTGATGATTTGCCATTTCTTGAATAATTTTTATCTTCTCTATATTTTTAATTTTTTTGATTTTTCTGATAGTTCTTTCTAATTCAAAATTGTAAGGCACAAGTCCCTTAGAACCTGAACAACGCATACAAAAATAAAACAAAACAAAACACAACACACTAACAAAAAAAAGAAAAGTAAAAAATTTAAAATTTCTTAATTTTCTTTGAAATGTAATTTTAATTAATTTCTTTCCCCGACAACGGCGCCAAAAACTTGATTCACTCGATAATTATACATACAATTATAATATGAAAATTGACAACGACAACAGAAACTTGATCCCGCCGGATATATGTGCTTATGATTTTGATATGAAAATTATGATTTATAATGTGGATACTACACAAGTATACATATCATTTATCAAGTAATATAGGACTTTCTGATTAAGCCCCGAGATATCGAACCCATAGGGAAAGTGAAAAATCTTTAAAGAAATAAAAAAAATTATCTTTTTACTTTTTTAATTGGCTGTTGAAAGTATATTTTGATTTTGAAAATTTTGATAGTTGATTTCACTCTTTAAATTTTTTTATAAAAGTTAAACAAGAAATTAAAATGATAATAACTCTAAATACGGTATGAAAAACTATATTAACTAGAATGTCTTTTTCTTTCCTTTATAAAGTAGTAATAATTATGAATGTATTATTATGGAAATATTTAAATTTGTTGTGATAAATAGAAGTAATCGTATTCTTTACCCTTACTTGGTTCTATAAAGAACATTGGTTAATTTAAAATTTTATCATTTTGGACATGGTTAGGCAGGGAAGATACCAGCTCTCACTCTAGAGTTCCCTCATTTCCCTCCACCTGGGGGCTAACTTCTCATAACAAAATTCAAAACTTCAAACCAAATTAGGTGTTTTTAGTCTGTCACACTAAAAATCCTCTAATTTTACTCCCCTTTAAAACATCTTCTAATATATTGCATTCAATTATATGAACTACAATTTTCACCCATATAATTGCATGTGATTCTTACTAACTTTTATGAGACAATACCGCATTGGATCTTACATAATCTTACCACAAATTTTACATCTTTACAGGCCAAATTAAGAAGTAAATAAAGTTTATAGAATCAATCTTCACAACTTCTTCCAACTTTAAACACATATACATTCCACAACAACTCTTCATGAATTACTTACTTCTTCATTTAAGAAAGAAAAAGATAAAATAAACTACTCAGAATGCATTGAGAAAATACAAAAACACATTGATTTAAAATTAAAAACCATAAGAAAAACAACAAACAAAATAAGTATTAATTAAAAACTAAACGTAAGAACAAAAGTAAACACTTATCTGAAAATCCTCTCCACAAGACTCAGAAAGTTCCTCTGAAACCTTAAATCTTCACTAAACTACTCCTCAGAGCAGGTCTCGGGACTCCGATGACTCAGAAATAGACTTCAGACTTCAATAAAAACTAAACTAAAGGAAAGAAAAGAAGTTGGAAGAAGAAGGCATCAATCCTACTCTTTTCTCTTTTCTACTCTCTACTCCTACTCCTAATGAAAACTCTTATAAAATACAATAAAAACTCTGTAAAAACTCTCTTCAAAATGCAATGGAAGAGCCCCTAATCTTTCCTAAGACTCTCTTTAAAAATGAAACCAAAAAGGTGCCTTTGTGTCTCTTCAAAATATGTCCAGATTCGATGTATCCACCAAAGAATGCACCCTTTCATTCAAACTTGCCGCCCAAAGGAAGTTATGGAAGTTACCACTAAGAGTTGCATCTCATCCTTTTTGAAAATGGAGCCAAATTTAAGTTAATCTCAATTTTTAACTGTGGCGGCTAAGCGCCGGCCCAACAGTGCTTAGCCGCGAGTGCCCAAATTTTCATTTTTCATTATTTTGCTCCAAATTTGATCCAATTTTGCTTCTTTCATCATAATCATTCATTTTCATCATACTTGCAAGAAAAATACAAAATACCTTTCATTAAAGTGCAATATCATCAAATATAGGTATAAAAATGTGCATAAAAATACTACATATTTTAGGTGTATCAATGATCACAAAAGTCAAATAGATTGATGATTGCATTCATCAGGTGTTGAATTTCCTTCTCCAATTTCTTAATTTTCTTAAAAATGATCTGTGAACATTCAGGAAAGTAAGGAGGAATGGGTGTCAAACTATGAGATGGTTGATCTTCAATGATACTCATGTCATTCATAATACCAACTGTCTGGTTACTATATTCATCCGTTGGGTCTATAGGCTTCCAAGGTAGAAGTACTCTTTCCTAATTCTCATATGACACTTGTGATTGATGATTCAATGAAAATTTGATAGCTTTTTATTATTCATTTCATACATGTTTTTGATGATATTTCACTTTAACGAAAGGTATTTTTCATGATTTCATGCAGGCACTATGATTTTACGTCTTTGTACTAAAAGGAAGCGAAAAGGAGCAAATTTCAAGCAAAAATGGACAAAAGTTCATTTTATTTAACTAGCGCCAAATGACACTGTCACCAGCGCTGGACCACGCTATTTTATAGAGAGTTGCGACTAATTGGTAGAATAATGCACCAAACGGCGCCCTATTCAGCGTTATACTG
Organism: Papilionanthe hookeriana x Papilionanthe teres; assembly: GCA_022702705.1. Lineage (NCBI taxonomy): Eukaryota > Viridiplantae > Streptophyta > Magnoliopsida > Asparagales > Orchidaceae > Papilionanthe > Papilionanthe hookeriana x Papilionanthe teres. Next base: position 63,345,743 of record CM040439.1, on the reverse strand, counting down.
CGCCCTATCCCGATTTCAAACTAGATTCAATGTATTTGGCCGGATTTTGAAAGATTGCTTTAGGAAAATCTTAGGAAATCAATTTTGGCCAAATTTAAACTCCTTTAAAGCCAAGTTTGGAGAAGAGTGTAGAGAGAGTTTAGAGAGAGTTTAGAGAGAGTGTTATTTCATTTAGTCTACGAAATCTTGGTTTTGTGTTTTCTCTTCTAAGGAGTGTAAGAGGAGAGGGAAAGTGAGAGATTTCTTTTTCCTTACTTATCTAAAGAGAGAATTGTGTGTTGTTGTGAAGAAAAAAGAGGAGTCGAAGGAATTCCTTGAGATTCACTTGGGAAGAGTTTGAGATAAGTTGTCATTACTTTACTCTGCTTGTATGACATTTTTATATATAAAATCCTTGTTTTGTCATCTTTTCTCCATGAGTCTTGAGTAGATTTCTTTGTCTCTCTCCTTTTCATGTGATGTGTTGATGTTGTGATATGAAAATTATGTGTTGATTTATTATGGAGAATTTGTGATAACTTTTTCACTTTGAACTTCATTTACTTTTTGATCCGGTCAATTAAATTGTTAAAACTTGTTGGAAGACATATGTTCCGAAAGGATTATAAGTTTCAAAACAAAAGTGAAGGTCACATTCAATGTCCATGAATGAGAGACGTAGTCTATGTGGATTAATTTTAAATAAATAGGGAAATATACTTTAATGGGCGTAGAATTGGAGATTTCACAGTGACAGGCTCAAATCCTCAATTTGGTCCTAATGTTTGGAAACTGAAGTGAGAGTCAGCCTTCAGGCGAAGGGAAGTGGGAGCTCTGCAGTGAGAGCCAGTCTCCTCCCAGCCTAACCATGGATTTGGGGACTAAACATAGGATTAGCTAATGTTCTTTATACACTGAAATATGGGTAAAGAATAGGAATGCTCCTATTTGGTACAATACATTTGCATCACTGATCTATGTCACAATAATCATCACATTATGATTGGAAAGGAGCAAGACTCTTTCTTGAAACTGAACTTTATTATAAATTTAGTCTTGTGTTAGTTTAACCTATTAGAGTATAGAATGTACTTTGGTAGAAATAGTAACTACAACTGTTTGTCATTAATTTAAGAATTGAACTTACATGCAATTGTGCTTTGAATAGATAAGTGATTTCTATGGTACGACATAAAATTAACACCTCCACGTGGGATCAATATCCAGGACTCTACTAGTGCCCTATATTTGTTGAGCAATACGTATACTTGTGTTTAATTGTGTGACTCATTATAAAACTAAATCAATATATATATCCAAATCTGAGTTCATAAATTTTGGCAAATTAAAAAAGTCGCACCAAGTTTTTAGCGCTATCACCGGGGAGGTGAAGTAAGAAAAGGTAACTGCTAAAATTTAATTTTGTAGCATTTGAAATCTTATATTTGAATTATGAGTCATAATTGTGTGTGTTTGTTTATTATTAGTGTGCTTATTGTATTTGTATGCGTAGTATCAGATCTATAGGTTTAGTGCCTTATGATTCTGAATTAGAGCATACTATTAGAAAAATTCGAAAACAACAAAAAAATATGCAAATCCTCACAAAATGGCGAACAACCTAAAAAATCAAATGAAAATATACCAAGACCTTTAAGAGATTATACTAATCCAACAGCAGATGAAATTCACTTAACTATCCAAAACCCTGATATTGCTGCTAATTCATTTGAGCGTAAACCTGCTATTATCCAAATGGTACCGAATAATCAATTTGGAGGAACACCTAATGAAAATCCTAACTTATATCTTGCTAGTTCTCTAGAACTGTATGCTACTTTTAAATATGATGGAGTGTCAAACGATGATGTTAGGCGATCCCCGATAAATATATGGGCGCCAAAAACTTGACTCCCCACCGAATATATGTGATGATGATTTAAATATGAAAATTATGATTTTATAATATCGGATACTACACAAGTATACGTATCGTTTATCAAGTAATATAAGACTTTCTGATTAAGCCCTGAGATATCGAACCCACAGGGAAATGTAAAAATTTTTTAAAGAAATAAGAAAATTATATTTTTACTTTTTTAATGACTTTTGAAAGTATGCTTTGATTTGAAAAGCTTGAAAATTGTTTTTGGTATTTTTAATAAAAAGCTAAGCAGGAAATGAAAATTATCAGAACTTTAAAATGCAGTATAAAACAATAGGAAATAAAATATCTTTTTATTTCTCTTATAATGCAATAATAATTATGAAAGTATTGTTGTGGAAGTATTTAAATGTGTTGTGATAAATAGGAGCAAATTTATTATTTACCCTTACTTGGTTCTATAAAGAACATTGGTTAATTTAAAATTTTAAAAACTTGAACATGGTTAGGCAGGGAAGATACCGGCTCTCACTCTAGAGTTCCTTCGATTCCCTCCATCTAGGGGCTAACTTCTCATAACAAAATTTAAAATATCAAAACAAATTAGGGGGCTTTAGCCTGTCACTCTAAAGACCTCTAATTTTACTCCCCATTAAAATCACATCTCCTAATATATTGCATAAAATTTTTTAGAATACAATTCTCATCCATATAATTGATTGTGATTTTTACCAAATGTTGTTTGAGACAATGCCACATTGGATCTTACATAATCTCACAACAAATTTTAACATCTTAACTGGCCAAATTAAGAAGTAAATTAAGTTCATGGAATTAAATCTTCACAACTTATTCCAACTTTAAACACTTATACATTCCACAAAAATCTTACATAATTTAATTACTTCTTCATTTAAGAAAGAAAAAGACAAAGAAAACTACTCAGAATTCATGGAGAAAACCAAAGCACACATTGATTTGAAAATAGAAATCATAAAGAAAACACAACAAGAAAAACTAAATATAAAAAACAGAAGTAAACACTTATCTGAAAATCCTCTCCACAAGACTCCAGAAGTTCCTTTCAAACTTGACTTTCCACAGGACAACACTACAGAGGTTGGCGCCCAACTCTATTGACTCCAACTCTGACTTTAGACTTTAATAAAATCTAGATAAATGGATGAAAGAAAAATTGGTGGAAATAAAGTTTCACACCAACCCTTTCTCCTCTAAAACTAAACTAACTAAACTATAAACAGTAAAAGACTGAAAGTAAAACTAGGAAACTAAAAGAAAACTCTGAAAGTTAGAAAAGACTCTCAAAAATTAGACTCACACCTACACTAAAAAGACTACCTCCGTAAAGACTCTCATGACATAATTTGAATAATAATCGAAAAGGAGCCTTAGTGTCTCTTCAAATCATGTCTCGATTCAACGTATCCACCAAAAGATGCATCCCTTCATTCAAATTTACCACCCATGGGAAGTTAAGGAAGTCACCACCAAAAGTTACTTCAAACACCCCTTGAAATTGGTGCCAAAAATGAAGAAAATTCAATTTTTAACTGTGGCAGCTAAGCTCCGACCAGGCGGCGCATAGCCGTCAAGGTCCAATTTTTCTTTTTTCTCATTTTTTTTTTGCTCCAAATTTGATCAATTTTTGCTCCTTTCATCATAATCACTTATTTTCATCAGACCAGCAAGAAAAACACAAAATACCTTCCATTAAAGTGCAATATCATCAAAAATAATTATAAAAATGTACATAGAAACACTATATATTTTAGGTGTATCAAAATCCCCCAAACTTAAAGTATTACTTGTCCTCAAGTGACTCTTAATCATATAGAAAATTTTAGCATGTAAATTATGTAATGAGTTTCTTAGGAAGATAACAAAATTTTGTTCTAGAAATGGAATAGTCCAATTTAGAAAAAATTTCAGTAATTAAGACCAACTTAAAGTTTAGAAAGTTCTTAGGTAAAGGATAATGTAAAATATAGGTTTCTATCTAATTCAAAAACACTTGTAAATTTTTTAAAATATAGGATTCACGCACTTATTTTTCTCACTTAAAAATCTTTACTTGAAAATAATTTTACTTTCTATATTATAACCTTAAGGTTTAGAGTTTCTCAGAACTTATATCTTATACTTTAGGTATGGAACCAATTTTTTATTAGGCCTTTAAATCTTCAAGCTTCTCCTTCCTTTTTACATACCATTTTTCAATTTTTTTTTCTTTTTTTTTTCTTTTTTTTCTTCTTATTTTTTTTATAAGGCAAGGATTACTGTATCTGGATTGACCTTTAATGATTTTGAATTACACCCTTCCATTTAAAATAAAGGTCTGATATACATCTTTCACTTAAAAATCATAATAATAGTATTTAGAAATTACTAGTCAATAAAAGAAATTTAAGCTTTGAAGAATAAAAGTCAAATCTTCTATTTATCAAAAAATACAACATTTCCTACTAAAGATAGTTAAACTACATTTACCACTTTTTTACTAAGAAAATTTTAACTTTAAATTTTTCATTATTACTATAAATTTTAACTCAATTCTCTTATTCATTTCTATATTCAAATTTTTGTTCCCCAAAGATAACTTCATATACATAATTTTTTTCAATCAAAAATCAAATTAATTTTAAGTATTCTTGAGAACAAATAAAATTTTAGGTTTTTGAAAAATTTTTGTTTTTAAAATCCCCCCCACTTTAATTTTTAGTTAGGTTAAAACATTTAAGCATAAGAAATGATACATGGGGAAGAATTAAATACTAACATAACATGCTTGCAGGAATCTTAATATCCTAAACATGCAAGTATAACAATTTAAAAACAGGAGTAAAAAAAAACAAATTCAAAATTTTCAGTTTTTCATTAAAAAGAAATTCAAAATTTCAAAGGACTTCTACAATAGTGGAGGTTTTCAAAGGAAGTACACACCAACTGAAAATATTTGAAATCATACCAATACTAGATAACAAATGGTAGTAGTAGATTTTGAAAAGTTTTAAACATGCATTTTTAAATAATAGTTTTTAATAGTGTTTCATATTCTCCTAAAAATTTTGGAATTAAAGTACACACTATAAAAACTCTGACACAACATACACATTAAAACATTTACTACTGCACATATATCACACAAAGAAACATACAAAACATCAATCCAACAAAGATACATCTGAATATGCAAAAATAGTCCAACTATAATTATCATACTACTAGAGTTCACACAACAAACACAATATCAAAATAAATCACAAGACATAACATACATCATTTCATAAACAAAAACTCAGTAACACATAAAAAAATCAACTAATCATCCTCCTCCTCATCATCATCTTGCTCGTTCCAATCTCTGGATGGCACATAAGGTATGTAGAATGGATGAGGGGGCATCTCAGCACTCATATCACCTCTAATCAATCTATCCAAATAATGCTGATAATTCTCCTCATATTCATCATGTTTTATAATATATCTTTCCATATTATCAATTTTACCATCCATGTCTCTAATATGCTCACGAGTAAGACTCATCTTCTTCAAAATCTCTATTAATAAACCAGTCGGTGAATCACTAGATGATGAAGCTTTCGAAGTAGTAGCACGGGATGTATAAGCAGCAGAAGCAGAAGCAGAAGCAGAAGCTGTAAAAGCTCTACAAAATCCTCCTCTCCAGCCAAACTCTGAATGTATAGTGTAAGCTCCAACGTTTACACTATTAATTGGTTTCAAACGCTGAAGAACTTCTTCCCAAGTTTCAAATTTCACTCTAGATCGTTCACATAATGAATGGATCAAGGAAGGAAATCCCATACCTGCAGTAGTGGTAGATCTTGCACAATTCAAAATGTAATCATAAATGATTGCTCCAATATCTATAGGCTTCTCTTGCTGAATGCAATAGTTCAAAACAGCTCTCTCACTTGTAACTTCACTAGTATGCTTGAAGGCAACAACTTAGATGAGATAAAATAATTCCATGCTTTAGAAATGACATTTAACTTAGAGGTCTGAAAATTGAGTCTTCTATCATTAGTTATCTTCCATAATCATCTTCCATCAGTCAGAAATGTCATTATCTCTTCTAACTCTCCCTCAGTAGAATGATAGTTAGTATAAAAAAAAACATATCAGGAGGCAGTCGATAAAAATTATTGATTGCTGCAGGTGAAAAATCAACTTCTTGCCTCCTCACCATCACCAAGTTCTCTTCTCCTGCAGGTAAGTTCGCATAAAACTCTCTGACCACATAAACAACTGCAACAGCGAAGAAGCAATAGTAATTCTCCCAATTCTTTCTAGAAATCATCTCTTCAATAAGTTCTCCTGGCTTACTCAACACACGCTCAGGAATCAATTTACGTGACTGTAATGCGTCGACGTATCGTTCCTTAGCCATTGCACTAACAAACTTGTCAGAATCAAATCTTGTCTTTTCTCTCACCCGCTTTGACTTTGGAGCCATCTCTAAAAATTCACAAAATATTAACCAAAAATTCCAAAATCAAACTAAACTTGCTAAATTAACTTCCAAAAGTAATTTCCACAAAATCCAAGAAATTTCTCATCATTTTCCTCAAATTTTCACCATGAATATTGATTTTAGGATTTTCCAAATGTACTCAAAATACATGGTGAAAATAAAAAAATTTCACTTAGGAGTAGTGCTCTTACCTTAAGGAAGCCAAATCTATTAAGCTTTGTTGACATAGGCCTTCAAACGATCCAATATATTGATGCCCTAGGCTCCTTTATTGTGAAAATCAGAGGTTGAAGACGACAGGTAAGTTAAAATGGTGATTTTTAGGTTTTTAACTGCTGAAAAACCAATTTTCGCGAACCAGCACCTAAGCGCGAAGCCTTCGGTGCTTAACTGCGAAATCTGGGGCATAAGCACCGGCACTCTGGTGCTTAACCTCCAGTGCCAAGATTTTCACAATTAAGAAAATGCACTAAATCACTTAGTTAATCACCCTTACTCATCTCAAAATAATTGTTTCTTCCTCAATAATCTCCAATACTCCAATTTCAAACTTTAATATCCATTAATTCCGATCAAGTTTCACACAAACACAAACTTATATTCATTAAAAACAATCCACACTTAATACAAACTAAAAATTTCTACCAAACACTTTGGATGAAATTCCCTAGATACAAACGGACTCAATAAGCGTAAAGATAAGCTTACATCACTAAGATGTAATAATCTCACATTAAAGTGCAACATAACACAAACATAAAACATAAAACACTTAAAAAATCTAACACATAAAACATAAAATACTCAAAACAAATCACAAAATAAAACCAACATTTAATTCCACTCTCCAGTAGGAGGAATATATCCAAAACCACTATTATTTCCATTTGACCCTTCTAGAATATAAATCTGATAGAACAGGTGATGATTGAACACTCTTACATCTTCTTTTTCTAACTACTTGTTCTTCAGGAACATCACTTTATCCGCTTCTTCCACGTGACTTGTATGATTAAATTGCATCTTGAGTTGCCATCCCATATGCTCCAAATTTGTGTTAGTTTCATTAATCTTTGCTTCGATTGAAGTCACTTGAGCTTCGATCTTCTGTAATTCCTTGAATACTAACGGAAAGAAATCCATTGAATAACTCTTTAGCACTTGTTGACCTCATTTTTGATGAGGTCTTTTGCTTCTCTCTTTAGTACTTAGGATCTAGCCTTAGGCTTTTCCTTTGACTAATCTTAGAGGACTAGAAATGGAACCCACTCTTTAGAAATTCAAACTACTTCTTAACTCCCTGCAAACCCCACAAGCTTGATTGTAGACCCCTAATTACCTAGAGGGTTGAAATCAAATGTGGAGGTTTAAAGGATGAGTTCCCTATAGGACTTTTTGGCCTTAGGAATACCCTGGATGGCCTGGTCTGGTGAGGGTTGGCTTGCACATACACTACACTCTCACACACATCCCAAGTCCTAAAACCACACTCTCACCCAACTTGACTTCCTGACTCATGTAAGTAATTCATATGGATGGTCCTTAACCCCTAAGCCCCTGGCTAAGAGGGTTAGGAACAATATAGTGAATACCTCAAATGAGTCCCCTCATGGCTTCTAGGGGCTTAACATGGCTTCACGGCTCAACCAAAGTGATTCCACTTTGCTCAATTTTGATTAATCTTCATTTTTCCAAAATTTCAATTTTTGACCCCCGGGACCACTACACCCATCAAACCTACCAAATGCCCTTGGAACTACCCAAAATTCGCAAAATCACCTAAATTGCCCAAAATTCCTCAAAATCAATCCTAAACATTTCCCCCCACTCAAATTGACCATCTCCAACCAAAAAATACCAAAATTTCCAAAAATACCCCCAATACCTTCCAAATTACCAAAATGCCCCTCTTGACCCAAAAATCCAAAAATTCAGAAAATTCCCAGAAAATTCAAAAAAATCCCAAATATTCCCAATTTCATTTTTTCCAACTACACCATGGGCCAATTTTGTCAATTTACCCCACTTTTACCAAAACCCCCAATTTAGCCCATTTTAAACCCAAATGAACCCAATGTCAAACCAAATCACCCCAATTGACCGCAATTTTGGTCCAGTTCAATTCTAAACTTCAATTTAATATCCCCAATATTAATCTAGACCAAATTCAAGCCCAATTTGATTGGCATTTGAATCCAATTTCATTTTTATGCTTAAGGCCCAATTTTGACCCATGACTTAAACCTAGCTCAAACCAACCCAATTCAATCCCAATTTGACCCAAATCTTTTCTAAAACCTTCCTAGCATCCCAAAAAACAAAAAACTAACATGATTTGCCCAAAATTTGGACCAAAACCTTACTCAATTTCAACCCAAACCCAAAATTCTTTAAATGGGCCTACACCCAAACCTAACCGAAATGGGCCCAAATCCCAAATTCAAAACCCAACCAAAGTTGAAACCTATTTTTAACATCCCCATAAACATTTCCCAACATTAATTTTACATCAATTTCAACATTAGCCCAACCTTAGCCCAAGGTAGCTCATTTTGACCCATTTGGACTCTATTACCAAAGAGACCCAAATTCGACCCAATCCAACTCCAAATCACCTCAAACTTGCTTCAAATCACTCATGACACATCCCTAAACCAAATCCAACATTTATTTGACATGGCCCTTTACAAAATTTTCATCTAAAAGCCCATTTTGAAACATGAAGGCCCACTCCCTTAAACCATTCCAAAAGCCCACCTTTACCAAATTTTAAAAGCCCAAACCCATCCTAAAGTCCATGTGACACTCTCCCTCGTCTTACATTCAACTTAAAATAATTTCTAAAGTCCTATTTTTCATCAAACCATTCCAATTCTAGCCACATGACAATTCTCACCAAAATGCCAAAAATCACAAAACCCTTCCTCATGAAAGTTGACTTAACTTTTCCCAAGCCAAATGGAGCCATGAAGCCATGCATGAGCCACATGAGAGCCATGAGAGTCTTGGACACTTCACCATACCCAAGATGGCAAGAGGAGGGAGCTCTTTCCATGTTCCCTTAAGAGGATTAGCCACTCCCGTGATTCCACTAAACCTTGCTTAAGCTTAATTGTACTTGGATGGTGACCCTTCCCCACTGATTAAGCTGACCTAAACCACTTTTTCTCAGCCTAAAATCAGGTCATGGAGAGGTGTACCCAGCCCAAACACATGTGTTGACACAAACCAAGCCAAAGAAGCCATGCCTCCATTCCATTTTGATCTAACCACTTTACTCATGGCAACAACCAATTGAACTCACAAACATCAAGCCCTGGACCTCCTGACCCTGAGGGTGACCCATGCTCGCCGGCCGACCACCAGGCCGCCGGAAAACACCACACCCGAGAGCTCCCATGTGAGCCCACATTGAAATTCTCCTCGCCGAGTTGCCCCATGCCCAATGGCCACCATGGCCGTTCTTCTCCTCACCGAAGCTGACTGATCCCAACCCCTAACTCCCCCGGAGGCCCTCCAGCCATTCCTATTTAAACACGACCCCCTCTCGGCCAAATAAGAGACCGAAACAAACCACACGTAAACTCGCCAAAATCATTCCGTACTCTCCCCCACACCGGAGAACTTGATCCCCACCGAAATCCCCCTGCCATTTCCTCTCCGCGAGCTCAATTTCGCAGTCGAAATTTAAGCCCAAAACCAGGACACTTCACCACAGTGAGTCAATCCTCAAATTGATTGACTCTACACCTTCACCAGACCAAAATGAGAAGTTTCCTAGCAAAAGCCCCCTCACCAGGCCAGCTATTGCTTCCAGCCTCCAAGCTTTGTGATCGGCTGTGGTCACTTTTGTACCTAGGCAATTCACCTCGCCAAGGGACTTCATCTGGAGCTTGCTTGGACCCAATTGAACGTGACAAAACCCTCAGATCGAAGCATCACTTCTCTGAGCAAAGGTATGAACTCTCTCTTCCTCCCGAGCTCCAGGAGATTCTCCATTTAATATGAATCGATTTCAATGCATGTTTACCGTATGGATGTGTTCGTCTCTTCAAGACGAATCCATAGAGCATAAGAACACAAAAATCCGTTGAGAATCGAGTGAGTTCTTAGGGTTTTAGTGTGGACGGTCACGGGTGCACACAAGTCGTAGACGATGACCAGGAGCCGTCGGATCGAGCGTGTATCGAGCGGACGGTCGGGATCGAGCCGGACAGAGCGATGGTACATGAACCGCGGGCCCCTGGAGCGCTGAGTCGGATGGCGGCGTCGAACCAGAAAGTGTCGTGTGGCTGTTCGGAGATGCTAAGGAAGACGCGGCGCCGATTCGGATAAATAGAAAAATAGGATTTTATGGATTTATTTAATTACCAGAACTTAGAAAATCCATAACTTTGTGTAGAAAAATCCTAAAAATAAAATAAAAATACACTCTCGCTCGAGTGAACGAGAGGAGAATAATGTGGAAAAGAAATCAATTAATTTCATTTAGTATTTTATTTTTAATGATTTAATTACTCTTGCACTATTTCAATTCTCCATGCACATAGACAATTCACCATGGCATGAGACCATAGAGCTGTTAAAGCCTCGAACTCGGGAACATTCCTTGAATTTTCCAAGGTCAGAGGCCATCCCTATGAGAAGTTATTGATTTTTCAATTGCATGTTACTGTTTTGAGTATTTTAATTCCAATAATTAACATGTTGAGAAATAAATTCTAGAACAATTTGGTGATGTTTCTTATGACCAGAGGAACCTAAGAAAAATAGGTTTTGAGTTAATTCACATGGAACAACCCTAATTAGCCTAAACACTCAAAATTGAACTTTAATTAATTAAGGATATCCACACATCAAATTACTTAAAAATAATTCTCCACTAATCTTCGGGATCAGGAGGTCATCACATAAAAATTTGAAGTCAATTGGACTTGATTAGCCCCACCAAAGGAGTTGATTAAGCCTCATAAGTAAAATGGATAAAATTAAACTTTAAGAATTCATAACTCACAAAAATACTTTTCGAAAATTCACAAAAATGGTTTTGGAGCTTCTGTGATATCAGAGGAACTTAGGAAAATTAAAATTGTAATTTTCTAAAAAAGTTGATTTTTATCATTATTTTAATATTTTTAATAATTAAAAAATAATAAAAATCATAAAAATATTAAAAATCACAAAAATGTCACATTTTGAATTCTAATTACTTAGGAACAAACCAAATATTTTTCTTAAGTCCCTAGGATAAGATATTGAATTTTAATGTAATTTTTAATATTAAAAAATGCATTTTCCAACCTTTTTCACTAAAATAATTCTAATAAATCAAAGAAAAATTAGAAAAATACAAAATTTGTTTCTCTGAACTCCTTGAGGTTAGAGAGATTTAAAAAAAATATAAAATCCATTTTACAACTTTAATTTTATTTTAAAATTAATTAATACTCCAAAACTTAAAATAATTCTAATAAATAAAATATAATTCAAAAAATCACCAAAATTGGTCCAAATGGTCCTCTGGTCATTAGGAATATCCTATAATTTGCTTAAGGATAGAAAGATTTCCTTGGTCATGTTATTGAATTTTCCTTGAAAACCCCTATTTTCCACTAAAAATAATTACATAAATAAATTAAATACAGAAAAATCACATTTTCTCCTCTAATGTCTTAATTAACATGTGAGTGAGGTTACATAAAAATTTCAAATTCATTTGAGCTTAATTTAGTGAGTTATAGAATTATTAAGCTTGAAGGGCAAAATGGTAATTAAAAATTTCAACCTTTAATTAAAATTTTAGGATTAATTAAAAGGGGAAGGGTAAAATATTTGACTTTAAACTGATTTTGGATGATTGAAACTTAAATGATTGGGGGTAGAAACCTATTAATCATTTCAAATGTAATTAAAATAAAACTTTAATTAATTAATTAATTGAAATTTTGGAAGAATAATAGAAATTGGAATTATTAAAGTAGGGATATTATTAAGAGGATATTTATTTTTTAATTTAAAAATCCCATAATAAATCACTTCAATAATACTTAATTCTTACTTAAAAAATTTAAAATAATAATCCAAATTAAAATTAAACTAAAATTAAATTAAAATTAAATTAAATTAAACTAAAATTAAATTAAATTAAAATCAAATTAAATTAAATTAAATTAAAATTAAATTAAAATTAAATTAAATTAAATTAAAATTAAATTAAATTAAACTCAAATTAAATTAAATTAAAATTAAATTAAATTAAATTAAAATTAAATTAAATTAAATTAAATTAAATTAAATCAAATTAAATTAAATTAAATTAAATTAAATTAAAATCAAAGCAAATTAAATTAAAATTAAATTGAATTAAATTAAATTAAAATCATTTAACAACAAACCTAATTGAAACCATTAAGAATTAAATCTAAAATAACTTGAACACTATTCCAAACTTAAACTAATTTTTCATAATTAAGTCAAAATTAAAATTAAATCATTAAGTTTAAATCATTAAAATACCTAATAAGTTGATTTGCCCTTTTAAAGCTCTTATTATTATAACTCTTAAATGAGGTATCAAGTGAACTGTTACTTCACTTATAGGATATTCAAATGTCCTAGTTCACTGAGCAAGAGAATAAAACTTGAACTCCTGGATGATTAATTCACTTGAATAATTAAACTCCCATGGACTTAAAATAATCCTAGAGATATTGAAAAGATGTTTAAGACTCATCTTAAGCACTTCCTCAATATGATAGGATGTTAATAAGAACAATTGAACTTAATTGTTCTCTGATGAAGAAAATCATCCTTAAACTAAAACACAAGAATCTAGACGTCACAGGAGATGACTAGCTATAGGATTAGGACTTTGGTAGACAACCAAAACCTTTCCCTTAGCTTTACCTAGGTACTTGTTGAAATATTTAAATGCCTTAACATGTGTTTTAAGTGCAGCTTGGGATGACGGGAAGACCCTCCAGGTAAGCTTTTATTTTATTGCAATTTACTTTATTGCAACGTACTTTACTTTTCGTGCATGTTAAATAAAACTGTTGCATGAAAACCAAAACCTTTAGGATAGTCCCTGAACTGAAACCAAAACTAAATTAAAAGTCATCACAAGATAAAAATCACCGCTACAACATTTCAAAATATAAAACAACTCAAAATTTAATCACAAACAAAACAACAAAACTACAAACACAACTAAATTAAAACATCTCATTGAATGATCGGGAATACCTCGGATGATGTAACCCACGTGTTGCTAACGGGATTTCCCACGGTCTAAATGAAAGTGTGGAACTCATTCGATTGAGTTTAGCAAATTCATCTGGACTAAGTGAATTCGATGAAAATAACGGTGCCGGGATGACGGAACCGTGGGATCTTAATCGGTTCTGTTTAAACAACTTTAAGATTTGTTTTAAGTAAAATATTAAAAACACTTGGATTTTAAGATTTCTAAACCAAAATACTTCTCTCACCTCCTAATTTATGACTTCTAAAACTAAACCTCTGCAACAACAAGGAGCTTGGAGCATGGTGGGCAGCATGGCCATCTTCGTCAGCAAAACAACTCTACATCAGCTAAACATTCCTAGAATTAAACAACCAAACCATAGGATTTCGAGGTAGTTTGCTTAGTGCAACATAAATCCTCAATCCTTTTGTTAGGCATTTGCATAATCATATTATGTAAATTAAGCCCTAACCGGTCTTAGGATTCCGAGGTAGTTGTTTGGTACGACATAAACCCTCACATCTTCGAGGCTATTTGTATGATTATGTCATACAAATATAAATCCTAAATAATTATAATTGACAAGATCGAAATACTAAATAATTCTTTCTAAATTGAAGCCAAACAATAGGATAGTCGGGAAGTTGCCAAGATTCTTCTTGGATCCTCAGCTTCTCCTACTTCTCTCCCTTTGGACTCTTAAAATAAACTGTTCCAAATTTGATCCATTCCCTATTGAAATTTTGAAAATTCAATCCTTTGAAAACTTTAATCTTGGAAATTCTTGAGAGCAAAACCACTGATCATTATCGAGGGTTTTCTTAAATAATTCCTGTCATTTAAGATGTAATTAACTATAGGGGCTTGCCCTTATAGGGAATTTTAAGAACCTGAGTAATATAAACCCTGCTTAATTCATTTATACTAAGCAGGGGAACTTGTCGGCTTATAAGATTGGTTCGCAGACCAAACGGATGTCACAAATCTTTTAGTTTATTTAATTAAGCCCCCTTATCAAGCAGTGTGTCTATTCTTTGGGATATATATACGGTTTGTGGTGCGGTGCTCGTTTATATAAGCAATTCGGGATGTGAGATCGGTTTGATTTCATATCTTAAAATTTTTAAATTTAAAATTATTTTCAAAATCAAATGCTACTTTCTAAATTATATATATATATTTAAATTAAATTTAAAATCTAAAATTCACCGACAATTTCTATAGGCGGCCCCTTTTCAAAATATAATACACTAACCTAAAAATATGCCGACAACTTCTGGCGACTCCGCTGGGGATTAGTTCCTCTCTCCATTTTTATCAGATGATTTTGCTTTCATAAATCGGTAGTGAATCCATGCCCCTTGTGGACCAAACTACCATTCTTCCATTGGAATACCCCGTTCATTTCTGTCTTGAATGAGTATAGCCAACTCCTCTCAGATTTAGGAGCCACTGTTTAGACATCCCTAAACAGAGAGGTTCCGAGATCCTTTTACCTCTTTTACGAGGTGGGGTGGACCCTCAATAGGTGTTAGTTTAGGAGCGGTCCTTCGAGTTGAGAAGTCTCTGCATAAGACTTTCTTTTCCTTTCTAATTCTAAATCGGTTCCTTTACCTTTTCTATAACCTTCCTCCTTTAATCGTTTTGTTTCTAACAAACGAACCTTCTAACAAACAACCTCTTTTATAAATCACAAATACACCGAGATAAATGAAAATGTGTTCGGACTCTTTCTTTTCGTCCTAAACTTTACGACGAAGAGAAGCATAATTCGGGATCGACATTCGGAATCGCCTCGCAGAAAATGATCGCCCCAAAGCTAATCTTCTCCTTCACCAATGGAATGGACTTCGGCCGTTTACAAGGATGAGCTGCCCGACAATGGAATCATCCATTTCGGACAAGGATTTGGCAACACAGACATCAAGTTTACTGATGTCACTCTCTTCACGCTAATGGACAAAGTGTCAGAAACTGAAGAGCCTGTGATTGAGTTCAACTTGAAGTCGACTCAAGAATTCCCACCCCTGTAATGGGTTCCAGCTGAAAGGAGTACCACTGTTCGTAGAAGGACTGTTGTCTCTACCCCCACCGGTCTAGTCATCTCAGCACCAACCCCGAGTTCTGCCAAACTGAAGGGGAAGGAAATCTAAGTCTGTGATGAGCCTGCCACCGTGGAGGGTGCAGACTTTGCTACAATACAATCTATTTTTGAAATTGGGTCCGGTTCAAGTGTTGCACCCCTAACTCAGACTCAAAGGAGAAATAGAAGCAGGAAGATCGCCAAGAAAGCTAGAATTGCTGAAGTTGCTTTTCTAGAAGAAATTCCTGAAGAAAAAGAAGAAGAACTGCCAGAATACTTGCTGCTGTTGCCAGAATACTCGCCGCTGTTAGAAGGAAGTAGATTCCACCTGCTCTCTGCCGCATCTAATGAGGAAGATGCCAGAAGGATTACTGTTGCGTTATCTCAGCCTGCATATTACAATGATAGCAAGAAGAAGAAGAATAATGCTACCCCGCTTACCTGATTGTGAGCGTTAGTCGAGAAATTGGCCAGGAAGGAAGGATGTCCTGTGTAAGAGATTCTGAGAAGGATGGGACGAGTGCCAATTAAATCCCGCCTCGGACCACGAATGGAGCCTGCCACTGCCATAGAAAGACCAAAGAAGAAAGTCCGAACTAGTGAAAGAGGCTCACCCGTTATCGTATCAGTGCCGCAAATTAGGGAGGATACCACCTTCCAAGACATAGCCGACGAGACCATCCGATCCTAGGCTTCCGACTGCAAGAAGGATGGTGTGGCGACCTACTACCGGTCAGCTAAGACCAAAACAATGTCCTGAGAAGAAAAGTCTCATCAGGATGCTCGAGTCAGAAGAAAGTGCTACTGCGATGAAGGAGACTCCCAAAAAAGAAGTTCAACAACTGTCACCAGACAACTGCGAGACCGTATAGAAAGGGCCACTAGAGGATGCCATGGACAAGTTAAGGACCGACATCCGACGGTTAGCAAAGGAAAGAGAAGAAGAATTAGGAGATGAAATTGACTCATCAGAGTTCATGGATGAGGAGTATGCCGAGATCAACATGGTTGAGACACGAGCATCATCAGCTTCACAAGGTGCTACAGCAGCCGCAGAAAGAGATGAACCAGAAATGTTAAGAGAATGAACCGGAAATGTTAAGAGCACAACTTCGGGAAAGAGATGATACGATTTCCCAGATGGCAAAGAGGATGGAAGAAATGGCTGCTGCCTTAGCCACTCTCTAGAGTCAGGCCCAGCCTCAGAAAGAGACACCCCCAGAGATTATACATATTGCAGATGGAGGAAAGGAGATCACATCCGTCAATGGAGATGAACTACCAAAGAAGGATTCTACGCAGAGCATGATCCCTGAAAGGATATTAAAAACATGGTAGAACAGCAGGTGCGAGAAGCCTTAGCACAATCCAAGAATGAAGCATCTATTCAGACGGGTAGACCTAACCCCGAGGAGTTCGATGCAGTCCAATACCCAAAAGGCTTCGTACCACCTCTGTTTAAGACTTTTGATGGGACAGGAAACCCTCGGCAGCATGTTGCACATTTTCGTGCCAGTTGCTGCAATGCCGGTGGGAGCGACGCTTTACTCTTCCGACAGTTCGTCAGCAGCTTATCAGGGATTGCCTTCGACTGGTATGCAGAATTGCCGAACGGTTCAGTAAAGACCTTTTCTGAACTAGAAAATCTCTTCGTAAAAACATTTGCCGGGGCTCAGTACCACGTCACTATCGCTGATCTAGTGGTGGAGCAGCAAAAGCCGAACGAGACTTTAGTGGATTACATACTTTGATGAAGAAACTTAAGCATGAAATGTGAACCACAGCTTCAAGAACAACATGCAGTCGGTATCCTGCTTAAAAGTATCCATGGCCCGATAGCACTTCTCCTTAAAGGATTTACAATCAAGACTTTCGAGAAGTTGCTTAGCAAGGCCGGGAGCTTGCAAGAAGAGGCAAAACAATTAAGTTTCGCGGACAAGAACGATAAGCAGAAGCCTGTGAAAACATTTGAAAAGAAGTCCGGGATCGTCGCGGCAGTAGATAAGGGCAAGCAGCCAGTGCAGATACAGTCAGAGCGGCCACAGCCTAGTTATCAACCACCACAACGGACTTATCAGCAACCTCAGCAGGATTATCAGCAACCTCGTCCGAGCTATCTGTCGCATCAGCATTATGAACAACTACCTCGTTCATCACGTACTTTAAGAGAACTTCTAAACAAAGAATACCCATTCAAAACTGAAGCAGTAGCGAAGATCTTCCGCAGCTTAATGAAGACACCGGATTTGCAGCTGCCAGAGCACAAGAAGCCGGAGGAAGTCAATGAGAGAGATCATCCGAACTATTGCCCTTACCACTAGATGCTTGGACACAAGATAGAGGATTGCATCACTTTTTGGCTTGATGACAATCTCCGGAAAGGGAACATAACGATCCCAAAAGAATACATGAAGGAACCCCAGAAGGGAGGTTCCGTCAATGTTATTTCAACGGATCCCATTGTTCCGATAGACCCTTACACGACTGATGATGGATGGAGTATTGTCTGGAAAAAGTCATCGAAGAAAATTTTGGATCACATCCAGGCCGCTTCGGTACACCTTTCAACTCAGAGTTCGAAACCTGTCGAGCCGGCACTATCAATTGTGATTGAAGAACCGTCCCAGAAGGAGGAGAAGATCATAGAAGAAAAGAAGACCGAGGGTCCGAAGGGTAGACTAGGGGCTGCTTATCCTAGGATGGTTGTTTCCGATTCAGGGGAGAAATCCCTCGAACTCCTGACTCTATATGATTATCTGCTCGCTCCGGCGGGATCTTATAATGATAAGGGTTATGGCGTTGGCTACGTTTTGACTGTCTCTAACGATCACGTAACTAACGACAACCGGCTTAATCCGGATCTCGATTCCAGTACAAATAACGATTCTCAAATCATACACGACCTCGACGACCACGACGAAGAAGATGTTCACAAAGGAGGCTACGAAAGTTCGATAAGTAACAACTCCATTTATGAGTTCCAAGGAGCTCAAATCACGATAGAATTAGAACCGTCAGACACCGAAGCAACTCCAGAAAAGCCAGTAGTCCCAATTCAAGAGGATACACCGGCAGATTTAACACCAAACTCAGAACAAATAACTGAAGTAAATTTAAGAAGTGGAAAAGTTCTGCCCCCGAGAATAGGTCCGAAGGATAAAGGTAAGCAGGTGGTTGCCCAGGAAGAGCCAACCCCAGCAGAGGAATTGCCCATTCGGGAAGAACCTGAGGAACATGGTAATAAAGTGGACTACAACGTGCTAGCTTATCTTAGGAAGCTACTAGCCAAACTAAGCATATACGACACTCTGATTCTGTCAAAGGAGATGAGAGAGGCTCTAATCAAGGCTTTACTTGATCTAGAAATTTGTTTAGCTCAAATGACCGGTAATTCCTTCGACGAGGTTTGTTCGTTAAAAGAACAGCGAGGTGTTACCTTCACAGACAATGATCTATTACTGGGAACAGCAGATCACAACCGACCGTTGTACATTTCAGTCACAATTGGAAAGTTTACGCTCTGCAGAGTGTTGGTTGATCCGGGAGCATCAAGCAACATAATGAACCTTCGGACACTAGCTTATTTGGAAATTGACGCTCGCGAGCTTGAAGCAGACAAGATGCTATTAAGAGGCTTCAATCAAAAAGGAGAAAGAGCTCTTGGATCGATAACACTACTAATGAAGACCGGTGATTTAGCAAAGACAACCGCAAAATTCCACATAATTGATTTTGAGACATCGTTCAACGCTCTACTGGGTCGACCATGGATTCATGAAAATCGGATGGTGCCATCGTCTCTGTACCAATGCATAAAGTATTATGAAGGAGGGGAACAGTGCATTAAAGGTGACTTGCAACCATTCTCCGTACACGAGATTGGAATTCATGAAGATGCGGCCTACTACGCGCCTCCAAAGAAAACAATCTTTTCCAGAAATACCATACCAAATGAAGCAAAAGAAATCCGAGACGACGAAGAACCTGAAGTTCTAGTTCAACAGTCACTCACCACTCCCTTACGGCGAGATGGTGAAGATTTCTCCAGGACTCGCACCCGAGGTCGAGGCCGGGGACGAGGACGTGGAAGAAATATCGGAACGGTTGGACAAAAGAAACCGGTCATCGATGTTGATTGGGAGAACACCTCCGAAGAAGAAGAAGAAATCAAGAAAGAAGGAGCGACAATAAGTCAAAAGAAATCCCAGTTCAAAATTTCTCTCGAAGATGAAAAGAATGAAGAATACAAATCAATGTACGAGAAGATAAATTGCTGTGTGCATACTATGACCCTAACCCCGATCCATTCTAATAAGATCGAGGGTATGGTGGTCAAGGAGGTGCATGGTGGTGGTACTAAGCCAATCAAGTTTTACCGTGGTGCTTCTTCTTCCAAAACTGAAAAAGATGTACAATTTGAAGATGTTACTTCATCCGAATTAATGGAATTACCTTTTGAGTGGTACTCTCCCTGTGTTCAAAATTTAATTCAACGTGGTGTCTTACCTCGACAATGGACAAAAGGCCGATCACAACATTTTGAAAGACTATGGAATAATGCCGGTCGGCCTCCCAATTCAAAACATGGTCTCGGATTCGGCATAGTAGGTTCAGTTGACGATACAGAATTTTGCTTGGTTGTCACTTGCGAACCTAATAAAGACTGCTTAGAAGCTTCAGAGGACCTCGAAGATCTACCAATCGGAGATGCTCCACCAGAATTCGAAGAAGAAATCAAATCTACAATAGACGAGTTAATGGATGTTAACTTAGGTACTAGCGAAGAGCCTAGGCCAACCTTTGTTAGTTCCTTACTCAATAAAGAAGACTCCGAGGAAATAACCAAGCTATTAATGGAATTCAAGGACTGTTTTGCTTGGAGTTACGACAAAATGCTAGGATGAGCTCCAAAAGTCGCAGTTCACAAGTTAGGAGTTGATCCTACTCGTTCCATCGACAAGCTCCCGTAAGAATGCGTCTAGAAATTGAACAACAAGTAATAGCTCGAAGTCAAGAAGCTAATAGACGCTAAATTTGTCCGTGAAGAACAATACCCAACTTGGTTACCAATGTGGTACCGATCGAAAAGAAGAACGGTCGGATCGGAATCGCGTAGACTTCGCAGATTTAAATAAAGCATGTCCAAAGGATGAATTTCCACTACCAATCCCAGAACTGATGATCGACATCGCTTCAACACATGAAATATTCTCATTCATGGATGGATCATCAGGATACAACCAGATAAAGATGGCACCAGAAGACGAAAAGCTCACGGCATTCAGAACGCCGATCGGAGTGTATTGCTACACAGTAATGCCATTCGGACTAAAGAACGCAAGAGCAACATATCAAAGGGCGATGACAAAGATTTTTGATGATCTCATTCACAACCAAGTTGAATGCAACGTGGACAATGTGGTCATCAAAAGCAAACTGAAAGAAGATCACCTGTATGATTTGAGAATTGTGTTCGAGCGACTAAGACAATACAACCTTAAGATGAATCCTCTAAAATGCGCCTTCGGCGTCACCTCTGGGAAATTCTTAGGATTTGTTGTCCGACATCGTGGGATTGAAATTGATCCGGAAAAGATTAAAGCTATCTTAGAAATGCCACCTCCTAAAACCTTGAAACAGCTACGATCCTTTCAAGGAAAGTTGGCATATCTTCGACGCTTTATATCAAATTTGTCGTGAAGGTGTTAGCCTTTTTCTCGCTTTCGTTAAGAAGGATGCCAAGTTTACATGGGATTCCGTATGTCAACATGCCTTCGATGACATCAAACGATACTTAATGACACCTCCCGTCTTAGCAGCCCCAGGCCTCGTGTAGGATCATCGATACTTTATACCGCGGCTTTAGACGACTCCTCGGAGCCCCGTTAGCCTGTGTCAATGATGAGGGAAAAGAAAATGCTCTCTACTACTTAAGCCGTCGTCTAATCCCGACGGAAGTAAAGTATCCTGCAATTGAGAAACATTGTTTGGCCCTGATCTTCGCCGCACAGAAGCTCAGGCATTACATGATTTCTCATAAGGTCAACCTTATTTCGAGAGTTAATCCGTTGCAATATTTGATGATCCGACCGACGCTTTTTGGCAGACTTGCCAGATTGTCGATGATACTATTGCAATTTGACATAACTTTCGTTCCTCTTCGTGCCGTAAAGGGACAAGTCCTAGGTGACTTCCTTGCAGCACACCCTTTACCGGCAGATTCGCCTCTCGACGACGATTTGCCTGACGAGTAGATAATGAGCCTAGAAGACACCGATGATCGACGTTGGGAACTATACTTCGACGGAGCGTCCTCAGCACAGAAAGACAAAGAATTGCAAACGATAGTGCCTGGTAAGGCAGGAATCAGACTAATCTTTATAACACCGGAGCGGGGGATGTTAAGATACTCCTACCACTTAACAGAGCCATGCACAAACAACGAGGCAGAATATGAAGCCCTCATAACAGGACTAGAACTAACCATTCAAATGGGAATAACGGACATCAACATCTACGGAGATTCTCAGTTGATCATTCAACAGGTCGCCGGACAATACAGAATTTTAAAGCCAATACTCGAGCAATACTTTCAGTATGCCATGAAACAGTTGGAACAAATTCCGAATGTAACGATCTACAAGATCCCCAGAAGAGAAAATGCTCTCGCGGATGTGCTAGCTCGCCTTGCAAAAGAATTTGCCTACTTACAAGATGAGTCAGTTGAAGTGTCAGTTCAAGGACGACAGGTCCTATCATAGCTCGACATGGATATGATATAGAAATCAGAGAAAACAAAAGAAACAATTGCAACAGTGACAAAAAACACAGAAGATTGGCATCAACCGCTAATAGACTACCTGCAAACAGGGAAATTACCAGACGATAAGTCATTAGCCCATCAAATCAAGAAAAGAACTCGTCTTACGCATTAATAAACAATACATTATACAAAAGGTCTTTTGATCAGATGTGGTTAAGATGCCTGAGCGGGTCCGAGGCTCGTGAAATTGTCAAAGAAGTGCATTCAGGATTTTGTGGCACTCATCAGTCGGGTCCAAAGATGAAAATGAAAATTAAAAGACTAGGGTACTACTGGCCCTCAATGATGACCGACTGTATGAAAGTCGCCAAGAGTTGTCACCAGTGCCAAGTGCATGGAGTGGTTCTACATCAACCTCCAAATGTGCTACATCCGACAATTGCGTCGTGGCCATTTGAGTGTTGGGGCACAGATATAGTGGGTCCGATAGAACCACCTTCTTCAAGAGGACATCGGTTCATCCTTGCAGCTATAGACTACTTTTCTAAATGGGCAGAAGCAGTTCCACTCAGACAAGTAAAGGCACACCACGTGCTGCAGTTTTTTCAAATATCAAGTTCTCTACCGTTTTGGGGTACCGCGCAGAATCATTTCAGATAATGGGTCCGCATTCAGAAGCACAAAAATCAACAATTTTGTCAGAAGACATGGAATCGATTGGCGATACTCAACAATCTACTACCCAAGAGCAAACGGCTTGGCCGAGGCTTTTAATAAAACTCTCGTCCAAATTCTAAAGAAAACCTTGGACGACAATAAGAGAAATTGGCACGAGAAATTGTTAGAAGCCTTACGGGCCTACAGGACAACTTTTAGGACTCTTACTCGCCTACGCCTTACGCTTTAGTATACGGGTCCGAGGCAAGTGTTACTATTGGAAGTCCAAGCCTTCCATCACTCGCATTTACGATTGCAAATAAAATTACTACAGAAGAAAATGCCGGATTACGACCGGAAGAACTGGAAAGCTTGGAAGGGAAAAGACTTGCAGCATGCAAGCAAAATTTGGAACCGTACCAAGCTAAGATGATCCAGCCCATGATAAACTGGTCCGCCCAAGAACTTTCAAAGTTGGTGACTTAGTTCTTGTTCTCAGAAGACCTATTCTTGCACATCGTAAGATAGGAGGCAAATTTGAGCCTACGTGGGAAGGGCCGTTTGTGGTCGAGGCAGTCTACTCAGGAGGCTCCTACCAACTTGTGAATTGCCAAGGAGAACAACAAATGCTTCCAATCAATGGACGGTATTTAAAGAAGTATTACGCAACCTGATGTTTCGAAGGGTGGCCTCTAAAATAGAGTCTTATCCCTAGAAACACGGGTGAAGCAATCACTTTGTAACTGGGTCCGAACCCAAAAAAAAATAAATAAAAATGGATAAAAAAATGATTAAAAAAATATATATGTGCTAAAAATGAAATATGTGAAATCATAATAATAAAGTTTTACCCTTCCTTTCAAATCAAATCTTGTTCCTGATCTTTCCTCATCTTTTGCTAACTTCCTTTAAATTAAAATAAGTGAATAAGAATCTTCAGTGATAAGTATTTTCTTAATGTTCTTGTTCTTAGTACAGCCCTTGATCCTTTCCTTGTCTTCTTCGCAGGGAAATGTCGAAATGGCGGTTGGTCCTAAAATTTAAAAATGGCGTGAGTCTCGCACTCGATGAAAAGAGGGTGAAGGATGGAGCAGTGATAAAAATTGATTCTGACTTCACACCAGCCAGCCTACAAGACGAAGAAAATGATCGGGTCCCAGTGGACCGAGAAGAGCTTCATAGCCGGACAAATGATGAAGATGGGTGGCCCAAGCCACCAATCCAAAGCAACAAGAAAAGAAAGACAAACATCGAGGAAAGCAAGAAAATCAAGTCGCAGTTGCCACGGCGAGGGCGGGCTCGTCGCCGCCGCGCCCGCGTAAATTCAAGGGGTAAGAAGAGCTACTCTCATCGCTACCCAAAGAAGGAATAAGAATCGCCGTATCCGCAAGATGTTGACTAAACTAGCAGCAGATCAACACGAGGAAACAACCACCTTCGCCGACACACACATTTCAAAGATACTGTTCATTAGGAACCTGAAAGAGGGAACAAGCTCCGAGAACAACAGAAAAGATAAGGGGAACTCTAAGAAGATCAGAGGCAGAGAGATTACCACGACGCCGCACGTAGCCACCGATGGTAAGAAACCTTGTTGCGGAAGCAACCCCGGAGGATGTCCCGACAGAGACAATCCCCAAGGAGCCAAGGTACGGGATTGAGCCATACATCCCGCAATACGTTACAAGGCCTCGTCACTTGCAGATCATCCCAGAATATGAACTAGAAAGAATGCAAAATGTTGAGAAGAAGACTTTCGAATACTTTGAAAGAATTAGAGGCAAGAGAATCAACATTTTGGAAGGCCTCGAGTTACACACAGGTGTATTCTCAGAGTACGAGCAACAACAGATTGTGGATTGCATCTTGAACTTCGAAGATGGGTCGAGCAGGCCGTATGAAAGAAAAGACTTATTCGAACCCCGAAATGGATGTCGTGGAAAGGAAGAGTCACAATACAATGCGGATGTTGCTATAACTTCGCAGAGGACGTAAAAGAAATCCACCGTGGATACTCCGTCACAAATGAGGTGGATCCAATGCCGAGGATAATTAAAAGAATGGTGAAAAGAATGATAACGTGGAGGGTACTCGCCAGCCAGATCGTA
The DNA here is from genome assembly GCA_022702705.1 of Papilionanthe hookeriana x Papilionanthe teres. Classification (NCBI taxonomy): domain Eukaryota; kingdom Viridiplantae; phylum Streptophyta; class Magnoliopsida; order Asparagales; family Orchidaceae; genus Papilionanthe; species Papilionanthe hookeriana x Papilionanthe teres. The sequence goes on along the minus strand of CM040439.1, from coordinate 63,320,509 downwards.
TACCGAACAGCTTGCATCATCAACATTTATCGAAGGGTGATCGCATACCTCCACACATAGTACCACCATGACTTCTATCGACCTTTCGCACGCTCGTTCGTCAACCAATGCAATATCATGTTCGGATTCGACCTCCGGATAGCAGGCCCGGTAAGTTCCGAGGGCCGATGGAGATACCACTTCCGTAGGTTCCGTCATGATATTACAAGGAAATGGAGCGTACATCGCAAAACATTGTATACCGGGAGTACCAAGTGGAGCGGATCTCCGTCACTTTTAGAAGGATGGACGACGTAAAGGCGCCTTACCACTTCCAACTGCATCCGAACTGGAGAGTCTCCGCCCTACGAGCCGTGAGTTACACGGAAATAAGACACCTCCAATACACATCCATGCGGCATTCCCGCCAAGGATGGCTTGGAAGGTGATGTTATCGACCGCGTATCTCATTATTCGTACATGAATTTTCGACGTATACTTTTGATGGATCAACAAGAATCATACATAGTCCGTTTTGAGTCATGGATTGTATGAGATATATTTCGTATCAAGTTGTATGTCGTATCTTCAAAAGATCGGAATGAAAGCGACTATGTCACATTTCGTCTTCACCTCTTTTTGTGCAAATTGACTGCGAAACACCATTAGAGTTAAATGAACTTTGAACAAAGAACATAAAAGAAAAGGAAAATAAATGAAAATTCTCCCCCTTAAAAAAAAAATCCAAATGTTAAAACGAACTCCAAATTCACATGAATATCAAATGAATAACAAAAATAAAGTTGGATCGCTAAAAGACAAACAAAATGAGAATGAATCTCAAATTGAATTTCAATCTAAATCCATCTTTTCAAATCCTCTAGTTCTTTTCAAATCAAATCAACTTCAAACTCCTTTTCCGGGATGGTTCTTCCTCACGGGAGGCCCACACTTCAACTTCAAAATCTTACACCTTTCGTCACAATCGAAATCCGTTGATTTTCTGTGACCTCTTGTAGGAAGATCGACTAGGTCTATCGACACGCGAGCTACGAACTCGTTCAATTTGGTTCCGATGGCATGAGACCGGGTCCTTCTTCATACGTACAACTTTCCGAGGCCGGGTACCTACATTCCAGGTCCTCATCTCGGGATCAATACCTACATTCCGACTCCCGTACAACTTTCCGAGGCCGGTACCTACATTCCAGTCCTCATCTCGGGATCGTACCTACATTCTGACTCCCGTACAACTTTCCGAGGCTGGTACCTACATTCTAGTCCTCATCTAGGGATCAGTACCTACATTCTGACTCCCGTACAAATTTTCGAGACTGGTACCTACATTCCAGTTCTCATTTCGAGATCGATACTTACATTTTGATTCTCATCTGAATTGATACCTACATTTCAATTCAAGATTTCCGAGATCGGTACCTACATTCCAGCTTCTCATTTCGAGATCGATACTTACATTTCGATTCTCATCCGAATCGATACCTACATTTCAATTCAAGATTTCCGAGACTGGTACCTACATTCCAGTTCTCATTTCGAGATTGATACTTACATTTCGATTCTCATCTGAATTGATACCTACATTTCAATTCAAGATTTCTGAGACTGGTACCTACATTCCAGTTCTCATTTCAAGATCGATACTTACATTTCGATTCTCATCTAAATTGATACCTATATTTCAATTCAAGATTTCTGAGACTGGTACCTACATTCCAGTTCTCATTTCGAGATCGATACTTACATTTCGATTCTCATCTGAATTGATTCCTACATTTCAATTCAAAATTTTCGAGACTGGTACCTACACTCCAGTTCTCATTTCGAGATCGATACTTACATTTCGATTCTCATCTGAATTGATACCTACATTTCAATTCAAAATTTCCAAGACTGGTACCTACATTCCAGTTCTCATTTCAAGATCGATACTTACATTTCGATTCTCATCTGAGTTGATACCTACATTTCAATTCAAAATTTTCGAGACGGGTACCTACATTCCAGTTCTCATTCCGAGATCAGTACCTAAATTCTGATTCTCATCATTTTCGAGGTCGATACCTAAATTTTGACTCTCTTCCGAGATTGATACTTAAATTTCAAATCTCACTCTCTCGAGATCAGTACCTAAATTCTGATTCTCATCCTTTTTTCGTTAGTACTTAAACTCTGATTCTCACTCTGAGGCTGGTACCTAAATTCTAGTTCTCTTCGCAATCCCGAGATTGAAACCTAGGTTTCAATTCTCATTTCAAGTCCAAAATTGATTTTAAATCAAACTTCAATCCAAACTAAAACTCAAAATCTAAATTTACACATTAAAACTTGAACATGAAATGAAATGAAATCTAAATTGAAATCCCCAGATCTTGTGATTCACCTCCTTTTCCATTCCCCAGCGAGAGTTCGAGAATCTCCAGCCTTGGAGATATACTCGATACTCCCCGACGGAAATTCTTCTACTTTGTCCTAAGTTTGTCACTGGACATCCTGTGTTGGTTTTATCGATCTCTTCGATCAATGGCAATACGCGCGGTGTGCTTGGTTAGCACACCACACCTATCGGGGGTCCATTTGTTGACCTCATTTTTGATGAGGTCTTTCGCTTCTCTCTTTAGTACTTCAGGATCTAGCCTTCAGCTTTTCCTTCGACTAATCTTAGAGGACTAGAAATGGAACCCACCCCTGTAGAAATTGAAACTACTTCTTAACTCCCTACAAACCCCACAAGCTTCGATTGTAGACCCCTAATCACCTGGAGGGATGAAATCAAATGCGGAGGTTTAAAGGATGAGTTCCCTATAGGACTTTTCGGCTTTAGGAATACCCCGGATGGCCCGGTCCAGTGAGGGTCGGCTCGCACATACACTACACTCTCACACACATCCCAAGTCCTAAAACCACACTCACCCAACTTGACTTCCTGACTCATGTAGGTAATTCATATGGATGGTCCTTAACCCCTAAGCCTCTAGCTAAGGAGGTTAGGAACAACATAGTGAATACCTCAAATGAGTCCCCTCATGGCTCCTAGGGGCTTAACATGGCTTCATGGCTCAACCAAAGTGATTCCACTTTGCTCAAATTTGATTTATCTTCATTTTTCCAAAATTTCAATTTTTGACCCCCGGGACCCCTACACCTATCAAACCTATCAAATGCCCTTGGAACTATCCAAAATTTGCAAAATCACCTAAATTGCCCAAAATTCCTCAAAATCAATCCTAAATATTTCCCCCCACTCAAATTGACCATCTCCAGCCAAAAAATACCAAAATTTCCAAAAATACCCCCAATACCTTCCAAATTACCAAAATGCCCCTCTTGACCCAAAAATCCAAAAATTCAGAAAATTCCCAGAAAATTTCAGAAAATCCCAAATATTCCTAATTTTATTTTATCCAACTACACCATGGGCCATTTTTGTCAATTTACCCCACTTTTACCAAAACACCCAATTTAGCCCATTTTAAACCCAAATGAACCAAATGTCAAACCAAATCACCCCAATTGACGTCAATTTTGGTCCAATTCAATTCTAAACTTCAATTCAATATCCCCAATATCAATCTCGACTAAATTTAAGCCCTATTTGATTGGCATTTGAATCCAATTTCATTTTTAAGCTTAAGGCCCAATTTTGACCCATGACCTAAACCTAGCTCAAACCAACCTAATTCAATCCCAATTTGACCCAAATCTTTTCTAAAACCTTACTAGCATCCCCACAAACAAAACACTAACATGATTTGCCCAAAATTTGGACCCAAACCTTACTCAATTTCAACCCAAACCCAAAATTCCTTAAATGGGCCTACACCCAAACCTAATCCAAATGGGCCCAAATCCCAAAATCAAAACCCAACCAAAGTTGAAACCTTTTTGTAACACCCCCATAAACATTTCCCAACATTAATTTTACATCAATTTCAACATTAGCCCAACCTTAGCCCAAAGTAGCTCATTTTGACCCATTTGGACTCTATTACCAAAGAGACCCAAATTAGACCCAATCCAATTCCAAATCACCTCAAACTTGCTTCAAATCACTCATGACACATCCCTAAACCAAATCCAACATTTATTTGACATGGACCTTTACAAACTTTTCATCTAAAAGCCCATTTTGAAACATGAAGTCCCACTCCCTTAAACCATTCCAAAAGCCCACCTTTACCAAATTTTAAAAGCCCAAACCTATCCTAAAGTCCATGTGACACTCTCCCTCATCTTACATTCAACTTAAAATCATTTCTAAAGTCCTAATTTGTCATCAAACCATTCCAATTCTAGCCACATGACAATTCTCACCAAAATGCCAAAAATCACAAAACCCTTCCTCATGAAAGTTGACTTAACTTTTCCCAAGCCAAATGGAGCCATGAAGCCATGCATGAGCCACATGAGAGCCATGAGAGCCTTGGACACTTCACCATACCCAAGATGGCAAGAGGAGGGAGCTCTTTCCATGTTCCATTAAAAGGATTAGCCACTCCCATGATTCCACAAAACCCTGCTTAAGCTTAATTGTACTTGGATGGTGACCCTTCCCCACTGATTAAGCTGACCTAAACCACTTTTTCTCACTCTAAAATCAGGTCATGGAGAGGTGAACCCTACCCAAACACATGGGTTGACACAAACCAAGCCAAAGAAGCCATGCCTCCATTCCATTTTGATCTAACCACTTTACACATCGCAACAGCCCAATCGAACTCACAAACATCAAGCCCCGGACCTCCCGACCCCGAGGGTGACCCATGCCTCGCCGGCCACCACCCGGCCGCCGGAAAACACCACACCCGAGAGCTCCCATGTGAGTCCACATCGAAATTCTCCCTCGCCGAGCCGCCCCATGCCCAACGGCCACCATGGCCGTTCTTCTCCTCACCGCAGCACTCGATCTCAACCCCTAACTCCCCCGGAGGCCCTCCAGCCATTCCTATTTAAACACCACCCCTCTCGGCCAAATAAGAGACCGAAACAAACCACACGAAAACTCGCCAAAATCATTCCGTACTCTCCCCCACACTCGGAGAACTTGATCCCCACTAAAATCCCCCCGCCATTTCGTCTCTGCGAGCTCAATTCTGGAGTCGAAATTTAAGCCCAAAACCAGGACACTTCACCACAAGCTGAGCCAATCCTCAAATTGATCGACTCTACACCTTCACCGTACCAAAAGAAGATGTTTCCCAAGCAAAAGCCCCCTCACTGTGCCAGCCCATTGCTTCCAGTCTCCAAGCTTTGTGATCGGCTGTGGTCACTTTTGTACCTAGTGCAATTCACTGTGCCAAAGGACTTCATCCGGAGCTTCGCTTCGGACCCAATCGAACGCGACACAACCCTCGCATCGAAGCTTCACTTCTCTGAGCAAAGGTATGAACTCTCTCTTCCTCCCGAGCTTCTGGAGATTCTCCATTTAATATGAATCGATTTCAATGCATGTTTACTGTATGGATGTGTTCGTCTCTTCAAGACGAATCCATAGAGCATAAGAACACAAAAATCCGTTGAGAATCGAGCGAGTTCTGTGGTTTTAGTGTGGACGGTCACGGTGCACACCCGGCCGTAGACGATGACCAGGAGCCGTCGGATCGAGTGTGTATCTAGCGGACGGTCGGGATCGAGCCGGACAGCGCGATGGTACATGAACCGCGGGCCCCTGGAATGCTAAGTGGGATGGCGGCGTCGAACCAGAAAGTGCCGCGTGGCTGTTTGGAGATGCTAAGGATGACGCGGCGCCGATTCGGATAAATAGAAAAATAGGATTTTATGGATTTATTTAATTACCAGAACTTAGAAAATCCATAATTTTGTGTAGAAAAATCCTAAAAATAAAATAAAAATACACTCTCGCTCAGTGAACGAGAGGAGAATAATGTGGAAAAGAAATCAATTAATTTCATTTAGTATTTTATTTTTATTGATTTAATTACTCTCTCGCACTATTTCAATTCTCCATGCACATGTACAATTCACTATGGCATGAGACCATAGGGCTTTTAAAGCCTCTAAACTTGGGAACATTCCTTAAATTTTCCAAAGTCAGAGGCCATCCCTATGAGAAGTTATTGATTTTTCAATTGCATGTTACTGTTTTGAGTATTTTAATTCCAATAATTGGCATGTTGAGAAATAAATTCTAGAAAAATTTAGTGATGTTTCTTATGACCGTAAGAACCTAAGAAAAATAAGTTTTGAGTTAATTCACATTGAACAACCCTAATCTGCCTAAACACCCAAAATTGAACTTTAATTAATTAAGGATATCCACACATCAAATTAACTTGAAAATAATTCTCCACTAATCTTTGAGATCAGGAGGTCATCACAAAAAAATTTAAAGTCAATTGGACTTGATTGGCCCCACCAAATGGGTTGATTAAGCCTCATAAGTAAAATGGATAAAATTAAACTTTAAGAATTCATAACTCACAAAAATACTTTTCAAAAATTCACAAAAATAGTTTGGAGCTTCTGTGATATCAGAGGAACTTAGAAAACTTAAAATTGTAATTTTCTAAAAAAGTTGATTTTTATCATTATTTTAATATTTGTAATAATTAAAAAATAATAAAGATCATAAAAATATTAAAAATCACCAAAATGTCACATTTTGAATTCTAATTACTTAGGAACAAACCAAATATTTTTCTTAAGTCCCTAGGATAATATATTGAATTTTAAAGGCTTAATGTAATTTTTAATATTAAAAAATGCATTTTCCAACCTTTTTCACTAAAATAATTCTAATAAATCAAAGGAAAATTGGAAAAATACAAAATTTTTTTCTCTGAACTACTTGAGGTCAGAGAGATTTAATAAAAATATAAAATCCATTTTTCAACTTTAATTTTATTTTAAAATTAATTAATACTCCAAAATTCAAAGTAATTCTAATAAATAAAATATAATTCAAAAAATCACCAAAATTGGTCCAAATGGTCCTCTGGTCATTAGGAACATCCCATAATTTTCTTAAGGATAGAAATATTTCCTTGGTCATGTTATTGAATTTTCCTTGAAAACCTCTATTTTCCACTAAAAATAATTACATAAATAAATTGAATACAGAAAAATCACATTTTCTCCTCTAATGTCTTAATTGACATGTGAGTGAGGTTACATAAAAATTTCAAGTTCATTTGAGCTTAATTTAGTGAGTTATAGAATTATTAAGCTTGAAGGGCAAAATGGTAATTAAAAACTTCAACCTTTAATTAAAATTTTAGGATTAATTAAAAGGGGAAGGGTAAAATATTTGACTTTAAACTAATTTTGGATGATTGAAACTTAAATGATTGGGGGTAGAAACCTATTAATCATTTGAAATGTAATTAAAATAAAACTTTAATTAATTAATTAATTGAAATTTTGGAAGAATAATAGAAATTGGAATTATTAAAGTAGAGATATTATTAAGAGGATATTTATTCTTTAATTTAAAAATCCCTAAATAAATCACTTCAATAATACTTAATTCTTACTTAAAAAAAATTAAAATAATAATCCAAATTAAAATTAAACTAAAATTAAATTAAATTTAAATTAAATTAAACTAAAATTAAATTAAATTAAAATCAAATTAAATTAAATTAAAATTAAATTAAATTAAAATTAAATTAAATTAAACTAAAATTAAATTAAATTAAAATTAAATTAAATTAAATTAAATTAAATTAAATTAAATCAAATTAAATTAAATTAAATTAAATTAAATTAAAATCAAATCAAATTAAATTAAAATTAAATTAAATGGAATTAAAATTAAATTGAATTAAATTAAATTAAAATCATTTAACAACAAACCTAATTGAAATCATTAAGAATTAAATCTAAAATTACTTAAACACTATTCCAAACTTAAACTAATTTTTCATAATTAAGTCAAAATTAAAATTAAATCATTAAGTTTAAATCATTAAAATACCTAATAAGTTGATTTGTCATTTTAAAGCTCTTATTATTATAACTCTTAAATGAGGTATCAAGTGAAGTGTTACTTCACTTATAGGCTATTCAAATGTCCTAGTTCACTGAGCAAGAGAACAAAACTTGAACTCCTGGATGATTAATTCACTTGTATAATTAAACTCCCTTGGACTTAAAACAATCCTAGAGATATTGAAAAGATGTTTAAGACTCGTCTTAAGCACTTCCTTAATATGATAGGATGTTTATAAGAACAATTGAACTTAATTGTTCTCTGATGAAGAAAATCATCCTTAAACTAAAACACAAGAATTTAGACGTCACAGGAGATGACTAGCTATAGGATTAGGACTTTGGTAGACAACCAAAACTTTTCCCTTAGCTTTACCTAGGTACTTGTTGAAATATTTAAATGCCTTAACATGTGTTTTAAGTGTAGCTTGGGATGACGGGAAGACCCTCCAGGTACGCTTTTATTTTATTGCAATTTACTTTATTGCAACATACTTTACTTTTCTTGCATGTTAAATAAAACTGTTGCATGAAAACCAAAACCTTTAGGATAGTCCCTGAACTGAACCAAAACTAAATTAAAAGTCATCACAAGATAAAAATCACCGCCACAACATTTCAAAATATAAAACAACTCAAAATTTAATCACAAATAGAACAACAAAACTACAGTCACAACTAAATTAAAACGTCTCATCGAATGATCGGGAATACCTCGATGATGTAACCCACGTGTTGCTAACGGGATTTCCCACTGCCTAAATGAAAGTGTGGAACTCATTCAATTGAGTTTAGCAAATTCATCCGGACTAAGTGAATTCGATGAAAATAACGGTAGTCGGAATGACGGAACCGTGGGATCTTAATCGGTTCTGTTTAAACAACTTTAAGATTTGTTTTAAGTAAAATATTAAAAACACTTGGATTTTAAGATTTCTAAACCAAAATACTTCTCTCACCTCCTGATTTATGACTTCTAAAACTAAACCTCTGCAACAACAAGGAGCTTGGAGCATGGTGGGCAGCATGGCCATCTTCGTCAGCAAAACAACTCTACATCAGCTAAACATTCCTAGAATTAAATAACCAAACCTTAGGATTTCGAGATAGTTTGCTTAGTGCAACATAAATCCTCAATCCTTTTGTTAGGCATTTGCATAATCATATTATGTAAATTAAGCCCTAACCGGTCTTAGGATTCCGAGGTAGTTGTTTGGTACGACATAAACCCTCACATCTTCGATGCTATTTGTATGATTATGTCATACAAATATAAGTCCTAAATAATTATAATTGACAAGATCAAAATACTAAATAATTATTCCTAAATTGAAGCCAAACAATAGGATAGTCGAGAAGTTGCCAAGATTCTTCTTGGATCCTCAGCTTCTCCTACTTCTCTCCCTTTGGACTCTTAAAATAAACTGTTCCAAATTTGATCCATTCCCTATTGAAATTTCCAAATTCAATCCTTTGAAAACTTTAAACTTTGAAATTCTTGAGAGCAAAACCACTGATCATTATCGAGAGTTTTTTTAAATGGTTCCCGTCATTTATGATGTAATTAACTATAGGGGCTCGCCCTTATAGGAATTTTAAGAACCTGTAGTAATATAAACCCCGCTTAATTCATTTATATTAAGCTGTGGAACTTGTCGGCTTATAAGATTGGTTCGCAGACCAAACGGATGTCACAAATCTTTTATTTTATTTAATCGAGCCCCATTATCAAGCAAGTGTGTCTATTCTTCGGGATATAAACACGGCTTAGTGGTGCGATGCTCGTTTATATAAGCTATTCGAGATGTGAGATCGGTTTGATTTCATATCTTAAAATTTTTAAATTTAAAATTATTTTCAAAATCAAATGTTACTTTCTAAATTATATATATATTTAAATTAAATTTAAAATCTAAAATTCACCGACAATTTCTATAGGCGACCCCTTTTTAAAATACAACACACTAACCTAAAAATATGTCGACAGCACTGTCACTAATAAACTTACTCTTGTCAGACTCCTCTTTCTTCTTGATCTCATTCACCTAGGAAGACATGATGCACTCAAAACACTCTTCTTAAGACCCATGAATGAACATAGGACTTGGGGCAAGTGTTTCTCTTAATCCAGAGCCTTTTAAAGACTTTAGGAGTGCATAAACCTGCCCTTAAATGTTTAAAAACTCTAAAATAACTTCAAAAATATCTTCCTCATGATCTAGGCTTCTAGAAGCTTATTTATCACATGTTTCATAACTCCGGTGCCTAAGCGCCAACTTGGCGGCGCTTAGCCGTCAGTGCTCAATTTAGCACAGGTCTGTCAAATGTCCAAAATTTCATTTCGAATCCACCAAGTCATAAAATAAGGTCAAATAAACACTACTATAACATAAAAACTCTAAAATTCTACTACCAAAACATAAGAAACAAACCAAACAAAGCACACAAAGAAAGTATAAAGCAAAGAACACTGATAACTATGGGTTGCCTCCAACAAAGTTCTTGGTTTAACGTCTTCAATCTGACATACCCAGAACTCATTCTAAGTGACCCAACATTAGATTCTCATCAGATTTAAGTTGATTGACTGAAAAATAAGGTTTATGTCTATGACCGTTAACTTTAAATATTTTCAATCTTAGGATCTTGAATATCCATAGCTCCATAGGAATAAACTTTTATCACAATAAATGGACCCATCCACCTGGACTTAAGTATTCTAGAAATAATTCATAATCTGGCATTATACAGTAAAACTTTCTGTCTTGGCACAAGATATTTAGTAAGAATCTTCCGATCATGCCATAACTTCATCTTTTCCTTATAAATCTTAGCATTTTCATAAGATTCATTCCTTATCTCTTCAAGCTCATTTAATTGCAATAATCTCCTCTCAACAGCATCTTTCAAATTATAATTGAACTCTTTAATAGCCCAATATGCTTTATGCTCAAGCTCAATAGGCAAATAACAAGCTTTTCAAAAATCAGCTTATATGGGGACATTCCTATAGGGTTCCGTAGGCGATCTATAGGCTCACAAAGCATAATCCAATTTGATTGACCAATCCTTTCTATTTGGATTAACAGTCTTTTCCAATATTCTTTTAATTTCACGATTGGATAATTCAACCAAACCACTTGTTTGAGGATAATAAGCAATAACAATGCGATGATTTATATGATATTTCTTTACTAACTTCTCAATAATGGCATTTTTAAAATGACTTCCCCCATCTGCTTTGATTACTCTTGGTATTCCAAATTTGAAAAATATATTATTTCTTAAAAACTTTGCAACACTTTGAGCATCATATCGAGGTAAAGCAATAGTTTCAATCCATTTGGAAACATAATCTATTGTTATCAAAATATAAACATTTCCGAAAGATGGTATAAATGGACCCATGAAATCTAATCCCCAAACATCAAATATTTCAACTTCCAACATATAATTGAGGGACATCTCATTTCTTCTAGAAATATTGCCTACACGCTGACATCTATCATAATTTTTAATATAAACATTCACATCCCTAAAAATTGTAGGCCAACAAAATCTAGATTGTAAGATTTTATATGCAGTTCTTTGAACTCCAAAATGTCCCCGATAATCAGAATCATAACATTTTTGAATAATTTCATAAGTCTCTTCCAAAGGTATACATCTTCAAATTATAAGATTCTTTCCTTATTTATATAAAAATGGGTCATCCCAAAAATAAGTCTTAGCATCAGACTGAAATTTCTTCTTTTCATGGTATGTAAAACTATAAGGTATAATATTACTGGCAATAAAGTTTACTATTTCGGCATACCACAGAACACACCACTCATTAACAGTGAATAATTTTTCATCAAAAAAATGTTCATTAATTTCTTCAGCATTACAGAGAGATTTTTCGTTTTCAAGCCTGAAAAAATGATCAGCAATTTGATTATCATAACCCTTCCTATCTACTATCTCAAAATCAAATTTTTGAAAAAGATGAATCCATCTAATCAATCTCGATTTCGCATCATTCTTCTTCATTAAATATTTGATGGTAGAATGATCAATATGCACCACACATTTAGTTCCAATTAAATATAATCAATATTTATCAAAGGCAAATACTATAGCTAATAGCTCTTTCTCAGTAGTGGTATAATTAATTTGAGCATCATTAAAAGTTTTACTAGCATAATAAATAACTTTGAAAATTTTAACATATTTCTGACCCAAAACAGCACCAATAGCATAAGCACTAGCATCACACATTAATTCAAAAGGTTTTTCCTAATTTAGTGAAATTATAACGGGTGCAGTGATTAATTTTTCTTTTAATTTTTCAAAAGCTTTTAGTCTATCATCATCAAAATAAAAAATTGCATCCTTTTCCAGTAACCAACATAAAGGTTTTGTAATCTTTAAAAAGTCTTTGATGCAACGCCTGTAGAATCCAGCATGTCCCAGAAAACTTCTAATTCCCCTTACATTGGTAGGGTAAGGTAAATTAGAGATAACTTGAATTTTTGCAGGATCTACCTCCAAACCATTTTCTAAAATTCAATGTCCCAATACAATTCCTCTTGCTACCATAAATTGGCATTTTTCCTAGTTAAGGACTACATTAGTTTTTTCACAACGTTTTAGAATTTTAGAAAAATGTTTTAAACATGATTCAAATGAAATTCAAAACACTGAAAATTCATCCATGAAAACTTCAATCCATTTTTCAATTAAATCACAAAAAATAGCCATCATACATCTCTGAAATGTAGCAGGGGCATTACATAAACTAAAGGGCATTCTTCTAAAAACAAACATACTATAAGGACTGGTAAACATAGTTTTCTCTTGATCCTCAGGAGCAATTTGAACTTGGTGGTAACCAGTATATCTATTTAGAAAACAAAAGTATTTATGCCCAGCTAGTTTATCCAGCATCTAAACCAAAAATGGGAGTGGAAAATGATCTTTCCTAGTGGCAAGATTTAATTTTCTATAATCAATGCATATTTGCCATTCTGTATCTTTTCTTGTTGGAATAATTTCATTCTTTTCATTAACAGTCACATTTACTCCTCCTTTCTTAGGAACACAGTGAACAAGACTAACCCATCTACTATCTGAAATAATGTAGATAATTCCAGCATCCAACCACTTCAAAAATTCTTTCTTAACAACATCTTTCGTGATAGGATTTAATCTCCTTTGGGGATCAGCCCGAGGTTTGCATTCCATAAGAATTTTGTGCATATAAATTGAAGGACTGATCCTTTAATATGAGCAATTGTCTATCCAAAGGCTTTCTTATACTTCTTCAAAATTTCAAGCAAAATCACTTCTTCTTTTTCAGTCAATTGAGATGAAACTATAACTGGCAAGGATGAGGATTCACCCAAAAAAACATACTTCAAATGATCAGGAAGCATTTTTAACTCAATTTTAGGTGGATTTTCAATTGATGGACCATAAGATTCATTTTTTTCAATCATATCCAAGAATTCAAAATTTTCATGAACATAATTTAATTCTTCCTCTTGAAAATCTTCAGAATGATGTAACTCCTCTT